>CM031578.1:22249559-22775435 GCA_018467065.1 Ephestia elutella
GTTGCAAATATTATGAATAACTTTTAATTTTGAAAAATCCGATCCAATTTATATGTTTCAACGATGCAGACATAACTATGTCATCGTTTGATTCGAAAATGGAACGAAGAAACAGATCGATATTAATCTCATCTCAACTGACCCAATTATGTATTAACATTTCAAAAGAACTTTTGTAAAATATGAAGTAGTATTTACACTAATATTATGTGAGGAATTACTAAACGGAAACTTACTATAAATGTTTACTTCGTGAATCTTGGAATGTTGTTTTTGAACCTTATTTTACAAAGATTTTGTTACGAACAAGTTGTAATACTGGCCGATGATAAAAATATTTATAAAAAAGGTCAACCTTATTTTTAACTTTTTTTAAATGGTCAGAAATATTTTAAATTTGGAAGAACGAAGACGAGACCTCTCGATGGCACTTTCCCATGAATATTCACGAGAAAGGATGCAAAGGTAACAATATCTGTAATGCAGCTGCCAAATAAAAGAAAAAAAAATAACGCTGGTTATCAATGATACCTGCTACAGGTCGGAAGTGAAAGGTGCATAAAAAATCTTATTTTATACGTGATCGACGGACGACGCCGGATGCAGGGGCTACTCGCGCGTAAACAATACTAACGATCCTGGCTTAACCCTTGCCTGATTTGGCTGTAGAATTCGTAAGGATGTATTAATGATGAAATCCTTTAAAAAAAATATCAGTCTACTCTATAGTTTCAAATCTAGTACCCTTGCTCACGAAGTAAAGCATAGATCGATGTCACAAAAGCGTGCATTCCAGTATTATTAGTCGGAATGACCAGTGCCAATAAATTTCAATAAAAGCAATACCTACCACGAACGAACTCTTGAACCAGGACGTCAACTAAAGGTCGTTGGTCTCCATCGCCTTTGCATAATTCATAAAGAAAAAAAAAGAAAAAATGATTCGCGCTAATGTAACTACCGTGTCCAAACCACCTCCAGCTGATTATTATTAGGCCCCAATCAAGACTGGCCAGCTACCTGTTCGAAGAAATTTAAATTTCGACGACAAAAAAACATCAATTTTTGAATTATATTAATTCCTGCTTTAAATGTCTAAATGTAAGATTCTAATGACGTCAATAGAATGTAAACTTTAAAAACAGCTCGCTTTGGTTTAAAATAAATGACCCTATGACACGGGTTATGTATTTCGTCATGATGTAAACAATAGAATGCCGAAAGGGTGAGGAAGGGGTTGTTCTTTTTTTAAATAGCTTCCTGCAACAGACCCATCCCTTTCGCACAGCCAAGTTAACTGTAGGGAGTGACAGAGAGGGCATTACCAAAACATATTCTGTCGCATCACTGACAGATTTTTTTCCTAAATGCACTTTTAGTATTCAAATGACGTGGTACGCATCCGTTTTTAGAATTTCAAAAATAAATAAAGAGCGGTTCGGACTTCAGCAACATTAGTAAGCCATAAACAGATTTACAACTTCCCCAGAAACCGATTATTTACGATAATATTACGTAAGCAAGAAACTGATTGATTGTCGAATAAATACTGAATGGAGATTGTGGCAATTGTTTGAATATTTAGCAATAGTCGTAAAGATGTTTGCGTACGAGATACGAGGTTTTATCGAATCTTATCTGTTATGTATTTATGCGTGCATTGCTCTTTAGATTAGGCACGTAGCGGGGCGCGGGGCCGCGAGTTTTGCCCGGCCTTCAACCGCCACGCAAGGCTATTAAGTTTCACAACACATACAGACAGACAGACAGGGGACTTGTCCGACCGCTGAGCCCCAGGGCCCCAAGACGGGTTGATGTCTTATATCGTAAAACACAAAATTTCAAGAACACAAATTTTGCATTAGCTCCAAAAAAACAGTTTTTGTAACACTCCAAAAAGTTTTAAAAGTTTAAAGTAAAACATGTGAAATGATTATGTTTACCGAACAAAAAAAATGCAGTTAATAGGGTCATATTGTGCCGATAAAAACCACTAGTTTCCGTAACCATACACCGCTCACCTTGGTCGACTCATCTGGCGTAGAAAAAACACTTAACCCAATTTCTAAAGTGCATTTAAAAAACCTACCTGCCGGTAGCGGGCGCACACCCCCAATCGATAGAAAAAAAAACAAAAACCGACGTAACTGTAAGCGCACTTTTTTCGAATTTCGAATGAAGAATCGGCAGCATTTTTTCGCAGCTTTTTGCGACGCGTGAAATTTTTTTATTGCCAAATTTATGGGTACGTTCCGTATTTCGCAACGGTACCTCCATACTCCTTTGTCTATGGTTACATTGCAGATGTTTTTTGCCCATTGCAAAAATTTAACAATAATGCTTCCCGGAGTAGTGTTTGCCCAAAATAATTCCGCATTAACCTTTCTTCGTCTTTCTCCTATTTAAAACGGCTTAAAAACTTGTGTTTTCAAACAAAAACAGTACAACACGCTCGCCAAAATATTTTGTAATGCTCGTCGAAAAAAATATAATCACCAAAATGTTTTGGAGACACGACAAGAGAATGATGATAAAGTCAAAAAATATCAGAAAACATTTTTGAAGAATGAGGACTTCGAGTTGACAATTATTTTAATTATTTGTGAAAGCTAAATTCGAACCTATTTATCTTTTGTAACATATTTTACAGCTTTGAGTGCACAGTACAGTCTACCTGATTTTAGTCTAAAAGAAACCAGTCAGATTAAAAAAAAATCATCTGCAGCAAAACTCTATAGTTGTAGATAAAGGAGCTTTATTACTCTTTACCATCTCTTTACCTCTTTGTTTTTTTTATAAATCAATGTGACCGAAGCTCCAACGTGCTATCACGTACGTCCTACTGTCTGGCCACAAACCGGCGTGCGTCATCGCGAAGCTAATGGCAGATATCTGTGATGTCACCGCTCGCTTCCGCCATACAGACGGACAATCACACATTTATTATATATTAATGTATTTGTACATAGACAATGACTCGAACAAGTATCACAATGCGCTGTATTTTGACCTAATTTCTCATCATTAATTACTGAAAATTTAGTACATCTATATGAGTTATTTTCACGTTTTGACATTGACATTTTTAACCAGTACGTCATTTGGAAAAATAAATTATAAAATAATTCAAAGAGGTCGTGATTCGATTTAATAAAATAAATGTTTGTGATTTTTTTTAATTAACTATGTATTGTCTGTACCATTACCTTTAATGGGAAAGAATAGCCCGGGAAGTAGTGTCATGACGTGCAAATTTTGGTATCGGAAGATCTATATCTCCCAGACTTAAATCTAATGTGGCACATTGGTGTTATATACATGAATATTGTATATAGCGAATTTAAATATGCCCATTAGCCATCCTACCCCTGGTGGGTAGGTAGGGGGGCATATCAACAAATACACAGCCTAAATAAATACAGCCGCGCTTTAGTTAAAAAATCATATCAGCTTCTATTTACCTACCACCTCGAGTTTGGTGTCATTTTCTAGTAAATCAGGCATGAGGAATTCATTTTTGAGACATTTAGTATATAGTTTGATAGAAAAAAAGGAAAATATTGACGAAAATATCAAAATCGGTTTGTTATTTTTTTTATATAACTGTCAATATTTTTGAAAATCCTGAATTTTGTGCAAATAAAAAAATACTATATTAAAGAATATTTATCTAGCTTTTAAAAAATATATACTTTCATATATATAGTTATCATAGATCTTTCTGAAAAAAATCGGACATGGTACGCGGCGGTGGCTAGCAACTTTTCCAATCGTCTATTTTCTCACCCTTTTGTTGATATATCAATATGGTTTTATATGCAAAATATACAGAATAAGTACTTTACTTAGTTATTGACTGTCTCTTATGGTCTGATGAATTAATAATAGTATTTTTAGGGTTCCGAAGTAAACATGGAACCCTTATAGTTTCGTCATGTCTGTCCGTTTGGCTGTCCGTCCGTCTTTCCGAGGCTTAGCTCAGAGACTAGTAATGCTATCAAGTTGTAATTTGGTATAGATATACATATTAATTACGCGGATAGAAATGTAGAATAAAATCATGAAAAAAAAATTTTTAGGGCGGTTCCCCTACGGCTAAAGTGGGGATAATTTTTTTATCTCGATTATACCATTGTGTGGGGTATTATTTGATAGGTCTTTCAAAAATATTATGAGTGTGTAAACATCATATTTTGTTTAACGGATGCCCGTTTGTGAAATATTTGACTTTAAAGTGCAAAATTTTGTTAGAGTCAAGTGTCCCCCCTCTCGAATAGGAAAATAGTTGTCGGTGGATACGGGAAAAAGTCATGATACGTAGTAAAGATAATGAATTTAAAAGGAAAACTATCACTATTATGTAGGCTTTACCCTTTAACTAGTAATAGACGATAAACTTACAAAATCGATTTTAGTATGAAAAATATTTGTAGGAACATTTTTCATTGAATATGATGGTATGGTATATATACATTGTATTATAGTCATTAGTTAAATAAAGCTGGGAGTTAATTTGAGTTGATGTGTCCACATTTGTACAGGGTAGGCAGGCAGGCACCTTCGGAACTCTACAATGGTGGCCCGATACGGACTTGACCAATTATTTTATTATATTATCGACATTTTCCACCACAGTGGCATAATTTGGTTCATTTTAATTGAATTTTGACAGCTGCACCTAACACCGCACCGTGGCTTGCACCGAATCAGTTCAGACAAGCGGTAGCAGCAACTGGTGCAATAGTCCACTTTGGTTTCCATTTATTTAATTCCATTTCCCATCCCAAATCAGCAAGTGCGCTGTTCTCCAAAAAAGACAGTCAGCTAGAGAATGTTCCGACGATGGAAGCTAGTTCTCGGCTGCTTCTCCTAAGCGCTGAAATGTATGTAGATTTCATTCTTTTTTATTTTTCCTTAAGTACATTTAATATTTATATTTCAACTGAAGAGTCTATTCAATTAAAATACATAAGGATATAGAACTATATTGGCAAAATTAATATGTTCAGAGAATAAAAATATTTTTCTTCATTCTGTCATATTCTGTAGGAACCTTTATGGTAGGACTGTGTTTTTAGTTCTTCAGTAACGGACCCATTAAAGACTCCGCTGTACGTCTGTCCGTCCGTCTGTCTGTTACCAGTTTTTCATGAACTGTGATAGCTTGACCTCGTCAATGATGATTTCTGTTGTCGCTATAACAAATACTAAAGAATAAAATAAATTTGGGGGAACTTTTTTTACATTTTTTTTTTTGCTTTTTTTGCTATTATTTTTAATGTTGTAGATAATGGTTTGTAATATCCCTTTTTGATCTTGGCCGGTTTCATTGTTACTTGTACGCGTACCTCACTTGAAAACGACATTTGGCTCTAAATCTAGAAAGTACGTTTGTTTTTTGTTTGTTTGTGAATAACTTATTGCACAATAACAAAATAGAATACTGATATGAAATCCAAAGCGCGGCGGCGTGTACCTTTGAATCTCTCTACCTACCCACCAGGTACGAAAGAATTCATGTATATAACACAAGTAATTATTCCGATACCAAATTTGCAGGTTACATTATGACACTACTTAACCCGACGACGAGAAGGCAGATAAATGTTAAACATCCTGTTTGTTTCGTCATGTTAATTATACGTTGACGTGAAGCCAAAAATATAAAAAATTGAACGCGTATACGAATTGAACATACAGACATATACATGAATGACGACAGGAAAAACATCGACGAGACATAGATAGACTGAATCAGAACAAATAACTATATACTACTACATCTAGATAAAATGATATATATGCAACATTCAACCACGCGACTCCCTATGTTCATTTGAACCTTATCTCAAATATTATCATGTCTATTGTATTATCTACGTTATATACTGATTATAGATGAAAATGACGTAATGTTATATATATTATAATCTAATATAATATAATCAATATCACATTATAAAATTTTTGTTATATTTGTCACTGTATATTAATGATAAAAAATTTGACATTTATTAACATATATTTTTTTATGACAGAGATTATAGAATCTCGTTACTAAATAATATTTTAAACTGATATTGATAAAAAATTCAGTATTGTAATTTTTCTCTCTTTTAATCATTAAATGAGAATCGATACAAACTGTTAATAAGAATCGAATTAGTCTAGTCTATATTCGAAAATCAAATTAAAAATTCAGTAAACTGATTCTGTATTTATTCATAGCTTTTACATTGACAAAAACGGTATAACAACTGTATTGTCTATGGTAAAGCGTTTTCGAAACGCGACGTGTGAATCAATGCGAGGTCCGATACAGTGGAATCTTTTGGCAAAAATGTGTTTATTAGTTGATTTTAACAAGGTTTATAAAGACATTTTTACTTTTTGTAGTCAGCACAGCGTAGATTACTGTAGATCACTTGAAGTACCTAATATCTTTAATTTTTTTCGCAGCCGTTCTGTTTGGTAGGCAGTTTGTCACTCGCAATTTTTATAATCCTAAGTATTTTAATACAAGATGCTTGCTTACACAATCCATATCACAATATAGTCCAGACGTTTCAAGAGAATTACTCCTCGAAATGGATGATTTTCATTTGTATGTATCAAAATTACAAAATAAATTAATTTATGGTTTATGACTTATAACTTAAAAACTAAGTTTTTTTATTAAATCGGTTATTACTTACACAAATCCGGAAATTTTATTGGGGTCAAATTTAATGTATCGGATATCGATTTCCTAATCAAATCGCTCATTAACGGTTGTTCATTTTTAATCTGTATTTTGTTAGTTTGCGCAACGTCGCGCGGCCTTGCTGCGTCCGTCGTGAAGAAACGCTGATAGCAGGTAAATTAGACAAAGTTCCGCTAGAGTATGTAAACCATTGCTATATAGAACTATATCAAACTTAGTTCATCGTTAGCAAAGTACAGCTAGCAGATTTTGACAAGAGTTAGATCATATAAATAAAATATATATTAAAAAAAGTAAATTAAATTTGCATTTTTTTTCTATTGAAAACTTATTTTCTTGTGTATTCAGCATAACTAAATGTTCTGACGTCTGGCTTACGTATTATTTTCGCTATAAAAACTGAAATTAATGCAGAATAAACAAAAGCTGCAACCTTACATTCGTCATACGTTTAGAACAGTATGTGGATGGTAACCTTGTGGCTACGGAGTCAATGACTTCGAGAAATTTCTCATTGAAACGTATATTTTTAACTCGCTAATCATAATAATAGAAAATCCCGCGGTTCTGTCTGCTTAAACATAATGACATTACTGTCTATTATCACAGATTACTGAATAGTTCTATTATACCGAAAGAAAATTAAATGCCATTTCTGAGTGTATCATGGATTTCTTTTTATACATAATATGCAGTGATTTAAGTAACATTATAACAAAAATTTAAACACTTTTTTCATTACAGCTATTGCCAGTATTGCAATGCAACACATTCTAATGCTACGTTAAGCCCAATTCCAACGTACATTCGCGGCGGATGAATTTTTCAGGTTGGCAACACTGTCACAACCCGTTCAGAAACGAACTCGTCAGCAATAAGGATGTGCTCAGTTGCTTCACGTCCCAGTGACGCAACGTGTGCCTTGAATCACAATGAAGTTTCAAAATACGCCTTTCCACTCTAGCTTCTAAAGTAGCACTATGGGTCGAATAAGCTCTACCTATCCCAATTTTGTTCTTTTTTATTGGGCTATAAGTACGTAAAGTAAAAAGTAATTCAGTAAAATGATATCTGTAGCATCGGCCGATGATCGCACCATCTTCCGTCTCGGCATTCGATTTGATTTTACATAAGCCAATACCAAGACAAGCCGCGTAATAGAATGTATTTACATCAAATTAATTTGCAAAGACAGTGAAATCGAATGCTTTTCATACAATTTTATAACCAAAAATTTATTTTCTTTTTTTTAGAAAAAAATACTCTTTTAATTTTGTAGACAGTACACTATATTACTGTTTTTACACAATATTTTTTTTATTTCAGCTTTTCTCAAATTATATCCTTATGAAAGGTAGTTTGTCGTATCTAAAAGCGAAATTTCAGGAAGATTAGTTCTAGATAAACAAGAGGTAACAAACAAACAAACTCACTTTCGCATTTATAAGATTTTCGTATAAGTAAGACAGAGATAGAGGATAATTATTTCTACATGCAAAGTTATTTGACCGAGCCACACACAGCATTACAAATTACGGCCAATTTCCTCGTTTGGTTTTGAAACGATGTAATTTTAATCGTGTTAGCCGATAGATAACATACTTAGATACTGATCAATGTTTCTTCACCAACTTTAAATTTTCTGTGTTTATTTTTCATTTTAATTCAAAAATATACCTTTAACGACAAAAGGTTTTTTTAAATAAAAAATCGCGCAAAAATATGGAGATCAAATAAACAGTCATAAAAATATTTAGCAGCCAGTTACTTTGCATTAATTACATTTTAAAAAACACTTATTTTATTAATTACTTATCTATGACGTCCAGTTTTCGATTATATCGTACGTGTTTTTATTTATAGTTAAGATAACCTCTTCTACATTAAAAAATATCAATAGGTAATTAAAAATACCTTTTCATGTCACAAAACTAACATCAATTAACATGCAATAAAATAGTCTGTCAATGGTAAACAATGAATTTTGATAAAGTAATGAATGTTACAATGTAATCGAACGCCGATTGTTTACAAATAGTACATTATTATAAATAGTATTCTACCACATATTAGGCTTAGGTCAATATTAGTAAAATAACTGGTATTTATTAAGCTAAATCTAATCCATAAAGAAAGAAACAAAATTAGAATGACATTTTGTATGTCTATGGTTCATATTTTGAATCATTCGAATTCAGCATTTCGGATGTTATGACTGGCCAGATTTAGGTACAAAGTCTTCTTATATTATGCAACGTGTAACATTGTGATAGCTTTTCAAATCACCTTTCTTTTTTCAGTCTCAAAGGAATATTGCATAATAGTAACCTAAACAGACAACATTTCCATTTTTTCACGTTGTTTTCCTTCACCGGAAGCACAGTATGAAAATGACCGTACATAAGTCAGATTGATCAACAGACAGAAGTATAAGAAATCTAATTAGAAACGTCAACACATGCACAAAGTTGGACATGCTCTAAGTTATCGTGCAGCGTTGCAATTTAGGCTTTCCGTGATGTGTCAATGACATTTATTGGTGTTACTTGCGATGCAGTTTTGTGCAAGCGCATGTCTCGTCATATTTGCTGCATGGCTAATATTCTAAACATATTATAATTATCACATATTTGAAATAAGGCTGCATCTATACTTGTGGTAGTGGTTAAGTTTACCAGACATCTTGAAAAAATTCCAACACCAGTGCCTTTTATCTATGGCATATTGGAAAAAAAAAAGAAAGATAAGAAAAATTTAAAAATCGAACTCAGTGTTACGCGTCGACCTGCAGGATTGGCAAACATTTCCGGTTCGCTCTTTGCCGGTTGGCGCAACCTTATGTCACTTGAACCGACAAACATCTCAAACTGTATAATTGTATAGAAATTAGATCACTAGACTGAGTCGGTTAGAGTTCAATTAACTTAATTATACAAGTTCAAAAAAAATCCATGTTTTATACTTCGTGAATCCTTCATCTTCGTTCATTTTCATAAAAAAAATTATATTTAACAATGCTGACAACAAGTTGTCTTGAATGTCAGAACTCAAAAATATATTATTAAAAACACCCATGGTTACATCCACAGGTTGTGGTGGTGCTTTCCATCACTGGATGCATGGTGTTTGCCCATTTAGTAGTAAAAAAAAGATTATATAACTATTGTAGATAATGATATAATATTCATTTTAATAAACACAAAAACGTCAACGATGTAAATATTCGCGCGTGACCTATTTTCGTCCATTTACGATTATTGTTGCCTAACGTCATACAGACGGACAAATGAAGACAGTTATAAATACTGTCTGCATGCAATGCAACCAAAGAACCTTTCGCATCAATCTGCCAAACTGCTTAATTTATTCTCCGTGGCATTTTTAATTACAAGTCTTTTAAATTGTGAGTCAAAACGTTTAACGAAATATTGTTCAATCTGCTATATATAAAAAAATGAAAATCAAAACAAAATATAAAGCAAGCATTATAAGCCAGTTATTGCATTAATCCTAAACCTAACTTAATATTATAAATGCGAAAGTGAGTTTGTTTGTTTGTTTGTTACCTCCGCTTTATCTACTGAACCAATCTTTCTGAAATTTCGCATAGACATATTAGATAAAAAAAATACCTTAAATCACAAAACCAATAAAACAGTCAATAAATTACGGTGCACATTATTTATTGATTAAGAAGCAGTTATGTAATCAAACTGCTATAAAATAGACGATTGTTATGCCGGTTACATAAATTATCAATGTAAAGTTATATGTTTTTGATTCTAATAGATCCGGTCCAAGACTTCCTTTTACAAAGCTCTAAATTTTCAAATTTACTGAATTAACATTTAGGATTATTATGAGTATATCAAATGTTTTTTAAATGATAGCTTCATTGTCTTAACCTATTAACAACCAGTTTTTTTTCTTTGTTTTAGGAACAGGCAAATTTTGAAAAAAGACCCGTCAATTATAAAATTTTAATATTAAAATTCAAAACGTGCAACACATCAATAAAATTGGAATTTTTATGCACTGTGATATCGCAGTATTTTTTCTGAATTATTGAAAAAATCCGTGATGTGTCAATGACATTTATTGGTGTTACTTGCGATGCAATTTTGTGCAAGCGCATGTCTCGTCATATTTGGGCTAATATTCTAAACATATTATAATTTTCATCTGGCTGCATTATATTTGGTAGTGGAAGTTCACATTTAATTCAACACCAGTGCCTTTTATCATATTGGAAAAATGATAACGAGAAAAAATTGGCAAACATCTCGCTCGTGCCGGTTGCGCATAATTTCACCCGACAAAAATCGGTTAAAACTGTATAATTGTATAATTAGATCAACAGTTAGAATTTTTAACTTAATTATACAAGTTCACATGTTTAATCTTCATTTTCGTTCATTTTCATAAAAAAGTGATATAGTACATAAATTACTGACAACAGTTGTCTTGAATGTCAAGAACTCAAAAAGATATTATTAAAAACATCATCCCAGGTTTTGGGTGATTTCCATCACGGTTTATGGCTGTTTGCCCATTTAGTAGTATAAAAAGATTATATAACTATTGTAGATAATGATATAATATTCATTTTAATAAACACAAAACGTCTGTATTACGATTCAACGATATATTTTTATTTTTATTTTATAATACTGCATCGGCATGCAATGCAAGGTATAAATTTCGCTTCGCAATCTGCCAAACTGCTTAATCATAGTTTTCTATCTTAAAACGTCTGATTACATTGTTCAATCTGCTATGTATATAAAAAATGAAAAAAGCAAGCATTATAAGTATAATTTAATCTAATAAAAAATGCAAAGTGAGTTTGTTTGTTTTTTGATTTAATATTAAATCTTAACCAAACCTTATAATACGAAGTGAGTACCTTTTGGGGAAAAGCACTGGAAATTCACGCACCAAAGTAGTACGAATGGAAAACCAATATTACTTTATTGATAATTACGGAGCAGTTATGATAATCAATTGCTATAAAATACAACGAAATTGACGGTTACATAAATTATTTTCGAAAGTTCACAATCCGCCCTCCTCTGATTCTAATAGATCCGGTCCAAGCCACTTCCTTTGCCAAACCGCTCATTTTTTCAAAATTTTTCCAAAACTATTTAGGATTATCCATATTGCTTTAAATGTTTCTGTAATTTCGATTTATCAGATCCATGAAAAATATTTCCATCAGGCGATAGAAACAGTGATATAGTACGCACGCACACATGTAATAAATTCAATTCTCGAATGCAACTCTAGGCATAGACAAGCCGTGTTTACTATCGTAGTGTTGGTAGTGCGGGGAGCGGGAGGCGCGCGCAACCGGGTCAAGGGAATCGCGCGCGATGCACCGTTCACGTGAAATCTCTACTTTCGCGCGCTGCATCCAACATGGCCGCCAATAGTGACGCGCGATTTCCTTCTCGATGACACATTTACGGTTTTCCGGTTTTTATTATGTAAATTTGTTAAAATCAGGCCATTGTATTAAGGTAGTATGTTGCAACTCACACGTGTTGAAATTTATGAAACAAACAACGTCTGAAGTATATCCTTGCCCCTATTATTTCCTACGATGAGTATATCGTGCGTAATCGAGATAGTAAGTTTTATCTGGTCCGTGTTTGGCATCTTATCTGTTCCAGAATTAATAGCAACGTAATAATAGATAAACAACTTGTCTGTGTTTACCGGTTTATTTTTATACTGTTTTTAGATTTTCCGGATTTTTCGATAAATCTCTGGGATTAGGATTTCATTTGCTAACATTCAATTATTAAGATTGTATTTTTAAGTGATTGTAGAAAGCTTAACTGGAGAATTTTACATTCTAAAACAAGGGTATATCACAAAATTAGACTTTCTTTGCACAGTACTTTTTAGTGGCTTTTTTGTTGTTTATAAATTCCTCTCAATATCTATTACCGGAGACTATAAATTCTACATTCATTAATTTGTTTCGTTCGAATTAATTCGAGGACGCTACATTTCCTTCTAAAAGTAACTTTTAGAGCGAAAAAACATGCTTCAATATCCGGCGTCTAACTTAAACAAAGGGTTAGGGAAAAAATAAAGTTGTTTACTAGTTTGCGACCGGCTGATTCGAATTACTCATCTACGCTGAGAGTTGCACGTCGCCATCGCACTAAGGCTGGCACCGGTTCGAATCCGAAAACCGAAATGCCCTGGGACATGACTAATGCACAATGAGTTACGAAATCTATCCGATTAGGTACACTCAACTACCTAGGATTCTTTGCGAATTACGCCGCTAAACATTGTAGTCAGAGTAACCGCAGTGCAGGTGACTGTACCGAAAATCAACGCAATAATGGTTTGACGACAATGGAAAACCATAGGTTTGTTTACGTTTTTTTAACTGATTTTCCTGTTTCACTTTAATGTATTATTTAAGGTTAGGTTAGGTGAAGTTCTTTTCCCTATCAGATATAATTAATTCGAATTGAACACGTTCATGCAGTGAATCAAAAATCATTTGACGTTTTTTGCTATTCTTCTTTGAAACAATTTTTCGTAGCTTAATTTAATGTCATTTAAGTATTCAGTGTTCGTCCGGTGATCACAGCTGTTTCTCATAACTTATCGTGTTGATATCAAACATTCCTCGTAAAATATTTGTAGGACCAAAACGATCCAAAACCCATAAGATAACATACCTTCTCCACAGTGAAACGCAAACCATTCAAGAACAAACACCATCCTTGAGGTCTATAAACTAACCAGCAGAAGGATTTATAAACCCGAGCCATTCTCTGCTCGCGAACACTCAGCTACCTGCCGTCAATACACTATAAGGGCCAGAATCGCTTGCGCGGATATTGTTTACCGTCTACTGCGGTGAGTGGAAGTGGCGTAGGAAGCGCACGCGCATCTCGCCCTTCGCGCCTGCTGACCCACTTTACTGACCCGCACAAACTGTAACTATGTTTCGTTTCTTTGCGCTCTGTGTGAATTATAGCGCACGAAAATGAGGTCTCGTGACGTTTTCCATTCACTTTTCATATTTACTAGGTTAGTTGTGGCATTCCGAAGAGCGATTATGATATAACGTGTTTTGTGAAAACTGAAATTTTTGGACTAAGAAGTATTATTGTCCAATCCCTTTCGTATGCAAAAATAAAATAATATTAAAGCAAATCCATATCATTTACAGCTTGCTTCCTCAATGTACAAAATGTTGCTTGGGTGTTGTCATACTTTAAAAATTAAAAAAACAATAAAGAGACTTACGACATTAGTCTCTTTAGTAGACGGGCGCTGCTTAATGGAGAAGGGCCATTAAAGCTAAACATGTTTTTTAAACGAGCTTATTTCTGGACCTACTAAAGTCATGTTCTTGAAAAATCCAAGTTAAGCTAATCCAAGTTCATAAAAAAATAATATTATGCTACCTCATTTATTTAGTTTTCCCGAAATTTCTACGGAAATGGGGCTCATGGCGTGGAGCTAGTTTGTTTTATATACCTTTTAGACTACCGTGGGAAAAACAAACTTATAATGATATTTAAATATATATTTAGTTAATAGTTATACACTGTAGGTACTACAACGGCAATATTAAAAGTAGTTTAACTGAGCTTCTATTAGCATAACACTTTATTGTATAAATATTTAAAGTGGGACTATTAACCTAAATAATAATACTTGGATTTCGTAAGAAAGCAGTGAATGAGAGCATAATTTAGGAGACAGAATCAACGTCTTTGCAACCCTAACAGGGTAGACAGAGACTGTAAACAAAGCCTTGTTAACTGGTTTTTCAGTTGGCAATATTTCTGAAATAGTGATATTAATTCTATTCCTTTTTCAAGTTACCTGGTGTGCCAGCCAGCATAAAAAAAAATTCAATATCAATACATAAAATAGAATTGTAACTAGTCTGTGTCTGTACGTAGCAAATATAATTAAGAAAAAACTATGAGGGTTCTTTCATAGAGCCAATAGAAATCCAAAACTATTTTATTTAGAAGTTCTGTCTGTCTATTTGTTTGTACACGCATCACACAAGAACTAACTGGACCAAATTTAATGCGGTTTTCTACTGTTGTATTATAAAAGGTCTAACTTAAAATCTGGCGTAAGTTTTATCTTGATAAACAGCTTAGAATCTGAGATATGCGGGGACGAATTCGCGGGCATAGGCTAGTCGAATATAAAAATAGTAAGAAAAAGAAAATTTGTTTTCGTCTGTGGTATCGAATACACTTGATTTCCCAACAAAGTTGATCAGCTGGCATCAACGCTGAGTATTGTACTTTGGAATAAAGCTTGTCTTCAGCTGAGTCACAAACCATTATACAACGTCACATAACAACACGTTTACATAATATATAGTTAATTATAGTTTTAAAACCTCATCTTTGAGCGCATGCGTGAATCTGTATTGTATTCATATGAACACGGACATGCTATATTTGCATATTTAATTTAAATACGTCTTTAACTCTCCCAGTTGCTATGTAATGATTACTAAATAATACGTCACGAAATGCAAATCAATGTTTGAAAGCAAAAATAATAGCATGCTTTGAAATAAAAGTTGTTCCATTTTTTTCTGAATACTTCAAATAAGTATTTAGGGTTTTTATCGCGACACCAAATCGAAACTAATTATGTGTTTACTCGGCAGATTCACTTATTTTGTGAAAAACATGACTCTATTATAACTTTCTACATAGAAAAAAAAGTCATTTTTTTCTGACTTAATTTTTTTCATTATTCATTTATTGGCATAGACAAAGAAAATGTGATACATTGCATGAGATTAACTGTAATTAATGTTGCAAGCAAGTGGACAAGCAATGGCACCATCATTACCCCAAGATAAACGTGTTATTACCAACATAATCGCATCGGTTTCGTTTTCGCAGCCGCGCACCGACGTCGACTTTCTTTCCTTTCCCCGCGCGGGAAAGTGCCTCGCTTTTCCGACGCCATTTTACTTCGGCTCTGACGACTAGCGATTTTGCCATTTTCAAATATGGCATTCTTTTTTTACCAGTTATTTTGCCAATTTTAAATATTATATTTAAAGTTTGACCAGGAAAATAAAAACCCTGATTTATAGGTTCTTTTTTTCCTGGTATTTCAGGCTTTTAGGACTTTAACATAGTAATTTTATATTTTGACATAACCTTGTGTTATATATAATTTATAGAATTTATTATATTTAGCACAAAATGGAAAATACGTGGATTCGCAAAATATCATATATTTCCGTATCAATTGTTTTGCGTCATAAATTAATTGGAATTGAATTAACTACGACATTTAAATGTTATTTTCATTATGATTAGCATTATATCATACAGGAAGTATTATATACGTACATCAAAGGTGATATGTGTGTATTATCGATACAAATTAATTTGTATAATTTATTTAGCGATCTAATTAATCATTAAAACCAAAAAAAAATTATAGTTGTGTAAGACTCTAAAATGTTGTCCCCTATCTCTATTTCTAAACGATAAAAACAAACTAATTTTTACGTAAAATGTACTACTTAAAGAAAATATCTTCAAAAAGTCATGTGGTGTCATGACATTTATTTAAAAAACATTGATTTTTGCTGGTAAAAAAACTAAAAATTAAAAACATGCGCGCGCACATTCTATTTCGGCATCGCGGAAACAGCGCGCAGACGCGAAATATTTTTGTTGCGCGCGCTAACATTTATGTTACCTATACACTTTTTGCCAATTCTGTGTGGTCCAAAGGTCTGACTGACAGAGAATGTTTAAATAAATTATATTGTTAAGCTAAAAATGCTTACAACTTGGTTGATGGTAAGCAGTTACCGTGGCTTATGGGCGCATGTTTAACCCATTTCAAGGAAAGAAAGATGATCAGCTAATTATATAGGTATTAAACTTGAATCGACAGACATTGTACTGTCTTAGCTATGATTTTCCAATTTTCAACATTTTTTTCCGTAACACGTCTTTTAAAGTCGTCCTCAAGGCGTGACCAGGGGAAATAGGGATTCATTTTTTTATAAATCAACGTTGTCTCTAACTCAGTGGTTTACAACCGATGTGCCGCGTATATTTTCAAGTGCGCCGCAGATTGAAGCCACATTGAGGAAAAATGAAGAGGAGTAAAAAGAAATGAAAAGTGTGCCGGTGAAACCAAAAGGTTGAAACTGCTCTAGCGCATAGTTAGGGACAAAACAAGCTGAGACTGCTGAGGCATTCCTTTGCCTTCTTTTGTTTGCTATACAGATTTAAGGCAGATTTAAGGGTTCAAAATCAAATTCAATATCAAAAATACTCTATTAAAACTCTTTTTACATAATTATATTGTATCATAAATCTCAAAGCTACAAACTACTAGCATTTCGGAATAACCACTGCTGAGAAGAAATGCCGAAAGGAACTTGATCGCTTGCTTCCCAACGGAGCAGAGCAGCGTGGCACAGCTCGTAACTAATAATAACGTCAATGCATTTTAAAGTATTCTTAATTCTCCAAACTATATGTTTAAGGAAATCCCCCACCCGCGAGAAGACGATAGCTAATACATGTGTGGGTAAATTAACTCGAATACTTTTTATTTGCCGTGGATCTTTATGAATAAAACATAGCCAAGACCTCGTTGGCATTCGATACGTACATAATTATCACAATTATTGATACATCGTGGTCCTAACCCGGCAGTACAATAGGTAGTACATAGGTACTGATCGACCAGTATTCGAAGAACTGCCCTGATAAGAAAACTCTTAGCTCATAGGGGTCTACCACTGGTTGCGGTGTTCAAAATAGCATTAGCTTCCCGGATGTGACGTCATTCTTCTCGCTAGATTTGCCGAAACCATGTCCATCTCAAAATTATCTCTGTTGTAATACAAACAAAGTTCAAATTCCGCTGACTCAATGTTTTATCCCCAGTTAGACCTGCTTCCTTTATTAACTACGTATTTCAAGTTCAAATACACAGGCAGACAGAAATGATGGCAGTTAAAAAATTCTTTTGCAAAAATTTCTGGCTGGAGTTTTTATGACACAATTATTTTTTTATAAGGAACTAGCGATCCGCCCCGGCATCACAGATGTGTGAATTTTATACTTATAATATAAAGTATCCCGAAAATAATGTATAAGTTGCGTAGTTTAAAAACACCTAAGCGTATAACAGACAGGGAATTAACCACAGAACATACTGTGGAATTAACTTTGTGACATATGACTTTGACTTGCAATGAGTCAGGTTTTCCCTACTATCTTCATTTCCTCTGTGCGTTAATCATACACATTATACACATGGTATTTTTCTTTTATCAAAATATTTTTGATCATGTGAAAACTTATATTTAAGAGAAACGCGCACATGATCATAATTTTTAGGACCTTGCCCCAAAAAAGTTTAAACATGACATACGTTCTAGAATTGTTCACAGTTTTTTTTAATATTGCATAATTTCTTTGTTCCTACCTCCGGAATCAGGTGGGCACAAAAAATAAGTCACCTTCACATTGAAATGCAACATCAAATATACCTATCCATTGTAACTCCAGTCACTATACCGCGCATGACTTTGGTAGGACGAAATATTAAATGTCACTGCTGATTATAAAACTAGCGCCCCGCCCGGCTTCGCTCAGGAGGTACAAACATAAATTGTAGCCTATGTCACTCAGGTATAATGTAGCTTTCTATTGGTGAAAGAATTTTTGAAATCGGTTCAGTAGTTCCGGAGATTACCCCCAACAAACAAACTCACAAACTTCAGATGATTTCTACTTGTGATATCTTCAAGTCGTTTGCTTCTGCAGCTGGGGCAGAGAATCGAAAGTTTCATATTTCTTTTTTTCTACTAACTGTGACCTGCTTCATCATTCCCTTGGGAATTTTAGGATTCCTTATAGCCCATACCTTCTTCATGAATGTGACTATGGTACACAGAAAGAATTTTTCATCACCATCTCGAGTTGAAATGGCAAAATTAGATTTTTTTGCTCAATATTTTGCCAATTCCACTGCCCTATCGTTAGCCTCATTGAGATCTTCCAAGGTACGGAGGAAGGGCAGTTGGGGCATGAATTTTTCATATCAGACCGATAGTTCTAGATTAGCGCGTTTAAACAGACATACAATCTTTACAGCTTTATTATATTACTAGTATAGATATATAGTGTCATTTTTAAGCATTTTATTTTAGATCTTACATAGTTTCGAAGGCATTCTTAGTTAGTTTAAGTTATTTCCTCACAGGATCGAGTATATTCCTCTCAACCTCTTATACCACCCAGGGGAGGAGGGGTGGTCTATTCTGTCCGGAAGCCACAAGGTCCATCCCACTGTTTATGTTTAATGACATCATATGAGCGATTTTATTATTATGCTACCTACAGCTTAGGTCGCATCTGTACTTTGGCTCGAAGTGTGTTATTGACGTACATTGCGTGGTTTTGATGAAAGCTATTCTTTGACATAAGGCAAAACTGAGCAATGTAATGCAATGTATCAACACGTATGCGGCATTATGTATGGATCTCACAATTATATCGTAAAACTTCTACCTACCCCGGTAACAGATGAACATACGGAATTGATATCCAGGATTAGAATATTTTAACGTATTATTTACATACTTCCTCACCATGGTAGCCCAACTATTATGAAATGGAATTGTTTATTAGTCAATCACGCTAAAACGGCTTTGCAGATTTTGATAAAATTTGGTCTACAGGTAGAGTAGGTCTCTACCTACTGCATTGGGTACCTTTTATCCCGAATTTCCCATGGAAACGAAGAACCGGAGCAACGAAATAATAAGCCATGTTTTTCACTGTGTGCGGTTTAAGTACATAACTTAATCAACTCTCATTCTCTCTATATGTGACGGGAAATTGACACACGCTTTCACTAATATCTTTTAAGAACTGAAAATTTATTTGTTACTGTTGTTTTGCACATACTTCACCATTTTCTAACTTCACGCTAGCCGTACAAGTATTCGTATTTTAACGTCAAAAAATCTATAAATGTAAAACTGATTGATTGGTAAATGAGTATCAACTCAGCGGCCTAACCTCTGAAAGTAGACACAGGTTCTTTATATAGCATAAGGAAGCACTAAGAAAGGAATTTTGGAAATTCTACACTAAATGTGTAAAATAGGTAGAAAACTAAAATCACGGGCAAAGCCGAAGGCTAAAATTAGTGTCGAATAAACTTATTTTTGCAAAGAAAATTTGCGGATTTAAAAGTTTGCTTATTTTTATACAATATTTAAAAGACTATGTTAGTGTCATAAAAATCAAGATACATCTGAAAATTTCTCAAGCATGAATCCTGAAAATCTTTTTAATTATATCCTCTGTGATATTAAAACGCGTGAATACGTTCTTTGGACAGATGACATCTCTTTGTTTCAAAATTAAAAATAAACCTGAGAATTATAATTATTTGTGCAAGAACGACAATAAATAAGATTCAGGCAACGATAATTTTTCTTCTTATTTACATAGTTTCCATAAAATGATCAAATCATGGATGGATTTGATTATGACGATCTTGTGTGAAAACAAATGAATGTGTCAAAATTCAAATTGAATCGTATTTATTATCGAATTTAAAAGTGCTATTTTTAAACCTATTTAAATAAAACAATTTTTATTTCATATTATACAGACGCAAATAAAATCGTCTTTTCAAAACATAACACATATTTTGATTAAAAATTCACCTGCTATTCTAGAAGCTCGCTGTTGCATGTAAAATTAACAAAAAACATAAAAACAAACAGCGAAACTTTGTATTAAACCCTTTGAGGTGCTGCAGCAGTGGAAACAAAGCGAATGAATCCCCTAGCATTCCTCGGGTCAAACACTCCTGAAAGAGAAGGTGCATTGCTCCGAAACACCCGACCAATCCGACCATATTTCAGCTATGCTGTACTGAATACATTGTAGTGTAGCTCGCTTTGGCTGTTGTAGAGCGCGCGCTGCTAAGTGCGAATTGACAATATGTACGTGTATTGTGATCTTCAAGTGACTGAAAGTATTTATTTTTCTAAAATGTTCAAACTTGTGAACGGGTGTTGCCAGGGGATCCTGCTTCGATCCTGATTCGAATTTTATTTTTACGTTATTTTTACGACAATATGTACGTGTATTGTGATCTTCAAGTGACTGAAAGTATTTATTTTTCTAAAATGTTCGAACTTGTGAACGGGTGTTGCCAGGGGATCCTGCTTCGATCCTGATTCGAATTTTATTTTTATTTTTTGTTCTTAACCAATTCAATGTGGTTACTTGATCACAAACATAACATGTTTTATTATATTATTATTATTTTTTTACTTATATTTTATTTTATTTTTGACTGTACACAATCTAGTGTATGTATAAAGTTAATGAATAGCCCCTCTGGCATGCTAGGCGACCAAGACTGTTTCATGAGTTTCTTTCGGCATTTCTTCTCAGCAGTGGTCGTTCCGAAATGCTAGTAGTTTGTAGCTTTGAGACATAAAATATTATGATTAAATAATTAATTATCGACGTGAAAAAGAGCCTTCTTTGAAGGCCAAGTTTCAATAAAAAAATTTGACTTTGACTTTGACTTTAATATTTTATATTGGGTACTTTAGAACTACCATACATCGGCATTTCATACTTCGTTCTCGTAAACTTTAGTACTGGAGTACTTACTACGGATACTTTAGAACTAACGTAAATCGTACTTGCATACTTCGACATTGGATACTTTAAAAGTAACGTACATAGACATTTAGACTTAGAAATTAATCCGCCACAAGCCTCGTCACAATGTAAACAGCTAAAATATCCGCAACAATATATTCGTCACAAACGCAGTATTTTTGTAAACATTTCCGTAGCTTTGATGTTCGAGTTGACATTACTCAAATCATTCAGAGTGTACATATTTTTAATTCAAAACTATCCTACAATAATTATGTTTTAATTACGAGTACTGAATACATACCTTCTTCTACGTTTTGAATTTTTTATGACACCCGATGTTTTCTTTGCTACTGCTTTAGTAATCTTACAGATCTATTATTATTTGCTGATTGGAGACGCCAGTACAAGCACTAAACGAATCGTTCCGATCCTCTCATTTTCTGACCATTTCACCCAGTTCCCCGAGAAATGTAACTGGTAACCGTATATTGGTGGCAACCCAATAACTTTGCAGAGTTTTAGTAGTCTAACAGATAGTCAAACTAGAAGATCTATTTTTACTGTAAGTCCCTGTAAAAATGTTACATAACCCCGCTATGAAATTGTTGTCTTTGCAACATGCGGATAGTGAAGCAAGTTCTATAGACAAAAGCTACTCTAAGCTTGGAAATAAAGCTGCAGCGGGGGTGCGGCGTGCATTCACCTGCTCCCCCCACTCCCACCCCCAACCCCGCATAACTTATGGATGGTAATATTTCAGAAGCAGGAAAGTAAGAGTGGGATTATGCATGAGCGTCCGCTGAATTACGATGCTTGCAACGCTTTCACTGCTTTCGGGTTTTAATTTAACTCTACTGTTTTTGAAATATTTGAATGAGGAGCTTGATGGTGCCGTGCAATCAAAAAATCTTTATTGAAGCTAGGCCTCAAAGAAGGCACTTTTCAAGTCGATAACTAATTATACAAGCATATCAGTGTATTATACGTCATAAAGCTAAAAACTACTAGCATTTTGGAACGACCACTGACGAGAAGAAATGCCGAAAGAAACTCGTGTGTCTTGGTCGCCTAACATGCCATGCGGCCTGCGATAGCTGCGGTTAAGCAACTTTCGCTATGGTCTATGGTCGGTCATAAGATGGGTGACCAAAATTTTTCTCGAGTTCCCACGTGCTCCGGAAGGCACGTTAAGCCGTTAGTCCCGGTTGTATTTGCAGTTTAAGCCACCAATCCACCTTGGGCCCGCGTGGTGGCCCATCGTCCTTATCCATAATCAAAAAAGTGCCCCAGCAGTCATTAAATTGTTTAAATGGCTGATGATATTTTTGGATGGCAAAGGACACTTCATCCCCTTGCTCATATAAAAGAACTGTCTATTCACTTTTAAAAAATGACAACAAACACTTAAAGTGACAGTAAAATTAGTTTACTTCTCAATAAAAGTCAGGTCAAAATGATTTCCCTGGCAGAATTTCCAGTATGATTAAATACCAATTTCTTTGCATCGTTGAAAGGCTTGCAAGTCATAACGTAGATAATGGATGTACCCTGAATTGATAATAATCGCGCAGTCGGAAGGCGGAATCGGAACGACCTGGGTTTTGACCTGGTATCGATTACCTGGTTCAAACCGTCGCGACGCACGCTTCAGTCCGAACATGAACCTAATATATATCCCTAGTTACACTGAAAACCACACCCACAAATATTTCTAGAACTGTTTGTTCCCTTAAACGCTTTTTCCATAATTGTCAAAAACGTTCAAGTTTTAAAATCTGTAGACTTTAAATTGATGAAATACGAAATATTCTGACTTGATCCCACTAAGAGCTGACTTGCTGTCGTATGGTCTCACAACCAAGGATGCCGAAGACCGTGCGAAGTTGAGAAGAAAAGGAAATCGGACCCTGTGCTCCGACGCGTACGCTGAGATGCAACCGGGAAAGCGCTCAGATGAGAGAGTGAGAATTGAACTGAATGATGTTAAAAAATGGAAGGGAAAAAAATGTTTTTTAAACTTGCACCTTACTATCCTGTCCTTTTAAATGAGAAACCATAACATTCAGTGCCAAAACAAACAATCCACGAGTACCTAATCTCTATATACAAAGAACTTCTGAAAGCAACAGAACAGCATTTTAAAAACAAAACAAAGCTAGTGTTTACGATGTTGCACCAATGAGAGTGTACCTACAAATTGGATGCACAGACAGATACTGTGACCAAATGCATTTATATACACATATCTGTATAAATACATATGCATGTGACACCATTTAAGATCTTCCCTTAGTGGGAGTTACACACACGTATGAAACAATTTTGTCTTTTTTTTGACGTCTTCTGTATATCAGTGGTGGAGATCTTGCCTCTAAATCAATCGGTTCAATTCCTGGATTTATTTATTTATATTTTATTTATTTTGTGTCTCATCTATGTCCATCAAAGTGTCAATTTGAGTATTTTTCTAAATTATCGTAACAATCTTAATATTATTAGAGTAATCGTCCCCCATTCGGAATCTCTTTTATCTATATAATAAGGCTAAAGAGTTTGTTTGAACGCTCTAATCTCTAGAACCACTAGTCGGATTTGAAAAATTCTTTCAGTGTATGACACCCATATTCATGAGGACTGTATGCTTTCCAGAGTTTCGACATTTTCGAAAATGCAAAAAAACACAACTAAATATTATTGGAAATTGAGTTTCAATTTCATAGATACAACAACAGTTCAGTTCGTCGACCCCTGAAATGCAATAGAGTTTGCATGCACCGCCTTCCTAGCTGCAACTGCATTATGCAGGCCGCATCTGAGCGCATCCGTTTATCCGGTAAACCGGCGTTCATACCGCTTCTATATGCCGTTTGTTGGAAATTGAGAAAGGTATTGTACTACTGTAGGGTTCTTTGGGACTCATATAAATAAGAATAACCTTTGATATGTAAAATGCAGGGAAGACTTATGAATTGCACATTATAAAGAAGAATTGGTTGTAACAGCTAGGACACTCCTCGCATGTAACTGTAGGCTACAACCCAAATCTTACTCTACTGCCCACCATTATGTATTTTACGATATTAATTTCTTTTAATTTAATATTTCTTTTCAATTCGAATAACATTTCCTTGAACGATTTACTATTTTTCGGGTCCATTATATTCCGAACGATATTCCATCGAATTAATAGCAATATCGTGAAAAAATCAAATCTAAACTTTGCAGTGCGAATGGTAACAACGTTAACGAACTATTGATATGAATGAATATTTAAACGACACCTCGTATTGTGATTGGTTGTCTGACTTTTTATCTTGGAATTCCCACGGGAGCGAAGCCCCGAGGCGCGGCTAGTTATATTTGAAGAAATCAGAAATTCTTTATTAAAACTTGGCCTTGAAAGAAGGCTCTCTTTCAAGTCAAACTATTATATAATCATAGTGTATTTCGGCACGACCACTGCTGATAAGAAATGCCGAAAGAAACTCATGAAACCGTCTCGGTCGCCTAACATACTGGTTGGTCGCATGACCAAGCAGCTAGCTTCTGCAGCTTACAAGCGCCCTTACCCAATCCATCCCGCCCACAGCTGTAATCCACTCGCTCTGATTTAGCTGTGCTAATCCAGATGAAAGCATTCAAATATTGGTTGTGTCGTCAGCTCTTGGATACGGATGATAATAAGATACAAATGTGACATCGATTGGAATAATATCGTAAAATTGATTAACATAATACAGAGAATAGGGATACATAATGTGTAAATTTATTGTTTGCGTAGAAATGCCTGAATAAAAAACCTTATTCATACACTTGATAAGAAAGAAAGAAGAAAATCAACAGATGGTAATCCTGTTATCTATATAATGTAAAAGATTTTTAAATACTTTACAAAAACATACTACTTAATACTGAAGATCATTTCTATAAAACAACTACCTAATTGATAATTAAATAACATAATAAATTAGTTAGAAAGTAGCTTAAGGCCATGTCGTAGCACACATTCGAAAAAATTGTAATTTTTCATGAAGAAATTTTCCTAATTAGAGTTTAATTACGAAGTGGAAAAATAATACAGGATATAGATTATGATGTTTATTAAGGTTTCAATCGTGTACTTTTTAATAAAAATATATATTTTCGGCTTAATTAATTCATAAAGGCACCGAAAATTTAGAAAAAAAATCAGCTTTCAAGTCATGGAACTTACAATTTTCAGCGATAACATATATATATACTAGCTTTTGCCCGCGGCTTCGCCCGCGTGAATTTCCCACGGGAACAGTGCTTTTTCCCGGGATAAAAAGTAGCCTATGTGCTATTCCAGGTCATTATCTACCTCTGTACCAAATTTCATCGAAATCCGTCCAGTAGATTTTGGTGATTGAGTAACAAACATCCTCACAAACTCACAAATTCACAAACTCACAGACTCACAAACTCACAAACTCACATCCAAACATTCGCATTTATAATATTAGTATGGATATATTTATATAATTAGTTAATATATATACTATATTAAAGTTTTAAACGAGCACTTTTGTTTTTAGACTAATATTTTTAAAGATATTTGAGAAATAGTTGCTAAATCGGTACAAAATCTGTTCGATCTTGCCAACGAAAGTAGAACATGTGTTGTGCAAAAAACTATCTTATTGCAACGCGCGCACGGCGCGGTTTAGCGCATATGAATTTTGTTTTTTGCAGCTCAGGTTGGACCTCGTCTTAAACAGTTAACTATTTTAAGAAATTCTACTAATAAAATACATACACTCATATTATCACGCCTTTTTCCCGTGGGGGTTGGCAGAGACTAGCGATTTCCACTTGCTACGATCCTTACAGATCTCTCTTGCTTCCTCTACACTCATCACTCTCTTCATACATGCTCTCCGGTTATGGGTGCTCCCTTTTTAAGGAGGTCCGCAATCAACTAATAACAACAGGACAAAATATAATAGCGTACACTCGCGTGAGACAACACCACGGTCAATTTCCCAAAGGAATGTTAAAACCTTTGCTTTCTAAGCTACATTTTTGCATACTTCTGTACAGTCACCTGCATATCACCCACATCATATTTCTTACAATGTCCCATCGTCTGGGGTCGACGCAATACGTCTTATCTTTCAATAAGTCTCAGTTTCCCACCAACTCCCAACTAGTAACTTTTTGACAGTGCGAGCCATATGATCTCGTCTTGGAAACATTTTACATGAAAACGTTTTTGATGAGATTATATTTATTCATATATTTATTTTAACTATGCAGATGACTGTACGTACACTAGTCGCGTGTTAACCATAGAGCAATTTACATAAACTCCCGTGATAACAGCTATCAGACTCCATGTGTTCTCGCCCGTAAAGAGTTCACCGTCTAGACACTTCGACCTGGCGAAAGAGAACGCATGCCGTCTCGCTCTCTGCGCCAAACATGCGCAACGGGGGCAGAGGGAGACAACAGGTGGGCCTGAATATTTAAGGGGGCGCGGGTGGCTCCAAGGTCACCGTACGGAAGCGTCTGGCACGGATGTATTAGGATTATTCATTATTATCGATCTATCGGCTATCCGGGCTTAGTAACTGGCAGGGTCGCCATGTAACGAGTTAGCGAAACATAGTTGTTTCCTTTGGAACGACAACGTTACGTTTGTTAATCTTAGAACACTACCCTGGATAACGTAAGGAAACTTAGGACATTTATATCTGTCAAGAGGTTTATGAATTATGGTGGAATAAAGAAACTTAAACATACAGACATGACACCTGAAAACATGGCTCCTTTTGGGCAGTTGTGTAAAAGTTTGCATTGAAAAGATGGAAAATTAAAGAATAACATTCAATCAAGAGGTCTCTTTAATTACAAAAAGTGTAAATCAAATGATCATCGACATCAAAGAACAATATTTCAGCGAATTAATCGAGAAGAGGGCGAAAAAGTTTTGAAAGCTCGTCAATGGACTGCTAAAGCTCGGTAAGCAACTTCCAGTCTGAAACTAAGATGAACTTTTAGAAGTTTGAGGCTGACTTGGACATTGCTACAAGACAAGCTTCGGAGCTTCGTTGATACAAACTTTAGCGTGGAATCTACGTCTTTGTATATATGTATTGTACTACCTGACTTTTACTTTAAATGTACTCTGTTTACAGTTTAGTAGTATAGATAGTCTCTGTAGACAGAGACTATCTATACTAATATAATAGAGCTGAGTTTGTGTTTGTTTGAACGACATCTCTGGAACTACTAGTCCGATTTGAAATATTCTTTTTTGTACTTATAGTATAGCCCCATGAGTAATAAAGTTATTATAACTTAAAGGCAGAAGTAAAAAAATCCATGTTTTTCTAAATATATATTTATGTATTTGATTTTTGTACCTTGCCGTTGGTCCCGGCGTTATTGGACCCGCGTGGTGGATCATGGCTCATCCTTATCCATCCGTAAATAAAGCCAATGCCCCAGTGGCTAATGACGATTGATTTTTTTTTGTATTTTTTTCTATATGGCCAGAATTTTAATGCGGTACCGAATGCGATGCTTAAAGTCAAAGTCAATTATTTTTATTTATATAGGCTTAAAAATAGCACTTATAAATCGTCACATTCTTGTTTTTAGTTAGTTGACTTCATAAAATTACTTAAAGCTAAGTTTACCACCGCCTCCAAAGCGCAAGTGGAGAAGAGGCGGCGCAACAAACTCCTCTGCTGCATTTTCTCCAAAGACGTCACTTTACAACATATGTCTTACAATTAAATGACTATGTAATATTGCTTGGCATTATTACACAGTCATTGTTTATTGTGTGCTATATTGCTTGGCATAGTATACTTATGATGTCTCTCTTTCCAGTGGACGGTGGGGAACCGACAGGGCTGCGGCTCGGGGCCCGGGGCTCGCTGGGGCAGGCGCTGCTGCACGGCCTGCTAGCCCCGGCCCCCACGGCCCGACATCACCTCTACACCGCGCCTAGCACAGGTAACAACAGCTATTAAAGTACTATTATTTACTAGTGGCTCTGTGAGCTGTAAACCTCGCGAGCTTACATTATATTATTTTGTTGTTACTACAAACACAAAATGGTCTTATGAACCATAAAATCCAAAGGCGCATAAGCCCTTTGTGCAAACTCCGCCATTTTCAAAAATTTCTAAAAAAAATTGCTCGACTATCTATTTTTTTTTTTATTTGAGATTTGAGTGCATTTGACCTCAATCTTGCCTGATGGGAAGCATAGATGCGGTCTAGGGTGGTACACGCAAACTCAAAATATGCCTATTCACTCTTACCTTGAAAACCCCTAAATTATATTTTTCGGGAAACAGCAACGCGGGGAGAGAATTCCATACAGCTTAGCGGTTCGCAAGATAAAGCAGGATTTCCATATTATGTTTATCGACCACACAGAGAACACACAGACATACCAAAGCATTTTTGGCCAAGCTGAAACGGAGACCTCGCTCGCTTTGCTTGAATTAGATGTGATGGAATAATTCCATGCGAGCAGGACTTGAATCCGTGACCAGGCCTTTGTGTGTAATTTTAAAAGCCAGTAAAATTCGTACAAGATTGCAAATAACAATATGTGCCCAGAAACTATTATTAATAATAAAATACTTATCTCTGCTTATTGTTCACACTTGACCGGTCCTATAATAATACCTAATTATTAATTTAGGAAACTTTAATATGTTTTTACGTAGTCAAACCATTTTCAGTAAATTTGTCTCTTCCAGATTCTCGGCAAGGAAGTCTCTCTATTTTTTTTTAATTAATTTCCGTTATTCCTTCCTTTTATTAAAATTTATCTAAGACCTACTGCTCTAAATCTCCGGGAATCAAACCCAAGTTAAATAAATATTTTAACTGTCTTTGCACGTGTTTTGAAATGTACTAAGGCAATATAGCATTTATTATTTTTGTATTAAACACAGTTCCTTTTTTTGAAATTTAATTTCAGTAAATTCTTTGAAATTTATCTTAAATCTGCGACATTTTTCCAGAGAACCAACCTTTAAATGTTAAATAATAAATTTTCAACTTAATTTTGGATGGGTTATGATTAAGATAAATATAACCTTTCCTATAATAACTACACTTTCCTATAACGCTACAATCGCTACGAAGTGCTACAGAATTTGTAGAAGTGCTACGACAAAGTTATCTGCTACGAATGCCTACGAACGGTAGATATTATAAAGTTTACCGAGAAATCAAGTTTGCATTACAAACTAACATTATTATGCAAACTTTGCATTTATATACCATTAGCCGTTGCCCGCGACTTCGTCCGCGTAAATCATACATCAAATCCTTTCTTCATAACCCACCCCGACCACTATTGGTGAAAACCGTATGAAAATCCGTTCAGCAGCATATACGAACAGACAGACAACATTAATGATATTATCTCATGAGAAAATAAAAATCTATTTTAAAAGGCTTTACTTATACATTTACATTTCAGGTAACAAAATATTAGTAAAGTAGTATCCCATCGTCTTACTAATCCTACGAAATATTAAAAATGCGAAAGTTTAAATCCACTGGACGGATTTTGATAAAATTTGGTACACGGGTAGAAAAAATACTGGAAACTAGCGTACCTTTAGGGTACTTTTTAAACTGAAATTCTCACGGAAGCGGGGCCCTAATAAATTTGTACGAATTTTGAACTGTTCATGTATTTAATTAGTCCAATTAGTTTATCTTCTTACCGTTTTAAATATAAATTTCTTTATTAATTTCCAAAAAGATTAACCTTTTAAAAAACGTTAAGACTTCTTTTATTACATGAAATTATTGTTACAAATTTTCAATAATTATCATTTTCGTTTTTTCACTGAAAATACAAAAGTGCTTAAGAAGAAACAATTTTCAGTTTAGTAATCTCATTTGCTCGTCCAAGATTAGACTCACAAAAGCTTCAGACGCCCCTGGGACTGTCAGTAGCAAATATATTCCGACAAAGTTACACGTGTACAAATATAAGTACACCACAGAATTAGAATCCTAACTAATATTATAAATGCGAAAGTAAGTTTGTTCGTTTGTTTGTTTGTTACCTCTTCATGCTTTATCTGCTGAACCAATCTTCCTGAAATTTCGCATACACATAGCTAGAAAAATAAAAATAAGTACGGAGAAGGACCTAGGGTACCTTTCATCCCGGGAAAAAGCACTGGTCCCGTGGGAAATTCACGCGGGCGAAAGCTAGTACTTACTCAATAATCGTAATAATAAAAATGCGAAAGTGAAATGTTTATGCATTTCACTTACTAACCATCCTAAATAACATATCAAAAATTCAGAACTATTGAACCATTTGTAAGTAAACCCTACCCTTAGCTCTATTTTGGTCTTTATTCAATGAACTATGGACGGATTTGAATGAAATTTGGTACACGGATAGAAAAATACCAGGAACAGCACTGGAACTGTTTATCCTGAAATTCCCATGGGAGCGAAGCCGCGGGGAGTTATAAAACATAGGCATCCTTTCTACTGGTGTAACTCACAAATAGAGCAACTTTTTGTGTTATACTGACTCTGTCTAATAAATAGCCCCTCTGGCATGTTAGGCGACCAAAACTGTTTCATGAGTTTCTTTCGGCATTTCTTATTAGCAATGGTCGTTCCGAAATGCTAGTAGTTTGTAGCTTTGATACTTAATGATTAAATAATTAGTTTCTGACGTGAAAAAAAGCCTTTTTTAAAGGCCAAATTTCAATAAAGAATTTTTGATTTTAATTTCTGATATCTCAAAAAAATCTGCTGTTCTGTTCCATACATATTGAGCGAGTAAGTATTGTATGAAACAGCTTTTTTTGCGTTTATGAGTATAGAACCCAATAGATAGAAAGGAAGCCAATCCTAACTAATATTATAAATGCGAAAGTGAGTTTGTTTGTTTGTTTGTTACCTCTTCACGCTTTATCTACTGAACCAATCTTCCTGAAATTTTGCATACACATAGCTGGAAGTACGGAGAAGGACATAGGGTACCTTTCATCCTGGGAAAAAGCACAGTTTCCATGGGAAATTCACGCGGGCGAAGCCGCGGGCAAAAGCTAGTGTTTTATAATTCACCTTGAATATATCTAGATACTTGAACAGTCTGGACGCCGCCGTCTACAACCAATTACTAGCGTTGAATAGGAGTTGCTAGGTAACAGATACACATATATATCTAAGTTTTGTAGATATCGATGGATAAAAATAAACTGTGAGAGTAACAATAACTACCGTTCTAAGAGATAATACTATTTTCAATTCTTTTACCATTCATCTTTTACCAAGTTTTTCACATTTTTCGTGCCTTTATTTAATATTTATTTATTAATAAATTTCGGCGTGTACCCTGTATGTTCACTTTCCTTTAAAAAAGAGTAAAATTTATATACATTTTAACACTGTCTAAACGTCGAAATCGATTCACAGCCGAATAAATACCAAAATAAAAAAAAGCCAAATTTTTTAAACCTATTAAAATGGTTATGAATGGTTCTTAAATTTGCTCAACTTCCCTCAACAGAGTACTTACTCAGTATGGTCCAAAACGGAATTTTACTCATTCTTTAGTAGATATTCTAAAGTTTCGCAAATGGAAACTTTAGAATATCTACTAAAAGCAATAATGGGTTCGATTCCCGGATCTTTTTTCCTTCTATTCTCTAACTACATCACGATAATAGAGTTTGTCTATTTGGTCGCGATAAACTTAAAAACTAGTTAAAGTTCACGAGTGGCGACCACGAACCGGAAAACGTAGTGTTGACAGGCCTCCCACTCGGTGGACCGACGACCTGGTAAAGGTCGCGGGACGTGCATGGATGCGGGCAGCGCAGTTGTGGAAATGTTTGGGGGAGGCCTTTGTCCAGCAGTGGACGTCTTTCGGCTGAGAGGGAGAGAGAAACTTAAAAACTACTATTTATTTATTTTATTCTTCATTTCCCAACACCAAAATTATTTCACATAGTTATCACTTTGCCAAACTGCTTGACAGTTTGTCGGCAATGGATTAACACGCGGTTTTCACCAATGGTTGCAGTAGGCCATGAAGATTTTGGTACTTATATAATTTGCACTGGAGAAGCCGTGGGAAAAAGCTAGTTTTATGTATTACAAAGACGTGACAATTCCTCTGTTAAAGGCAACTTTTTATAAAAATGGTCATTATTTATCAGATCATGATCATTTTTCGATCATCAATCATCATCATAATTTCAGCATTTTTTTGCCAACTGCTGTGTTCTTTTACGCCATTCTTATATGTTCTTCCTGTGTTAATCTTGTTCATGCACAAGCTGCACTTTGACAACAAATTCTTAATCCAAATAGTAGTACTGGCCACTGACAACTAAAGAAAAATATTTAATTTTTCCAAATATTTCCATAGAGCTACAAAAATAACCTTTTCCTTTATAATAGTTTTCGGAACTACTGAAAAGCAGACAGAACTTTGAGCTTCAGTACGCTTATATACCGCCTCAGGGACACGCTAATGTACATAACATAGGTATATAAGAACTTATATAACTCGCTCATGAATATTTTAGGGCGTGAGGTCTGGCTCAAAGCTAGTCTGTTTTTGTAACGTCTAGGTTGGCTTTGAGCAGACGTTACTAAGATAACATCACGATCAATTTTACTATTAGTTTAAAGACTAGCTGCGTTCAAGGACTCCGCTCTTTTGGGAATTTTAAGATAAGAAGTAGGTACTTTTGGTTTTATTCTACATTTCATATTGCAAATATCGACAGCCGTCCAGTATAATTTGCGTGATTAAACAAACATCCCAAACTTTCGCATTTTTATATAAGTGTAGTAAGGATATGACTAGTAAAGTGATTTCTACAATTTTAACCATTTCCACTTTACATGTACACAATTAAAAAAGTTGACAGTATATAACTAGTCGTTCGCTGCGAACGTAGACCTCGCGACTATTAAAATCACATTAAAATACAATATTTATTATTACAAAAAATTAAATATCTCAAAAACGGCTGGACCGATTTTGATGCCCAACGAACTTGAAAATTCTATTAACCATCCCTACATATATTCCAACTTTCATCAAAATCGGAACAACGGTTCGAGAGTTATCGCGGAACAAACATACATACATACATACATACATACATACATACAAACAATGTGTTTTTCGCTCCAACTTGAATTATAAAGCTTGCTCGGTCAATTAAGTAACAAAACAGTTTTAGGAAACAATTAATTACTTTAAAAAATTGATGGCTTATAAGACAGATTAATTATCGCTTTTCGGTCATTAAAAAAAGTTGCATTTAATACGGGATCATAAAGAACTAACACAAAACAGTATCCATATGAGAATAATATAAATTACAAATATACAAAAACCCCGACATAACGTTAAAAAATGCTGATTACTCCTGAACGGCTAAACCGATATCCATGAATATTATTCATGAGCTAAGAACACTTTCGTAAGTCACCTTTCCATACAAAAAAATATATATATCAAAATCGTTTCATCCATTTGGGAGATACGATGCCACAGACAGACATTCATAGATACACAGACAAACACGTCAAACTTATAACAAACACCCTTTCTCTTTGCGTTTGAGTAAAAATATGTAGGCAAATGATAACTGTATCGATCTACAAATAAATACAGCCGCAACGAAAATATTACCAACAAGTGAAGTATCAAAGTTAAAGAGGCGTCATAATAAAGTTACTATAGAGCGCGGCGTGCCATGAAAAATTCATAGAACAAAGAGTTCCATAGAGGAAGTAAAATCGATATGAGTCAGCTGATCCGCCCAATGTCACGACCGCCGCCCGCCGCACGCACACGCGTATCGCACACACCCCCACGCACACTACTGGTTTATACTTACACTGTATTTCTTCCCTGTCTATGTGTGCTCCTTTTAGGTGAAAACACGGCTAAGTTTAGAAATACGAAAGTTTAGATGTGTGTGAGAGACGATGTGTGAATATTTGTGCAATCACTAAAAATTTACTTAACGGATTTCGATGAAATTTGATCGGGTAGAATATTTACAATATTCTACCCGAACCTGGAACAGTACTTGGGTATTTTTATCCCGAGATAATAATTCAAATAAAGGAAAATATCAGGTACAATATGTAGCTAAATTACTAAATCAAATATGATTTACATTTCTATTGTATTTACTTTAGTATATTATTATGTACATAATAGATTAATTTGAAATTATGCAAACATGTAACTTTACCTAAAATAATATTTCTATTGGATAATGTGGATATAGTAATGTACGTAGTCAAACAGTGTAATTTATTCATGATATAGCCAGATTAGGTTCCAATACATACACTATGTATTCAGTTCACGGATATCTGATTGACATAACAGTACCTATATGTATGAAATTTTAATCGGTAGCTACATGTTACTGGCTTGATCATGTAGCAATTGTGACTTCAATACATTGATTAAATCGTACTATATATAGATGTGATAGTTTGAGTGTGAGTTTATTTGTTACTCAATCACGCAAAATTAACTGGACGGATTTTCATTTAATTTGGCACACGGGCAGAAAACTCTTTGAACTTTTGCATTTGCAATACTAGTTGGGTTATTCGCAATGATTGTATTCCTCTATGCCAATCATCCAACCCTTATGTATTCTCTAACAAATCCCAATTTATAACAATTTACCAAAAACTGTTGTATACATTCTCATGTCGACTAGTTATGATGACACACGTGTCCATCGCAAATACTATTCATTGATTCATCTGGCCACCCCAACTTTCACCCTTTTGGGGCATTGCGCAGATGCCAACTATTGACCAAAATGTGCAATTTCTCTTGTAGGAGCGGGCGGGTCGTGTCAAAGTGTTTATTGAAAGGGTTAACACAATAATGTGAATAAATACATTCTACCTACGTTGATGTTTGAAATAAGAATTATATTTGTTAGTGGTTAATAATACTGGTCGTAAATATTTATAGGATTTAAATTTAAAAATAAATAAAATTAGGTTTTCATGCGCTGAGAGGATCGTTATAAAACGTAATAAAATCGATATTATTAATCACATTAATCTAGTATCGAAATCATGCAATAATGTGTACAAGTAAAAATGTTATGTAAATTTACCGGAGATAAAATAAGAGTTGCACCAGTTGGACAAATAGGTAAAATTCAAAACTATAAGTAAATATAAGCGTTACTGTTACTTTGAAATTTTACAATAATTTCAAATTATGGCAGTATTTTTTCCTTGATTATGTTGCAGTTCAGCCTTAGACTAGCCAAATTACATAATTATAATTCTACTACTAAAATAACAAACCTGCCAATATTTCACCTTCAGTTCTTAATAACTTCGGAACTTTGACATTTCACCCCAGAGGGGTAAACGTAATTCTTCTACTCTTTCTTTTTTAATGCTAATTAAAAATGTTTACAAAAGAATCCATAAAATAAACGGTTGCGTAATGAAATTTGCTGAAATAAATGAGTGGGCATTTTAACCGTTTTGTGGTTAGAAAACACGTGACCTGATGTGGTAACCCACTTTATTAACTGCTATAATTAGATCTGAAAAAAAAAACGAGCTTTGAAAAGCTATGCGTTTGACAGACTTCTTGGAAAGTTGAACGAGGATAAAAAAAAAGGAAATTATGTAACAGTTGGTAAGAGAAAATAGTTTCTTTCTTACTATACACATTTTCACATATTTCGTTTGTATATTTAGAAAATTATTTTATTGAAATTAATTAGGTAGTACTAAATGTGAAAGTACTACACTACCACTATTTTAAGGTCACGTAGTAAACAATTGAGCCTTATAATTTCATGTCTGTCTGTTCGTTACTCAATTTACGACTAACTATGGCATGTGATTTGATTTACAAAACCACATATAATTTGTGAAAATGACACAAAAAGAATTGCCAATAAATCAATTCATCATAAAATTAAATCATTGTGCAAAAATTTTATACTAAGCGGGGCGTCACAAAACTTAACCCTACTCATGCGCAGGTCACTTCAGTCCCGTCCTAAGCAAACAATCGCGCAGATGTTTGCGCATATTGCACACGTTGCGTCCACACATTTGCCCAAAATGGGTTAGTTTTTACGCAAAAATGGGTTAAACCACCTTGCGCTGCAAATCGCTGCGTCATTTATAACAATAACCTAATCTGGTTCTTCCATCCCGCTTGCAACAATAGCTCCGTCCCTTTCGTCTTTTGAATCCGCCGCCGGCTTTCCGTTCCTATTGACACTTTGAAATTGGAACGTCACGCGTGGGTGCGCGAACGCAACCCATTGTCCCGATACCATTGTAAGATTCGCAATCGACATACAGGGAATGTATTGCGAGTTTCACATAACTGCCCCCTGATATCATTTTTTTTATTAAATTTAACATACAATTTACTCGATTGACTAAAGCAATTTCAAATCAAAACTTTTATTATTATTTCTTTGACCTGTATCTAACTATCGATACCCTGAAGTACGTATCATGGACCATTGAATGCCCCTCCTTAGAAAACCACAGTATATACCTTAACCATATATCTAAGCCCGGCCAACGGCGACTCAAATCACATAAAGAATCTAAGCTGAATTACCATCTTAAAGAAGTGGACAAAGAAGTGAAGTGAGGGGTCGATCAAAGATGATGTGAGATCGCGTTTTTTTCGTGTGAAGGGTAATGTAACATTTATGTGACTAATCTATCTTTCTTGTTAACATTGTAAAAAAGATAAGATTTTAAATGTAAAGGTTAAATGATTAACCGATTTTAACATCCAACCATAAACATCATTTACCCACTTTATCTATACATATAATAAAACAGTAAAAATATTTTGTCTGTACATTTAATATTTTTGACTAAAATGGATAGAGGGACATCTAAAAAGAACAATAGAAAGCAAAAAAAAATTTTTGGAATTTCTTGTCTGTCTGTCTGTCTGTCTGTCTGTCTGTCTGTCTGTCTGTATGTATGTACGCGTTTCACGCAAAAACTACTGGACGGATTTGAATGAAACTTTTTTTGTTGTATAGCTATTAAGCCTGGGCAACATATAGGCTATAATTCATTTTGAAAACTGGTACACCTGATGAAGAACCATAACGGAACAGCTAAACAATAAGTAATATGGAAATGGTGCCTTAACAAAAATCGTTCAACCTGATGAGCATTTTCTGCCGACGTATAAAAATTGAAGATCTGGAACATCTGATGAAAAGCTCCAAGAGACCAGCTACACTATAACATATATGGAAATGGCGCCTTAGCAAAAATCGTTCAACCTGATGAGCATTTTCTGCTGACGTATAAAAATTGAAGATCTGGAACATCTGATGAAAAGCTCCAAGAGAGATTTTTCATCTAAGCGAAACTCACGCGGGCGAAGCCGCGGGCGACAGCTAGTATCATCATAAAACATATCGGTTTATTTTAACATCATACCATTACGAAATTGAGAGTCTGACGTAGGTTATCGTCATACTTAATTGACAATTCACAGAAACAATATTTCATTGAATTTTATAATGATTATGTAAACTAAATCATCCTTCAAAGATCATACACGTGGAATGCTGTAATTATAAAATAACTCAGATATACATAACGTATCGTATATTGTCGTGTCGTCCATTCATATGCAAAAAATGGCAAATCTAACTGTTCAGCGCGGATTATGGTCTAACGCCACCCATACAAAGAAAATGGACACTGGACAGTCCATAAAGATGGGACGATATAGGAAGGGTCCCTTTGCCAACTCACCTTTGTTCTTCATTGTGATATTTTACTAATGGAACCACATTCCTCGCTGACCGGTAGACCGGTAGACCCTCGTGTCACAGAACCCGTAGCCATTATTTATACTTAATTTATTATTATTTTGATACGTGAGATGAAAGGGTTGCCAGTGTTGCCACAATAGGGTAAATTCCGTGTTCCTACCCGATGGTCACTCGTTCGGAATTCGAACGCTTGGTGACAACCATTGGGGCGCGCTTTTTGTTTAAAACCTTGGGAATATTAATATGCAAAAGAATCTGTTACTAAAGCTCCAAGTCTGCCAATGATTTAAGTACCTATAATTTAAAAATATGCCTTTTTATCCAACACAAATTGCGTCAAATTTCAGTTACGTAAAACAAAATCGGTTCACAAGGAATGCTGCGAAATATTCACAAATAAAGTAAAAATATTCTCATTACAATGATAGAAACAGTCACACATGAGAAAATATGAAAAGTCTTCAAACATAATTTTAAATATCTTTGCGCGATGACCCAAAGAAAAAAATATCTTATAGATCGATTAAACGCGTAACACTAGTTCCCATTCAAGTATCGGGACCGGCAGGCCCGCGGCGGGCGCTTCCCGGTTCCCAAGCATTGTCCTCGCTGAAGGGTTAACAATGGCCACAAAGGGGTGTGGACAGCGCATTAAAACGCACTGGTCAAATGGTCACTTTAATACCAGTCATAGCTCAATGGACAAGGAAATGTGTATGAATAACTTCTTTCTTTTTTTACTCTCCTAGTTGCATGACCAGTGTTGATTATATTATTTAAATACTGGCCGTTATTCGTCAAACTTTTTTATTACACCCATGAGAAAGTTTGGATTCTTTATTTGAATGGGCAAACGAAATTTCTTGTAATTTGGTCGAATCTAATGTAATCAACATTATAAAAGGTTTCTGTTGCTCCCTTAAAATTAAAAAAAAATACGCAACCCTAATTCGCCTTTCTTGGTAAGACTTAGCATAATCGTAAATTAAGGTTGCACCTTTTTTGCATAACAATTGCAGATGCATTCTCTCATGCAAAACAGGTTGACGCAAGTGCATTTTAACATTTTTCTAACGGTCATCTCTTTGTCCAAACTGACCATTACAAAAAAAAGGATTAATGAGATGTTGCGGGTTCGTGCGAATAAAAATGACCGTTAGATGCAGATGCTGATGAAGATGATAACAGTGCATTTTGAGCATTAAACAGTGCATTTAAGCTTTCTTATTAATTTAACCTTGTATAATTTAGATTTAGTCAATGTCAAAGACTTAAAAAAAATTAAATTAAGTTGACTTTTTACAAATTTTGCGCAGTTAAATTACTTTTAAATCGGTTATGATTCTTAATACAAGAGAGAGTTAGGAAATTTTCAAACAAAAATTAATCGTTTGAGCAACGTTATAAAAGAAATTTTGCTATGTGCTACGAATTCGTAGCAATGTCGTAGCAAACAAATGCGATTCTTCCAATTTAATGATTGATTTGATCAAGTTTTCTATAAGTTTAATGTACGTTTAATCTAGTTTATTATTGACGAAATGTGCGTAAAAGTGGCGCGTTCTATAAATATCCACTCCAGTCTACATATCGATTATATAGAAATTGAATTGCTACATTTTTCTCAGCTATCGCAGTGATTTCGATTTTAGACTTACAATTTCTTAATAGCATTAAATGATAGAAATATTTCGGTTATACATTGTTTGAAAAGACAAAATCCCTGTAAAACTCACATTTCTGAAATTCACTTCATATAAGACATCATTATTATCATTATCAGAAGGAGGCCTAGTATGAATATCCTAGCGCCCCGCCCCGGCTTCGCTCGAGAGGTACATAAATTAATGGTAACCTATGTCAGTCAGGTATAATGTAGCTTTCTATTGGTGAAAAAAATTTTGAAATCGGTTCAGTAGTTCCGAAGATTACCCACTACAAACCAACTCACACAAACACTTGACTAATAAAACTTTTTTCCAAAAAAAATGAACCAACTTCCATCATTAAACTTAAAACCATGAAATAACAATAAAGAAAAATGTATTAGGATCCTACCTACTGAATGAGGTGAAGTCGGTGCCAGTGCAGTAAGGGTGTTATGTAATTGTTTAGCTAGGCATTTTATTTAATTTAGAATTTTTTATTTTCAATTTGGCACCGACTTCACCTCATTCAGTAGATAGGATGCTAATACATTTTTCTTTATTGTTATTTCATGGTTTTAAGTTTAATGATGGATGGAAGTCGGTTCATTTTTTTTGGAAAAAAGTTTTATTTTATCATTTTTAGTGCTTCTACACGTATTTTCTTTAATAAAAACTTACACTTTTCTTTCACTTGCCGAAAGAAGAATTCGAAACGGTTTATGTCAGTTTGATTTGAAATGTCAGAACATGTCAAATGTTGTAGACCGAGAGCCCGCGACGACTGAATGTTTCTCTGCGTGGTATATACGGGTTAAAAATATTATCGACTAGGTATGAAATTTGGATCTTAGTTGCTAATGCAGGTAATATAAAATCATATCTTTTCTCACTGCATCACCTCTTGGTTGACATGTTTTTTGTAAAGATGTTAAATAAATAAATAGAAAATAAAGTCTAAATGTTGTCTGCAGGCTCCCTGCCCCCCTCGCCGGCTGACAGCGGCGTCTCCGACGTGGAGTCTTCATCATCAGGCGCCGGCAGTGCGGAAGAGCTGAAGGCGCGCCTGCAGCCCCCTCCCGCGCCCTTCCACACCCCCTTCCTGCCCTTCTACCAGCACCATCAGATCGCGAGCACCCTGCAGCATCACGCCGCGCATCCACGGCCACCAGGTCAGTTTTTATTATACAAGATGGGTCTTATTATTATGTTGGTACTCTTTTGAGAACCACGGGTGGGGAGACCCAACCAACATGAAGAGGCCTTTTTGTACATTTTTATTCTAAAATTGAGATGGCTGCTATTATTTACTTTTTGGGGACGCCAGCGCAAGCACCAGACGGGTGATCAGTCCACTCATGCTGGGACATTTCACCCAATTCCCCCAGTATAGAGTTTTGAGTTAACTGCGGTAACTCACGTTGGTGACCCACTGAATCTACCTGTCACTTTGCTTGCTGAATTTTAATGCTCTTGACCATAATCACTCGAGAGTTGAAATGACGTCTACGGTGTAGCGAGCTTACCCAGAAGCAACCTATTCTCTCTGGTTTTGAAGAGAGTCAGGTTATAAGTGCTTAGGAACACAGACGCAGGCAGGGAGGTTCCACTCCTTCGCTGTGCGCATTATGAATGTGGACGATAAGCGCTGCGCAGTTCTCATCATATTTTATGGAATTTATCTGTATATTAGACTCTTGGCTCTGTCTTACCCGTACGGAATAAAGAAGTGATACTGTGTCTGGAATATAAGCATACAGTATAATGCATATTTTTCAGATGTAGGATGGGTAAAAGGCGTCCACCGTCCGCCTTTATTTGAACATACACATTTACATTTTGAATTTCCACGACAGTATCTTAACATACGTCAAGGAAATATCATATTCTAATCAAACAATACCTACCTGCTCTCAAAAAACTTCCTCCATGCTATATTTGTACTTGGGTATTGTATACCAACAAAAAATTAACATTTCAAAGTCAAGGCAAAGTCAAATCCGTAGGTATCATGGAAGAATGTTACATCCAACGTTTCACATTATGAACGTACTTTTTATGCCTTTTATCTTTATATTCAGACAGATTCCTTTTATAAATTCGACGAAGCAAATAAAAAATGGAAATGGAACCGCCGAGAGAGACGCCAAAATTAAAATTAAAAAGAAACTCTATGGAATCAAATTAAAAATAGAATAGAATAATAATGGCCAGTTTCATTGCGGTGAGGAAAGCGGGAGGGGCGAGGTGACCCGGTGAACGGCCCTCCCGGAAGGTGACCTGGCGGGAATTCGGGAAAAGACCATAGACTAACCGATAAACACGAACGTGACAACACATAACGATTTTATGTGCGAAAAAACTGAAGGACTGAAATAGGTTAGGTTATTATTTGTTACAAAAGAAATATAGATATTATACAATGACAATAAATTCTCGCCTATTTCATTGTAATTTATGCTGAATCCTCAAAATAAAATCTAAACATAGCTATTAGTAAATTATTGATGTCAATAGGTGCACAGATTATATACTCGTAATACCTAGGTGATACTTTGTACCTATCCCATGTTAAAATGAAGCCATCCAATTTAGGTTAATTTATAATATATAGTAGATTCTTTCGAAAAAGCATTCCAACCAGTGTAAATTAAATAAATTCTAACAAGAATCCCATAAGTTAAATCTTGCGTGCGACAGATTTGCAACATTCGTACAAAATAATCGTTTTGTTTTTTAACACTGGCAACATACGACCGCGTGTTTTTTCGAAAACGCAACAAATACTGTGTGAGTTATTGGCGCGTATCGGGACAATTTGTGCATTTAATATGCGAAAGAAGGCCAATTGGCAGCCAGCCAACGCATCTCTGGAAGCCGGTGATAAGACTTCAATATATGCATAATATGTGTGTCCGTCAGGTTGTCACGACCACGCTTGAACCTAGTTGGCTAGTGCGCAAGATCATCTCTAAACTATTGCGTTACTGTTGATAGCTGTCACGTATTTATTACGCTTGACGTCACGTCTGGGCTCTTACTTTGTTAGAGCCTGTTAATAGAGTAACAGGCATATCATTAGTAAAAAGAATGCTTACAGATTCTATGTAAAGTGATCGGTTATTTGTTTTTTCTTCAACTTTTAAAAAAGTTGCTGGCCGGAGATCTAGAATCTCTGGTGCTGGCATATTCTATTTTACTTATTACTAAAGCGTAGTAAACGCTCTTTTAAAATAGGTATCACTTGCTTTTATCGTTTCTGAATTCATTTTAATTAAAAGAAAAAAACACGGAAAGTACAATTTACTCATCCTCATTCGATGATAGGGTAAACATGACGGAATAATATTTGTGCTAACCTTTACTCACCTAAAGCTATCTGGACTGGACATCCTAAACAAATATGGCCATACCTCAGTAGGTATAGAAGTTATCATTCAATATTTATAGATTGGCCATATGTGTAAAAGAAGACGCAAAATAATTTGATAGAGTTTTAGGCTAAGACGTGTACAAATAAAAATGCAAACTTAGCTTACAACGCTTGTCACAATAACAAACATACCTACACATCCTACATTTATTTTTACATGAATGTCTCGTGTGCTACAGCGATTAAATTATCGTTCTCTTCTATTTATCGGTCAATAAAAGAGAAAGAGAATAAAGCAACGCCTTTTTGAAACTGAACGAAAATAAAACAGAAATCCTTTTCCATCCATATCACATGTTGAACCGATTGTTGGCAATCAGTTTAATGTAATTTTTGTGTAATTTAGTTTAGAAGTATTATTTTCAAACGGGCCCATCCACAAACAGAATCGATACAAAAATAAAAGTCTTAATCGACTAAACGAGTATTCGACAAAACAAAAACCGTCGGAACCAGTTGGCATGACTCTGCATCAGCCATTTATCGTCTGTCCTCAGCTATTTGACATTGTGAAGGTCAGTGATCCTAATATAAAGATGCAAAAAGTACAGCAACATCCCGGGCCTAAATTCAAACCAATGTAGCAGCTATTACTAAGGACATAGAAGCCTCTATTGTATGACCTGGTGTGGTGTTCTCTGTAAGTACTGAATGCGCAGCGCGTAGCCGCGCTTCTTGGCGCATGCGTAATGTCCACTTTCGATTGGCGCGCATTTTAATATCAGCTAGTCTAGCCCTTTGTTTGTTGTCAATCTAATAAAGAATTCTAATCGTATATGAGATGCATAATCAGCGGAAAACACTGTTAGTAAGTTGCTTTAGGGAATAAAAAAATTCTCTGTTAATAAGATCCTATTTTTAAGTTAAATAAATTAAATTTCTTTTACAGGAAATCAGGACAATTGGAACAAAAAAATTTTATTTTTTGGTCCAAGACTGCTCCCATTACGATTTCAGCCATAGACAAGACAAAGAAAATCTTTCATGTTTCTAATCTTTTTGTATTTCCATAGAAATAGTGGGATACCTCTAAAGATAGGGTATTTGATGTATTAATAGACCTCATATTAAACAATTAGGTCTATCCGGTAACAGACAAACAAACTATATATCACGCTATCATAGTTGCAGACATTGTTTTGTTGATAGTAATGAATGTTTGCGTTCATATCAAGATGTTTTAGATAATTAGACCGCTGTATCTGGCACAGAGGTGAAACGTACACGGCCACTGCAGCGAAACAATTAGATAAAATCACAGATTAAATATCCCTTTAACCTTACGTAACTAACTGTATTGGTTTGAATTAGTGTTTAGTTTGGAAATTCGAATAAGATTTTTAGGAAGTTAAATTTAATTCAGCGGTAATATGGATAAAAAGTTGTCAAATAAATCTTGAAAAAATATAAGCGAGTCCAACAATAATCCATGTACGATGTGCAACATCTAACAACTACCACCGCAACCCTTATTGGTCAAATCAAATAACGCCTGCTTCAGTGACTTCCTGTAACACACTTCCGTCCCTTTTTACGAATTTTTCTCTCACAGATTGTGAGAAAGAGAGAAGAAAAATATTACACTTCAACAAATAGAACTTATCACGTGATTCTTCTTTGAAATAAAATTATAACCAATATTTTCATTCATGTCATGTATGAGCATTTAGCATCAAACCGCTCTCAGCTTTTACACATGCAGTAGTGTACTTAGTGAACCGCCCAACGGACCATTGCCGTAATAGCACATACGAAATTTCGGTGTTGCAAACGTGTGTTGAGCAATGTACCGGCGCCATTGTCAGCATTCGGCTTGCAAAACACGACCTTACGGATTGGGCAGTCGAAACCTGAATTCGACGCACATACCCACAAGATCTTGCCGAAATCGTTCCACAGATAATTAAGTATAAGATTAATTAGAGAATTGTCAAAATTGGTAAATTAATAAATGCAGTGTCAATTTACCAGTGGTCATAGGATCCGTACTGGCGCAAATTTTATCTCCATTTTGACGGACATTTTAGTGATGACGTCATCGTGCCTATAGTATAGTATAGGGTAAATAACCCAGTGTTAGGCCCCAGCAATGTGTAATTTTTAGATGTGTTACATCAGTGTACAATAAAACTCATTCAAAGCTTGGTGTTATTGGTAGGTATTTACAATGATAAATCTAAAGGCGTAGAAAAACCGCATGACTTCACGAGGCCCCGCGCTCGTGCAGACTTCGCGGATGTATGTCCGTATCCGCTCCGACTTCTTAGACTGCCGCAGAAGGCGGAGGAATAAATACTAATTAGATTTTTTAAATTCCAACTAATTCAGTAGACGAGCTGTCAAGAAAGCACGTATACTTGCATTGTAAACTAATCTCACTCATATCTAACTAGCCAACGACTAAATTGCTTCCGGTAAAAGTTCACGAGGAAACCTGCATGCTGGTTGTTGAATGTGTTCGAAATCGTGATTGCAATGGCAATTCTAACTAGTCTAGTCTTGTACTAAATCCTACATAATGATCACGACACGACCCTCAAGCAGATTGAGGAAAACGATACCTAGATCCAAGAAGTAGGTATCTTTCTTATTAGATTTGAGTAGGACGCACTTGATCAGACATTACCTACCACAACACACAGATGTTGATTATCTTCAATACAAACCGCCACTCAGATATAAACTTGAGTACAGATCCAATTGGCTGAACATCCGACCAGTTGCATCACACAAACACTTTCGTTATTTTTGTGCGATAACTCCGCGCAAACAGATACCGCCAATGTGACATTCGCATAAACGAAATGGAAATTAAAATTATCGCATCGCCTATTCTGCAGCTCTGCATCGCGATACAGCGGTGTGTGCGTGTAATTATACGTTTGCACATGTGTACGTACGATACGTACGTAAGGCGCCCCGTGTGCGCGGGAGTGCGATGTGCGGCTGTGTGCGTGAGGTAAACGTCCCGTTCAAGGGCAGTGCAGCGCTAGCGCTCGTATCGTATTAATAGTGGCGACTATTTTCGCCGAGTGCTCGCGCCCGCATATTGACATTCGCGGATTACCAAAACGGACGGCTTTTGGCTTACATCACGACGCCCACTTGAAACCTCTTCCTGTTTTTTTCTCTTTTGATGTACTCGAATTTAAACGAGAACACGTGAAGAATTATCGAGTGAGGCTCCCAGATGCGTGAATCATACGGTCTAACTCGATCGCGATAAATACTATTTACCCACTTTCGATACCGTCTGCCCAAGCATATTCTGTAAACAGATTATGTTTTTGTAGGCATACAAAATCCTAATTAAGGTTAAAGAGAAGGGCTGTTCATTGAACAATTCCCGCTGGATGGCGTTGACAGCAACATTTTCCGTTTTTATTTTATTTTTTGCGTTGTTGCAGTACTTATAGGCAAACATTTTGAATTGGCGAGCGGTAAACATACTCTTTTATTTATTTTATGGCCTACGATTATATTTCAGTCAACATAATGAAAAAAAAGCTTTAGAATAGAATCTGCCATGAATCTTCGTATCTCTACACTCACTCACACTACGACGAGAGCTTTCAAAATGACATTAAATATGGTGCAAAGCATTGTTATAAATTAAAAAATACGCTACTAGATGGCACTTATTTAAAAAGAGTGTCTAACTACAATAATGCCAATCGGACTGGCTGGCAGCATAAGAAAAAAGAAAAAGAAATTTAAAAAATACAAAGAGCGAAAAATAACCTATTATTACATACTTCTTGTCATTGTCATATTTTGTAAGAAAGCAAAAAAATATATTTATAAGAATAGTTCAAGTTCGTATTAGTTGGATTCAGAAAGTCAGCTCTCCAGCGCGTTGTAATGTCTAGACTGTTGTTGCAAACTGTCAAAAAGCGCAAAGTTAAATATTTGGGACACGTTTTACGACAGATATCAGCTGCTTTTACTTATTATGATGGGCAAAATAGAAGGCAAGAGACGTACTGAAAGACGCAAAAATCATGGCTGAGTAATATACGCGAGTGGACCGGAGTCACCAGGGTTGAAGAGCCGTTTCGCATAGCGGCGAACAGAGAAGAGTGCGAAACTGACGGCCGGCCTCCAGGAACGGAGAGGCACTACAAGAAGAACTTCAAGTTCAATAGTGCAAAATCATAATTAGTAATAACCTGTTATTTAATTAGTTCACGAACAATTTAATGCAAATACCTATCTACCAATAGTTTCAGCAGTTTGAATTTCACCACCTCTTAGATTCCCAACACAAATCTATCCATAGTTCGAACACCCATTTTCAAAAATCAATCTAACTTGATACCATGACTGGTAACAGGAAATACCACCGCATACGTCAGGTCATAATTAATTTACTATTGCCTATTGCATTGTATGACTAGGTTTACATTTTTTAAATAAAACTAAATGGTATATCTACACATTGTTGACTTTTATTTTTAGTAATGAAATGATCTTTTCCGAACTTTTATTTATTAAAGAAAACAAAAAAAGATTACAGTTATTTCTCTCTTTCCCACATAAATTGTTAAATATTGCAGTCATTATTCTGTGCACGATGACTCCTTCATTGCTTGGAATGATGATGATAAATTCTTCATCACGACAAACCTCCGTTACAGTTTTTGTATTTGTATTGCAGAATTATTGTATAAAGAAACACTTGTGCTGTGCATTTCCTGCCACATAATTATTGTCCCTGGACCTTACCTGAAACATTGTGATAATAAGTATCTACTAACAGTTTCAATAAATAAATGCCAAACTTTAATTATTTTACAATGCGGTGATATATACGTGTGTGATATATTTATGTCTTTGCATTTTTAATGTATCATTCAATAAGACTTTAACTTACGTCAAATCGGTATATTGTTTCAAATCTCCAAGCACTCGCTTCCTAGTCTTTAGCGGGCCAAAATATGCCTACATGCCTCTGATATCTCTTCCTATCAGATCTGGTAGCCAATATTCTCTAAAATTATCAATAAATAATAACGTACGTACGTAACACACCTAGCTGAAAAAATCTATTGCAAAAAAAGAAACTTCTACAACAATACAACACGGCGGCCCGCGGCGCGGCGGCGGCGTCCGAGATAGATAGATATGTACTTATATAGTGTAGACTTATATCGATACCACCACGAATATATCGATATTCGTGGTGGTATCGATATAAGTCTACACTATATAAGTACTTATCATATCTTTTATTATTGATATAAATTAATATCGTTTTTAAATATGCAAAAAGAAATCTGCAAATAATAAATGCGTATTTTATGCATAAAAAGTAATACACAGGTACCTTTAGTTACATTTTAATTAATAATTTGATTTATCCGAAGCTCATCGATTAGCTTCCGCACTGCCACCGGTCAATACATACTTAATCACACTTTCAATGAAATGTATTTAAATCGTGAAAGTAATAAGTACTTATTTAAATAAAATGAAGAAAATTGGAAAAACAATAATTAAAATAAATCACAGAGCCAATACCTACCTATCGATACTTCAAAATATCGATAATTCATGCCCTAGAAGTTATAGGATTAAATTAGACGTTCAGAAAATATGTTGTGAAATTCAAACTAAAAACTAAAAAATAATTTATCAGTAATATTTGTTTACTTTAAAACTAAATATAAATGTATGCACACATTACTATACTTTCTTTTTTGTTAATGAATACGTGTATAATACCTACCTAGACCTACTATAATTTATTTTGATAAATATTTTTGCAAAAATAAATTGTTTTAGTTTCAGAACGAACTCTTACGGATAGAAAGAAATATCTTTTGTTGTTTTATCATACGTCAATGTTTTGGGTTCAAAAAAGCAGCGTTGCCATCTTTCACCTCGCACAGAACGGCAACGTCACGCAAGCGAGCTGACTGGATTTCTGTCTAAGATGAATTTTCACAAATATTTCCAATCCAGTCATATACGTAATGGCAAGCTTGTAATAATAAATCTAGGGTTCAGTACGAATTTTTATGATTTTTTTATGGTGAATTTTAAATTTGATAATTAGGACTTTTGGATATGAAGACAGGGATAACTGAATATGACATCTTGACATCTGGATGTGAAGACCTGGGTGTCTGGTCATGTGCATATGAAATGCTGGACAGCTGAATATGAAGACCAAAGCTTTAGGAGATGATCTCATGGACATCTGGAAATGAAGACCTAGACATCACCTGGTGATGTCCAGATGTCTAGGTCTTCAGCTCAACATGCCCAGGTCTTAATTTCCAGATGTACATGACATCATCTCCTACATATGAATTTGAAGACATGGGAGTCTGGTCATTTGGATACGAAAACCTGGACAGCAGGACATAAAGTCCAGGTCTTCACATCCAGATGTCCAGGAGATGTCAGATATCATATTTAGATAGCCTGTCTTCATATCCAAAAGTCCCAGTAATCAAATTTAAATTTGAACATAAAAAATATTTCATAAAAATAAGTATATTGAACCCTAAATTGAATTTAATATTAAAACTTGCTATTTTATAATTTTGTTAGCATTTCATAATTTTCTTTTGTTTTTCACGTACAGCCGATGGCGCTGTCAAGGCTAGCAACATCGAGGTAGCATGCATTTAGGTCTCAAAGTGCTTTTATATAAATAGTAGTAGTCAGTAGTTTGTAATAAATCTGCTAGACGTCGCCCCTAAATGTCACAAAATATTACGCACACATCAACAAAAATCTCAATTTTTGTCGTATTTTAAATGCCGTTTTTCTCGTAAATTATTATACATTATTATGTTAAATTCAACATGAGAGCACAATTACTTCATAAGAATTGGAAATTCAATTTTATTATGAGAATCATTAACGAAGTTTAGAGCATTGCTGTAGAACAAAATGTATGGACAGCCAAAGCTAGGCTTTCACCTTAAAAGGTAATGATAATATACACAAGTATAAATTAGTACCTACCTAAATATTGTGTGAATTTGAGTTGCCATATCAAATGCCCTCTGACTGCAATTTATATGAGACATACGTATTCATATCTGTTAAATAACATAGTATTACTTACTAAAGGAGAACGAATTATGTTCTAAGGAAGGATATGATTCTAAGTTATTCAATAAGTATACAATAGACACTATTGCTACCGGCAAGTAGTGTCAATTGTGTACCTAATGAATGTGACAATAAACATTACAAGCTTGAATAGTTTATTCGTATAGAATATGGTGAGAATGATGTTAAATAAGTAAATATTAAAAACATAAACGTAACCATAAGCTATAAGAATAATGTATGTAAAAGGATGCAGTCTTTTGTTTTAATTGCACCATGAACCGTCTCCGTATAAGGAAGACTCGACACGCCATCTGTCGCACGAAAAGAGATTGCGCAATCAGCGACCTAGTTGCTGCGGCCGCCGCTGCCAAACGAGCCTCTGCCTCTACTCCTCTACAATTACATATTTTGGTGTCGCAACACCGTGGTCGCATCCGAGTTGAACGGCCCGCGACCTTGTGTCAGCGTACGTACGCGTTGAAAGCGAAAGGACCGCCATCACTCGTGGCAACCATGTCCCGGAATTTACCAGTCAATTCCCATTCATACTCATATGCGATGCGTACGTGACCTACGACCCGTAGACCCAGGATTTTCAGCAAAACCGCAAATTAATCAACCGCTACGTTGAATCACTTGTCGTTTCGCGGCGTTAGGAGCGGAGTCAGCGTGCGTCACCTTCGAGCGTTCCGTTTCACACGCGGCGGCGGCTTCCTGCGCTTGCGCGCGCCGCGTTTCGCAACACATCTCCGCTCAACTCGGCACGGCCGGTGGCGCAACCGCCGCCATCTTCCCGCTTCCGAAATACACGAAATAGAAGCAATAACAGAACGTGCGGAAAATTATCGTGACCCAATTCCACATGGAATCTCAGCGCTCCACTTATCCAGAAACCTCGTGCGATCTTTACGATAGGTATAAAAACAGGAGGAGTCCAGCCGGCCTATATGCGCGCTCCACTGGTTTCCCGTTTTAAAATTATCTGCTCGTTCCCGACGGAGCGGCAAAATGCTCGCCCTTCACGGGCGCTCGCCCCTGTCCCTACACTCGAAATAGACTTCCACAAGCCGTAACCGGGTCAATTATTGGCAGTTAGAAGAAGAGATTGCAAGTCGCCGACTCGCTATCCTTGTGTTTATGCGTCGGAGACCTAACCGGGTCAGTGTTAGGCCGCATAGCGCTGCATAAATAGCTACTGCCCCCCGCGCCGCTGCACTCGCCGTGGAAGTGGCCAATATCGTAGAGTTGAGGGTTTCGCAACTGTTTACGCACGCCCGGTGCCAAACCGACAGATTCCAGAGAATAGTATCGTTGCTAAATCGCATCTTTAATGCCGGCCGTGTCAGGTCTGTCGGCCGTGGGAATATGGGACGATTCCGTGGGCGGACGTGAAGTTACTCTCAAACAAGTCTCATAATCAGGCAATGCTGAGTTACGTAATTTCACGAATTATTTTGAGCAGATGATAATGGTCCATTTGACTTCACAAACAATGGCGCCCAACAATACAGTGATGTCAGGAGCTGCCAATTTACAATTTTGATCGATAATTAGCTGAAAAAAGTCGTTCCGGCCTGATTGTCGTCATGAGTCAGGGTCAAATTGGGCAACGTGTTGTGATGGAAATCTAGCGAGCCTTGACCGCAGCGGCCGCCCCTCAACCCGCGTTTTTACCGCGACGTGTTACGTGCAGACAACCACACAGTTATGCCAATAGAAACAACTAAAAACAGTTACAAATTGTCATGTAATCGGCCATTTTTTGTTGGAAACGCAAGGGCCGCAGCTTCTTGTGGCCTTGTCGTAGGTAATACAAACCAATTTCCGAGTCCACGGCAAACGAAGGCCTCGAATTACGGACTGGCACGATGGAACCATTATTTTAGGTATTGTGTTCATTGACAATTCGCGTGAATCGCGATGATTAAAAATGTTCGTTTCTTTCGCCTCGAAACGGCTAAGATTGAACACGCGAATAAACATCATTGTTTACTTACGAAAATGCGATGTATCGGGGGCGGATATGGTAACCGGAAATGCTGAGATGAGCGGAAGTCGAAAATTGTCGGCCATCACGCAATGCAAACCGCGAGCGGGCGGACGTAAACCGCACATCTTCCCCACCAATCGTGATGCGATGCCGTCGCTGAAATGGTGCAACAAAATAGCCACGAAACTGACAGAATTTCGACTTCTCTACGCTTATGAACTAATTTTTGCGTGAACTCATAAGGTTTCAAACATAGAGAAAAAAAAATATTTTTTTTTTCTTTTCAGTGGATCTAAACTGAATTATAATAAATTGTCTCAAGATACCAAAGATATAGGAGTTGTTTATGTAATTCTGTGAAGCCTGAGTGTGAAGCTGATATGCAATTTATTTCTTTTAGCACAATGATCGTGCATGTTTATGAACAAATACATAGGTAATTTAAAAAAATATGTTGTAATGAATATTCGTTAGATCTTATCTTATTAAAATAAAAACAAATAGATACAATCGTTAGAATAATACATAACATTATAACAGCGGTATATTACGTCCCTCGCGCAACTTCACTCATTCCTGGAAATAAGCCTTCGGGAAAACAACAACACGACATCGTTAAATCACCAATTAAGGGACAGATAAATTTCCAATCGAATTCTCAAGTTACATAAAACTGAATAGCGTCCAACCACTGGGTCCGTTACCCTTTGATTTCTTTGATGTATCCAATATGGCGGCCAAGGAAGTGCTGGAATTCGCGGGACGCGCTGGGTGAGGGAGGGGGATCGCGGGCGCGGGAGGGGGTGACCTTCGCGCGTTGATGCAATGTCGCCGTGTCATTGACCACGAGCGCTGCGCCGCGCAAACAGTTGCAGCCACCCCCCTCTCCCCCCACACCGCCTCGTCTCTATCGCCTCCTGTACCTACTGCATTATTACTGTTTCGTTTCGCGATAGCTTGACGAAGGTTAGTGATACGATTTGGTAAATGGTTACTTTTTTCTACCGCATGAAATGAAATAGGTATCGTTTTTACACGTGTATTTTTTTTCCAAAAGTTAACAGGAAAAAATCTATGAGAATGCACTTTGTTTTACTTATTAGCATTGACAAGTACTTTTTTGTTAACATGCCAGGTACTTCGTCTTCTACGCAGTACCTACTAATGTTTTTGTATTTTGTGAAAATAAAACCACCTGTATCCTACCACTGCATTGAACAGCACTGAACGCATCTCAGCATTCTCAGCATTTCCATTTATAGGCATGGAGGGAGCGTGATATCACATGGTCATTTCTAAACGTTTGAACAAAGAACTGGCAGGTTAGAACAATATATATTTTTTTATTTTCTCTGACGTGACGCAAACCATTCTTATTTAAACCTGAAGTCTCACCTCTAGTCTATGAAACCATAAAATAAAATATAAAAACATCTCTTGGAAACTACTTTACGAGATTAACGTTCTTTATAGCAAAATTTTCCTTCTTCCTTAGCATTCGGTAGAAACGGAAGTAGCTATGAAAGTTGAGCGAAAAATCTAAAAAATACTTATTTATTTTAATTTATTTTATTGCATACCCATGTACGGTACATATCTATTATTGCATAAAAATAGATAACGCTATTAGCTAATGTAATATCGCATACAAGTCTTTTTTCCTCATCAGCAAAAAGGAAAAAGTGTTTCCTCGTTAAAATTAGAACTTTCCTCCTTTAGCTGTTCACTAATGTCATCCAGCATCGGATACATTGACACAGTATTACAAAAATGTCACAGATAACACTGCGCGGGTCACGAAAACAAAATGCAATAAAAATTAAATACATTCTCTTCAGATTGCAGTTTACGTAAGAGGGGTCTTCGAACTCATCACCTTCATCGTCCCAAACCCTGAGGTCGTATCCGTATCGATAGTCAATATCGATAGGCAAACAATGGCTGACTTTGACAACAAAATGGCGGCGAGAAAGGCGGCAATGTCACAAACTATTAAATAACAATAAATAGAAACAATTATATTTTCGAACGACCTTCAAAATGGATGTCCTCAAATTCGACAAGGATTTATTCCAATATGCATTATGCAACGAGTAAATGCTATTTTCAAAGACGAATGACGTCAGTTAATTCCATACTAGCTGGGCGGCCGAGCTTCGCTTGGATAATATCACGGAGATGACATATTTACCTAGATGTATACGAAAAATCGTCAAAATCGTTAGAGCCGTTTTGAAGAAACCAATTTACATATACAAGAAAACTCGTTCAAGTTATAGGATTAATTAGGCATATTCGAAAATTCTGTCTATATCCTTAATTAAGTAGGTAGGTTTGTTTTCACATCATGTCGTATCGTGTACGTGTGGAAAATCGTCATCTAAATAAATTCAAAATGGACCGTATATATTGGAAAATGGAAAACACCATATAATAAAATAAATCGTTTCTGTGGATATTTACACAAGTGAACATTTTTGGCTTTTTCAAATTTGCAGTTTGAAAAATGCGCGTACAACGTATAAAACTCTACAATTTCCCACATTTAAAAAATGCTGCGCCAGATAAGTTTCGTAGCCACAAAATCAAAATTTATTTAAAAATGTAGATAACGGGTGATACAGGTAGTATCGCTGCATTTTACTTCAGAAAAGAAATCTTCATTTGATCTTGTAAATTCCTACAGAATATAAGATGAATTACCATAGATAACCATTCCCAGAGTTGTCCAGCGGTGGTCTCCTGACCTTCCGCAATATCTGGTTTATACGGCGGGCAGTGATAGCTGCATCCTGTTAGCACAAAAATATTCGGTGCCCCGAGATAAGCTTATCTAAGGCTATCACCAACTAACAGGCCCAGTTGCACTGCTAATAATTTCTCAAAAATATTATGCTAGTTTTGAGTCAATCTTATTGACAAATCGAAAAAATATAATAAATACTTAAATAAAAAAATATCGCTGTAAAATTCTGTTGTTGTTTCTTGTGTTTATTATTTTGGATCTTTAGTCGTCTTGCACCACAAGCTTTCCGAACGGCGGCGCGAATCGCCCAAGAGCCCTTTTCGAATGGGTAGATTCGGACCACCACCATGGGGCGAAACGATCCAATACTTATTTCTCTAGTCTATTTATTTATTTATTTTTATTATCTTCTTGTTTACTAGCCTATCTATTTTATGTCCTATCTACCTTATTTGTTCAAGAACAGGCGGGCAGAGACAATACCGTTCTCATTTATAGAATATCATTCCAATTTGCCAAATTAATAATTCTTTTAATATTTTGCAAAAATAAATATTTAATGTGTGCGTTCAACCGTGAAAACTACGCGTATAAATGCATATTTTTGAGTGTTTGTATACGCAGATGTCATTTACTACAAAACTAAATACATTTAGTGTTACAGTACTTGTACTAAGTATTATATATTCTGTGGTTACAATAGTAGCTATTGCCCGTGGATTGCGGGATCCCACGGGAGCAACAGTTTTGTCTCTACTCCTGACAATTTTTCTGACATCTACATACCTACACATGTCATTTGTTTTTTTTACCTACACTTGTTTTTTTTTCAAATTTAACTCTAAGAACTCACATATTCTTATAATGTAATACAATAGTTTCTGAATAGAATAGAAGGAATTATGTATATTTTTTCTATGCATTTAGTAAGCAAAAACTTATGTTTGTATGTTAAAAAAAATATCATAACGGCACATGTCTTAAAAATAAAATAAAAAATATTTAAAATCCTCCGACAGTTGAATGATACTACTGAACAGATCTATAATCAAATTTTAAATTGTTAATTTTTTTTTCCTTATGATTATTTTCTTTTTTTTCTTTTAGAAAACGCACAAATAGTTCACATTAAGCCAGTAGGCTGATTGTCGTCATTGCAAAATGTGGTTTCTGTATATCTATCCAGTTGGTCAAACACGCGGTAGACTTGTTTGTGCACCCGACGTTTCACAACGTGTACGTAACCTTACTCGCGACTGATAGTGACTCTACACTTGCCCTACACACTCGATCGAATGACGTGTTTATGGAATTTTCTATAAAAAAAAATTAAACGAAAATAGTAGCTTAATTTTTTTATGAAAAGACATAGGTACATGTCATTAGTCGTTCCGTTATCTACAATTTTTCGACAAGTTTGTTTTTAATTTTAGTATGATACTACACAGCTAACTATGCACAAATAAATTGGAAAACGGCATCAAACAAGATGATTATTTAAAAAAAATCCAAGTGTCTTTTTTAAAATTTATTTAAACAATAGATGGACTCTCTAAGGCATTCTCTGCCGGTCTTTCTCAATATCTGTAAAATACATATTGTTACTTATTGACGTCATTAATCTAAATTTAGCATATAACTTTTGGCGCAAATTAAGAACAGCAAAGAAGCATTACAATGATCTCAGTGTTGTAATCTTGTGAAATTTTATAAAATGAACGTTTATGTCGTTAGAACCATGGAAGTAATAAGTATTCATGATTTATTAGCTCCATGGTTAGAACAACATGGGTCTTGTTTTTAAATTATTTCCAGCCAGTCAGACAGAGGACGCGGAAAGGTGCCTCTGACAAACAGATAAAAAAATGTCGCGGCTATAAAGTTAAATTAAGAATAGTTGTGTCCCATATAAACAACCTTTTCGCAGCGTAGCTAATTTAGCAACTATTTGGAACAAAGCTTTGACAAAAATAAGCCATAAATTTTGCGTACGTCAGAGAAGAAATTTCAATTGGTAACAACTAAAAATAAAAACAGGAAAATTTTTACACAAATTTCCAAACCCTACGCATTTATTCTTCAAAGAATATAATTTAAAGATAATAAAAATATTTTACTTCGGAAATAGGAAATTTGTACAGGGTGTATGAAGTCTGGGCAAGTTGACATATGTGGCAGTTCACTAATAAATCTGATATAGACACTAACTGCACACTAGCCCTGACTAAATTGGTAATATTAGTTACTATAGACTACTAGACCCCACTGAAAAAAGGAAAAATGTTTATTTCTTCAGCCGAAGTAGTACAGAAAATGCAAGTATTTACTGGAAAAGAAGTGCAACAACTGCATTAAAATCTGCATGACATCACGAATGCAACGATTACGCAAGGAAAGCACCCGGGAACCGGTCGCCACGAAATAAATGCATCGATGACATTACGCCCGCGTCCCGCCGCCGCCGCGCCCCGCCGCCGGCCGCACCGTCCGGTGTAAACGACTCAATAATGCTAATTCCACGCAGTTGCATAGCCAAACCACATGAATATATAGGGACAACCTTAAAATGATAACAAGCTAATTATTAAAAAAATAAAAAACACGACTGACAACCCTTGTCACTCGGAGGAATGCAAAGAATCTAAAAATACCTCTCGCATCAAAATCTGTTAAACCGTTCAGGACTTTTGGTGGAATAAAGAATCTTAATCTTAACCATTATTATAAAAGCGAAAGGAAGTTTGCTTGTTTGTTTATTTGTTTGTTTGTTACCTCTTCACGCTTTATCTATCGAACCAATTTGCATACACTTAGTTAGAAGTACTGAGAAGGCCATAGACACATACTTTTCATCCCGGGAAAAAGCACTGTTCCCGTGGGAAATTCACGCGGGCGAAGCCGCGGGCAAAAGCTAGTCTTACGTACATGCATACATGAACCTTGAAAACATAACACTTTTTTTTTGTCAGTCGTGTAAGAAGGATGACTTTCGCTAGATATTATTATGACGTGCGCTGAATAGTTTAACCTATTTGAAGATGAAATAGTTAAACATCTTTTGATAATCCTATGCATGTGATAAAGGAGAACTATGTGCGATATACATATATAGATTTCGAATGCACTATGCTAAAATCAAGCTTAACCATTTTTGAACTTATCCAATTTTAAACGAAGTGATAGGTACTGTATCTTTAACAATAAAGTTAATCTTATTATTTCCTGGATTCAAATTATGATTTACGCGCTAATTTACATCTGTCAAACTGTCAGTGTCATATTGGAATGGAAGCATTTTCCAGCATGTTATATAAGTCCTGGATCATTGCCAGAGATTTTTTTTAATAAATGAATCTTGATAATTTTCTTTCTTCATTCGTTTCTCTAAATATTTTCTTTACACCCTGATATTTACAGGAGAAGGTTTTATTATTTTATACTCTCCAGTAATACTCTCTTATTATTTATTCTGTATTTTTAACGCTAATTATATACTTAGACAATATCTCCCGGTAGCTTAACTTACTTTATTATCAAACCGTGTGTAGTTAAAAAGGTACCTTTTTGTTTTTGTTAAGATTATAGTTATTTATAGCCCAGAACGCTGTGAGAATACGGAATCTATTCGAAGAGCAAGACCAAGATACCCGCCCCTGCCTGACCCCATTGCTAGTGCTGCTCTCTGGCGTTGTCCGCTTTAGGATTACAATGATTTGATTTTTAAGACTATATTAGTGTTCTAGTGATGGGCAAAGGCATTTCCTATATTTCAGACTTGTTACTAGTCTTTCAGTCTTTGCTAGAAGTTGCCTTTTCTTAATTAGTTCAGTTGATAGTGTTGATACTAACCTAACTCAATACAATACTTCACCATTCATGTAATGTATAGCGTGTACAGCGTCTTTATTGCGATGAGTATAGGGTTTCTTCATGTGACAGGCAATTCGTACGATGCTTTATTGTTACTTTATTGTGGCGTTGATTGCAATCATAAATATATTTGTTTTTTAAACGGATATTAAAGAAATAATATAGTAATAGATCATTTTCAGATGTGTCAATGCGCGAAAAAGGAAATATTTTTTATTTAAACCGTGTAAAATGTTAGTAACATGATTTTTTTACATTCTTCATCATTAAATAATCTTCTCTACTATCACCTTAATAAGCCTTATATGGGATTTATTTTGCTCAATGCATTGCTGTCTCAATTTTACATATTTTCAGTTGACCAAAAACATGTAGACCAAAATAGTTGTAAAAGTTAAGAAGCTAAAACATACTCGCACGTAAATCCTAAAATTGTTTTTATAACATAGATATTTTTTAACCAAAATAATATTTTTTTCATACGTTATGCAACCTCAGATATTAATTTTATCTAGAATGTCACCTTGATAAGAATGCATGAAAAAAATCTTATCGCACCACCTCAACTATGCCCCCGAAATCTTTTGGATCACGTGGCGTTATCCCATCACAATGTATTTAAACACCTATTTCCTTACTCATCTGCTTAAAATATCCAAGATTAACTCAATCATATCACAAATAAGTTTTAAAGATTTTGTAGATTTTCCTCCCGAGCCTTAATTAACAAACCAAAGAAAATAGAACACGTCTTTGAAAACCAAGATGGCGCATGCAAAATTTCTTAATAGACGGGAGTGTAGGGAGTAGCGAAGCGGACTGAGGGATGCATGGTCTGTGAAGGTCAGTCGGCGGCGTCATTTCCTGGTCATTGCCTCCTCTCCTCTCCCCGCCGCCGCCGGTGCATCGCATACAGTCGCAATCTTAGAAACACGCACACCGCTTTCCGGTTGCACAGGAAAACGTACATAGACATGGCTGTATCGAGATGTTTCTTTGCTTTTTTTTTTCTTAATAGTTTGAATGTTCGAATGCGCCGCGAATGTTTAGCGCCATGGCAAGACACGTCTTGGTTTTAGGCGCCATAATGACATGTGAGATTCTTTATCTAAATGTTAAAGTTTGAATTTATTTTAAACTAAGCAGCGCCCCCGAGTCTTGACACCCCTGGGAATTTGGGAATCATCATATTTCATCCAAGTTTATTTATTTATTTTATCTTTATTGCACAAATACAATACCTTTATGGCACAATAGATAGACTTAATGCAAAAGCATTATCTAACAAACAAGTTTTATACATTCTCATCGGTTCTTAGTAGCTAGGTACTTAAAAATCTTAAAATAGACATACGAACATTAAAACGATAAAAATTATACTGAAATCTTTTGAAAAATATATTCAAGACAATTAAATGTAATCAAACATCGCGAACATAAACTTGATTACGCTATCTCTTCCGCTCCAAAAGATAAAACGTTTCGTACACAACTTGCATCGAATTTGGTTGCCTAGGGGAAATGCTTTATCTTATCTAATTCTTTCGCGCAAAAATAGACGATAATATTTTTCGCAAACTGATAAAGATGTCTTATATCTTATGACATCAGAGATATAGTTTGTTTCCTAAACAATCGTGGCTTGCAAAATATATACAGGTCTTTAAAAAGGATGATTATAATGCGATGAATAGAGATGAGTTTGCGAGTGGACGGCTAACCTCCAGTAATGGAGAGGCACTACCAGAAGAAGAATGAGAGAGTAGTAAGGAGCATAGTAGAAAACTTCCCCAAAAAATAAAAAATAAAACTACCAGCGGTCACCCTGTACCTACCAGCGGTCACCCTGTATAAATAAACTCTATCTTTCCCAAACGGCAAACAGTTATGATATCAAACTCAATACAAAAAAACATCATAAATTGATCTATACGTTGTAAAAAACCGCATTTTAATTAAATTACAATTATGTTCGAAATTTCATGGGATTTTCCTTTAATTGCACAGGTTTCTTTGATAGATTCGTCAAAATATAGTTTTACTAATTGATCGATAGGAGATAAAATCTATTTACAGAACATCTTCTATTGTAGAGTTATCGCTCTATGTTTAGGGAAAAATATACTCTACTTTTCCCTAAACATAGAGCGCGTCATATCATGTGGTGTGTGCAAAACAAGAAGGTCTTTGTATCGCAAGAGGTTTGTGGGGTAACCCATTTATTGCAACCGCGGGATGCGCGCGCGCAACCGGTTCCCCCTCCCCCTCCCCTGACCCCCTCCAACTAAACGCTGTTCGCATACTCGCATCCGGGAATGGCGCAATCCATCTTGGTGGAAAACACCACAGCATAGAGCTTAAAATGACGCGCGGTGTAGTCGACGTAACTCTCTTTGGCATTTGCTAGGATACTAGGGATGGGGGATATATCGATAGTTGTTCTGGAACTGGATGGGTCTTCTTTCTTATAGAGTGTGTTATTACCAACACTGGTGTCAGATTTTATTCAAGTCGCCTAAAGACATCTGACATGACTAGATAGATGAATTGATAGGTCACAGAGATGGGCATTATCCGAATAATTTTTTATTTGAATAATCATCCGAATAAAATTTTATCCGCGGAAATTCATCCGCGGATGAAATGGCAGCCAAGTCCCAGGTTCATGTAAAACATCTGACATTTGAGCGACCGTTTTGGTCTAATCAAAAGGTGCCTGCTTCCCTAAGTGTAAGTTTGTCACTACGAAATCACTCCCACAGATTGTCAGAAGCGATGTTTTACATCAAAAACAAGTAAGCTTTACATACCTAAAACGATTGAATGAAAATGATGACGTAATTTATTTGTTATTCAAATGACGGATGATATCACGGATAATTTATTCGTGGCCAATTTATCCGCGGATAATTTATTCGTGAATAAATCATCCGCGGATGAATTGGCCATGGATAAAATTTTATTCGGATGATAAAAATTTTCCCATCTCTGATAGGTCATTTATAGTTTCCATAAGTACCCGGAAAGTAGCTAGAGTTTTAAAACCGCCCGACGAAGGCATTTACCATGGTTTATGATAACCACGAAGTGGCGACTGGCTACATACATGCATGGTTTAAACACGCCATAAACACGTGTCCGTCAATAAATAACTGCTTATGGTTAGCCAACAGATTTTGTGGTATAAATAAAATTCAAGCAAAAATATATCGTCTTACTATAAGTCAATAAGAAAGTAAGCCTTATGACTAATAAATAAACAATTTACATGGTCATAATGCTTAAATCGATCGATTACACATATTTCCACATTCCCATCCCTAGCCTGAAGTTGACATTCTAAGACCAGCAGGGTGCGGTGTAACCTTGATCTTGGGAGTGCAACCAGTAGGATGCTTCGGCTAAAAATAGACTCGGCGAGCAACACAATGCATGTTTTTTAGCGTCGAGCGCCCGCTTCCCAGGCTAAGGATTTTATGAAAGCCACAGAACGGTTCATTAAATTGTAAATACTATTTGCTGCAGTTTGTGCCGTTATCGTTATGAATTATTTATTCGATACTGTCTGATATATTATCGTAATCCCTACCTCTCCATCATTATAAGGTACTGGTGATAAAATTTCTCTTTCTCTAGTCCTGTAAATACCAACATGATAATGATACCAAGAATGAGGGATTTTCCGAGACGCAAATTAAAAAAATAAATAGTTCCAAATGACTTCATAGATGGCGCTTAAGTAAAGGCGAGAGAAAAAGTTCCATACAAAAAGAAAAAAATTACGGGATTGGTTTTTTTTTTAAATAAAACTTAGTAAAAAAAAACATCTAAAAGTATCAATAGTTTTTTCTGCCTCTGGCTGACAGGAAAAAACGCACCATATAGGTTCAGCTATTTTACGACTCGGCTTTCATAAAACGCCATCTGTTGAGAATTTTTTATACTGATTTTTTTCTTAATTAGCTGTCAGAAAAATCGCTCATTCTTTTGATCTAATCGAGCGACTGAAAAAAAATTCAAACTGAACAACTGGCCACATAAAATATTGAAAAAAGAAACAAATGTTCTTCTGGTGAAAAATAAAAATAAACTAAAATGTGCCAGGTGCTTTTTCTCGCGTCAATGAGAATAACTCAATGGAGTAGAATGAGCAAATACCTACTAGAGGACTCTTCAAAGTAAAAGCAGACTAGAATTCCGGAAAGCTGTCTTTTGCTAAAAATATTTATTCGACGCTCTGTAATATACTAGCAGAAAATACTCGTTAAAATTGTTGAATTCTTTAGATGAATGTTAAAAGTAGCTGTATTTTAATTATTTCTTCTTATTACTGTTTGCTTAACAAGTACATAGTAATGAGACACATAAGTAGGTACCTAGTGTACTAATGTAGACACTTACATATCCTTTCCAGATATTAGAGCATACGTTCATTCGAAGTCAATAAAATTATAATAGTGCCCAGAAATGGGCAGCAGGCCGACCTTTAGGCAACTGTGAGTAAGCATGACTAGAAACGTAATAACAAACAAACGGACACGTGTCAATACACGAGGTTCGTTGACCTTTTGATAAGCGCGCAAAAATACGCGCGTTAGATAACATTAGAGAAAAAATGGCGACTAATTTTAGTACCGCTCTGTAGAATAACATCATCTCCACAGAGGTTAAATTATTCTTCTTTTGTCCATAGCCATACTATGTATTTATAAGTATTTTTTTTATTTTAGTGATGTATTAATTATGAAAAATAACTCTACTCAGATCTCTACATGTTTTTTTTTTAAATTCGCAAATAAATTTCGGTTTCACTTGTATGCGCGCTCTATGCAATGAAGCTAGCAATCAAAATCAATTTTTTTATTGAAACTTGGCCTTCAAAGAAGACTCTTTTTCAAGTCAAAAACTAATTATTTAATCATAATATATTATGTCTCAAAGCTACAAACTACTAGCATTTCGAACGCTACCTTACCTTATCGCCCTATGATACGAACAACTAACATAGTAACATTAATAACATAATAATGATTAGGTTGGTACATATTTATTTATTCACTGCACTTGTACGCCATTTTACTAACGTGGTTGCGAAATTTAAAACAACAACATGAAATAGCTTAAATTAATTTAATTGGCAAATTTAATGTAATCTACGTAAATAGAATAGAAAATTAATCAACTAAATTACTTTTAATTTGTATGGGATCACATTGGACGCCATCTTGGTATACAGTCGAGGGCAGATAAACCTGGCCCTTGATTCTACGAGTGACTTCCAACGGCCCCGGCGGGCCTGCCCCGGTGACGGGGCCGTTGAAAAAAAAATTTCCACCGGCCTCGGCGGGCCCGGATTTTGCGTTAACGGGGCCGTTGGAAAAAAAAAATTACCAACGGCCCCGGTGTGTTATATAAATGGGACCGTAAGCATAAAAAAATTATAGCATACGGCTCCGGTAGTGTTTAAATGGGGGGAAATTGTGTATTATTTTGTAGATTTTAAATATGAAATGACATTAAAAAAAGAGTTTGTATTATTAAGGTCGACTGTTAGATAATGCTTCTGCATTAAGTCCACCTATTGTGCCATACATTGTGTTTGTACAATAAAGGTTAAATAAATAAATAAATAAAATAAATATTATTGTTATCTTAAAACTTGTACTATTATGTATTCTGTGGCATGATATAAAACAAACATCATGTATTTTATTTTCTTATATATATGATTGTTGATACCTAGTTGATATTTATTTTTTATCAACAATAAAAACTGATTGTTACATACAAACTCTTTTTTTAATTTCATTTCATATTTAAGGTCTACAAAATAATACACAATTTCCCCCCCCCCCCCCCCGTTTAAACTCTACCGGAGCGTATGTTTTAAATTTTTTATGCTATCCGTCCCATTTAAATAACATGCCGGGGCCGTTGGTAAATTTATTTCCAACGGCCCCGTCAACGCAAAATCCGGGCCCGCCGGGCCTGTTGGAATTTTTTTTTCCAACGGCCCCGTCACCGGGGCAGGGCCGCCGGGGCCGTTGGAAGTCACTCGATTCTAGAGTGCAAGTTACAAACGTACTAGGTACTTATATTGTACCTCAGTTGTGTCTCAAAAGCCAAAGAAATCGTAAGCATAGAAATCTTACAGAGATCTTGTCGCTTTAGTTCAATTTCTTTGGATTTTAAGAGACGATTTCTACGTTTGTAATGAGGGATTTTCTGAGAACAAAATTAAAAAAAAAAAGTTCCAGATGACTTCATAGATGGCGCTTAAGTAAAAGCCGAGTCCATACATAAAGCGAAAATTCACGGGATTGGCATTTTTTTTTAATAAAACTTAGTAAAAAACATCTAAAAAGTATCAATATTGTGATTTGTGCAACTGTCAAACTGTTAGGTGATTTTCTTTTCTGCCTCTGGTTGTCAAGAAAAAGCTCACCATATAGGTTCAGAAATTAAAACGACTCGGCTTTCATATAACGCTATCTGTTGAGACTTTTTTATACTGTTTTTTTTTTCTTAATTTGCTGTCAGAATCGGCCCCCGAGATAGGATTCGTTAAGGTAGGGCGTCAGTTTTATCTGACCGACTGTACCTAACAAATTTATTTTTATTTTGGACTGGCGTCATGCGAATTGTTTAGTTTGAAAAATATTTTTTCTAAAGGCTATAAGTATTGATTGGACTACTGTGTAGCTCTATAAAACTGTGACCACTTCCTAGCCACAGACAAAAAGAAGCGCGCAAACCAAATACATTTTATCGCTTCCTGCTAATGTGAATGTGTGATCTATTTGATGTTTTTGAATCACTCAGTTTTATGACTTCTACGAAATTTAATTGGCGCCAATTTGTTTTAGCTAGAATTCCGTCGATGAGAATCGCTTTTGTTTTATTTATCGTAGATAGAATGGCTTTTTTTAGGGCAATTACTTTAACATTCATTTAAAAACTATATTTTCAAAATTGGGAACTAAAGCAATTTCCATATCCAATCACAGGAAAGAACTTTCATAAAAATGTGGTGTTTAGCCAATAGATGTCTGGCACTACTATTCTAAGACACTCTTAGGGGTGGCAGATTTCTGTGGTGGTACCATGGTGATAAAAAAGTCATATGTTTTTTAAAACCCGTGCACATAACCGCAGTTCATCGCTACCCACCAACAACTGAGGCAAACCGAGTCGGCGGGCTAGTATTGAGGTCAAGGCGGCACCTCGTTGACGCAATGCTTTATCTACAGCTCCACACTCATTGTCTTATCAAATTCGTAGCGTTAGATTCGCCAGGGCTATTGCCTCATATTGCTTTAAAGTGGGTTTTCCGCTGGCCTGATAGAAGCTACGCTTGAGATTTCTTTGAAGACATCGCAATGTTTTAAGGGTTACCTAATTTACATCGGCGTAACTACGTATAAATTACACGGGATCCCTAGGGTACAGTGGCCCAGAACCAGGGGCGTAATAATACGGTGGCCTCTTAGGTGGGTCCTAGTAGGAATCAGAGCATCACAGTTCATCAGGCACTGGGAGGCTGGGCCCAAATTGATGAAAGTTCCACAGGGCCCCGTAGGGTGTGGCTACTTACTTACTTACTTACTATCCGGGCTCAGTGACCCAAAGTGAGTCTTAGCCTCCAACACAAGAGCACGCCAGCGTCCCCGGTCCCGCGCAAGCTCCCGCCAGTCGCAGGGTTGCAGGGTGTGGCTACGCCACTTCTAATTCAAGAAATAAATGGGATGTTGTTCACTGCATTCAAAATCTTACACGATACTTGTAGAAGCATCAGGTTGTAGGTTGTATTAATTGCAGCCGAATATTAAACGGCTTGAACTCAGTATAGTAATATGAAACCTATGTGGTTAACTAGGATAGTTTAAGTAGATAGATAGATAACTCTTTATTGCACCATGAATATACACAGGCTAGTAGGAGTAGGCTGTGATATAGCGATAACTTGGCTGTCATATTCTAGGATTTCAGGACAAGACAATTTTGTGTATTTGTTTTTAAACGACCCCACATGAGTAGGATAAGGGTAGTAGGATGATGATAATCATCTCAATTCATTCATTTCTCTCTCGCTTTACTGCAATCTGAGCTAGAGATTCCATGAAAAATGTGTGTAGCGGGAAGCGCGTGCTACTGATTTGATTAATAAGCGCGCGGTAATAAAGTTTGATTTGACTCCTATACTATAAGGAACATTTTTAGACGTTTTATCTATGTGAATGTTGTTCCAAATAGTCCGCTTGCCTAACGTCCTTCTGTTACGAAACTACGAAACAGCATCACGCATAAAGTTTACTTACTTAGTGTAATTGTATCAAAATACTCCCGCGGCATTGACAATACGGATTGTCCTAGACGACGGGTGATTCTCACCGCCAAAATGGGTTCCCAGTATTGTTTAGGCTTAGTTTACATTCGTACTTAGTGCAGCAGCGCCGCCGTCAACAAGTAGACCACCGACTAAACATCGCGTGTTTTTTCTACATCTTTGTTTTGCTGACCAAATATTTCAATATAGGTACATAGAGATCTTGAATATGATGAAGATAATATAGTATAGACTTTAATCTGTATGGTACAGTATAGTAACAACAGCCTTTCTATTGTTTACAGTTGGTGGCGTGAACGAGCGCGACGCGTACGGCTACGGGTACGGCGGCGGGGGAGGCGGGGCGCACCACTTCGCGGCGCCCGCGCCCCCTCCCCTCCCCCACGACGACTTCCCCTACTCCGTGTTCGACATCGGGGAGTACCAGCGGCACCACCACCACAACAAGCTCAAGCCGAAGAAGCGGCCGCGCAACGACACGCCCCCACGCCCGGCGTCAAGCGCAAGAGTCGCGAAGGCTCCACCACCTACCTTTGGGAGTTCCTCCTCAAGCTGCTCCAGGATCGCGAGTACTGCCCGAGGTACATCAAGTGGACGAACCGCGAGAAGGGCGTCTTCAAGCTTGTGGACTCCAAGGCGGTGTCGCGCCTCTGGGGGCTCCACAAGAATAAGCCCGACATGAACTACGAGACGATGGGCCGCGCGCTGCGCTACTACTACCAGCGAGGCATCCTCGCCAAGGTGGACGGCCAGCGTCTCGTCTACCAGTTCGTGGACGTGCCCAAAGACATCGTCGAGATAGACTGCTCGCTCGCGTAGACGCGAATCTCCAGTGAAGTGACAGTGAAACAGGACTTTCTGTAATACGTAACTAATTTAGACGCGCCCTTACATTTTTTCACTATTTAGAAAATTCGTCTATTTTTCAAATCATCATGCATTACGTTCTCCGATCGCTTGTAATTAAGATAATTCTCAAATCGAACTAATGTTATATTATCATTGAATTTAATATTTATACAAAAAATAGGAGAGACGAAATTGATTGCTCAAATGTTTAGGTACCTATTTTTAGAGGTACATATTTCAGAAGAGGAAACACTAAATTTGCTAGCTGTTATATGGTACGGAGTGATTTTTGTATAATGTTGAAACGAATTTTTAAATGTTTGTATTGAATTTAAATGTTTCTATATATTGCATGTTTAGAGGCCCGGTCTGAGCTGGCCCGCCGAAACCTCCTACCTCAAAACAACAAACGCTACGTTCATACGAATTATACAATTTATAATAATTCGAAAAACAGATTTACAGTATGCAATAAGTATGAACTTATAGTCTAAATAAGAGTTTATATAAAAGAAATATTTACTAAAATGTTTATATAATACAATATTATCATAAATCCTCCTCAGATAAATTTTTGGTGCTTATAATGACCGTTTGCATATTTACTCCTTGTTGAACTACCGACCTCACTGCTGTTAATTCTATATACATATATATTATATACGATATTATATGATACGTACCATATTCATATCGTACATTTGTGATTCTTGTCTGTCGGTTGTCGCCAGAAGCAAATTTGTGACGTAATTTGCGAACCGAATTTTCTATTGATATTACTTTGGTGTTTTTTTGTGGAGTTTTCGATTCTGCAATAGTACTGAGACCTACTGCCAATAACTTTCTGTTAGAAATCTGATATATAAATATAGTTAAGGGATGATTTGTGCGTTAATTGTGTTAATTATTATATATAGATGTTTAGTAAGTGAGCTGTTTAAGTGAACATGGTCTAGTTTATTTTGTTTATTTAAAAATACGGTAGATTGATGGAAGGGGGCCTCGCGCGGACCTTTACGCGGATCCTTTTACATATCAACAAAAACTATTTACTCATTAAATCAATATTTAAAACAATTTGCAGTATTTTCATACACGATTTGTTTCATAGCATATCACAAAATGTAATCGGAAATTATTTACAAAAAATGTTTAAATCCGCGCGAGGTCTCTATTTTTTGTTACCTGAATAAATATTATTGATAATTACGATTTGTGGTCCAATGTTATGAATCATAATACTTTAACTAGATAGTGGATAGCAAGTTGACTAAGATATAATTCGCAACCATTTTGTACTTTGTCAACATAAACACACAGAAATACATATACTTTATGTATACAAAGACAATTTGTACTTTAAAATAGTGAATCTTTTGTACGCGAAGGAAAGAAGGAGCGTTGAGTGAGCGTGCGATATTTTTATAGAGTTAAATATAATGTTGATTAAGTGCCTGGATCAAGTTGAAACTATCTCTAATAAGAGTGTTTTGTGAATGTAGAAACTGTCTTGATCAAGGTACTGGATCAACAGAACTCAACCTAATCGGACGTGCAGGCTATCAACTTTCCGAAAAACGCAATATTTTTTACTAAAAGAAAATAGTAGGTAAGGATCTCGATCATAGTAGTATCGTGCGCTTGCGCCGAGGAAGACGAGATGTCGAGGATAATGGGTGCTAGCGAGGGACCGACTGACAGGCACGAGAGCACGCGCAGGTGACCAGTGAGCCCTACCAGGGAAACAGATCTCAGTCTCAACTCTGAACAAACCAGTGCCCGTTCCATGTGATTTACATAATTCTATATTACAATACATAATTATATACTAAATATATATTATTAAAATAAAGTGGAATTTTAATCGTATTTTTATATAGCTAGTTGGAATTCTCAAAAGCGACCCTTTGTTTTTGGCACTATTTCTTATGCTTTTGTAAATATATCTATAGATTTAACTTATTTATTTTGTCGCTCGTACGAATCCGCCGAAGTGTAGCGCGGTGTGGCGCCCTCTATATGTCGCCGCGCCTAACTGGCGATACTTCATAGTCTTTCCTTTTTAGGAAATTTCGTTCTATAGGTTACAAATTTTATTGTAATATACTTTTAATAAATTAATTAATAGTAGGTAATGAATGGACCACGCGATGTAAGGGGAATGCTCTCAGAATTTATAATTCGGCTAGTGTGTAAAGCTAATCGATACTGTGACATACAAGTTACCGGTTAGTAAGCAAATGTCTGAGCAAGCATTTAAAATGATGCTCGTCGAGTTTTAATAATTTTAGTCGAATCGATGTTGTTAAAAAATCAAAGTTTCTAATTAAATAAATAATGTACTTAAATTTTCAATGTAAATTATAAACAGCACTTCGAGGAAATTATTGTTAAAATTATTTTTAATTGAGCCTAGTCTTTAAATTTTATTTAAACTAATTCGGACGCGTTGAAAAAGATGTTTCGTTAGCGCCATGACGCGACGGCTAAATATTGTAAATAGAGTGAAGATTTGTAAAAAACGCACACCCACACGACCCATGTACAATGTACGGGTGTCGCTAGATAGGTAAAATATGGAAAATTTGCATGGAAGCAATGAGAAGGTTAGTGATTTGGTATTACGAGGAAGAGGGCGCTTTAGTCGCCGTAGGAAGAAATTGATTGTTTGTCGTTAATTATATTCTATATCAATGTATTATTGGTCGTTATTAAATCTATCTATGACCGTTATTCCAAATCAATATGCCAGTCTCTAAGAATAAATGTTTAAAAATAAAAATTAAAAAGTTTTCGCTACTCGATACAAGATGGCGCTTGCATCACAAATTAATTAAATTTGATTTAAATTTAATTCTGAGAGTTATGTGCGGTACAGTGATCTTGCTTTTAGTTGCAGTTAAAGTCCGATACTTTAATTATAATTTAGTTGTTTAATTTTACAAAATACTGTATTTTCTGCCCCCTAGTTAAGTTATTTTTCTATGTATAGTTAGTGATAAGTGTAAATGAGTTAGCACATAAATTTGATGCATGATGATAATGTTAATAAAATATCCACAATAAAATACAAATATATGGTTTTTTTAACTCCCCCAGAACGCCAAAACAAGATACATAAGGGAACAGAAATTTTTATGACATTGGATAAACAAGATACTTAAATGACGGATGATTTTTCGGTGCATTATGTTCCTTCAAAAATATTATCATTGTCCAACAGATCGTTAGACAAACCCTTCAGCTGCCACTAATTCTGAATTCAAGCACCATCTGGTCTATACCTTACTGAATACACCAACCAACATTTCAAAAGTGTAATGAGAGTGCAAAGATATTATTCCAACTTGCTAACTTTGCAAGGGAGTAGTGGCAAAATTAGAACCTAATAAGTATAGTATAATTTGATCAAGAAGAGAAAGACCTTTGCCCTGCAGTGGGACGAGATAGGTTGAATAAAAATAAAAAAATTGATCAAGAGATACAAAATCGACAGATCGAAAAAGTGTTTTAAAACAGTGCCAATGAACGAAGACTCCGCTATACTTCTCTGTGTTTAATAAACTCTATTTAACTCGTAAACTATTTATAAACATAGCTTCCTTTAGTAGGTATGTATTTAATAATAACAGGTTTAAGGGGCAGGGTTTCTGATGTATGTGCAACATTTCCGTTAAGAAGTTCCCTCGTTGTGATTGTTAGTGGATCTTGTAATTTTATAAATAAGTTTATTTAATAATCAAAACGTATCAAATTAGAAGTTCTAGAATGATTCAAAGCAGTAGGTCAAACATAGTCAAAAAGAGAAAGACACATGATAAATACTTTTTTTTTTTTTTTATTTAACCTATATTGTCCCACTGCTGGGCAAATATTTAATATAAATTTTAAATAAACATGAACGCATCCACATTTGTCATAGACAAGCTGACGTGACATAATACTGTCAGTCAAGACGTTTACGTTTTGACGTGTAAGATTCACATCTGTCAGTATACATTTTTGTTTCCAATCCGCTAAATAATGAGAAAGAAAAAGTCGTTTATTGTATGAAGTTAAACATCAAAACTATTTATTTGTATGTTAGTGCAAAGGACATATTCTAATCTATCAAAATGGTGTTAATGACGATGATTGCTCGCGTCGTCGACGGGTTACCCCTCGCCGCTACTATGCAAGAAGATGAACAGGTATTGACTATTTTATGTCTTCTTATCTTCACAGACACGTATACGCACTAGAAAAGTAATTTCAAGCATTATCACTGACTTACACCCCATAAGTTAAGTTTTTCCGTCACATTCACCCTGCTTTCTTTACATTCCTGTCCATGGACATATTTATTTTTTAAATTTAATTTGCTGTGGTGGTTCGCAGAGCGGCTGCAACATTTTGGAGTATCAGAACCAGGCTAAAATGCTGTTTAGGAAACTAGGCCCCCAGTCGCCTCTCCGGTGCTCCATCGAGACGGGACCATACCTCTTCCAGTGAGTTCTGTTGCTTTTTATTTATTATTTTCTCTTCCCCCTTTTTTAAGTACACATATAATTTTTATTTTATCTTAATCATAATTTATTAAATTAAATTTGGGGAGTGTTTTCTGATGACATATTAAAAACAATATTGAAATAGTAAATAGGATCAATGTTTGACAGCCTTTACTAACTACAATGTGTATTGTATTGGCCTCTGACATATTGTATTGCATCACTTCAGTCTGTATTGCTCCAACTCCTGCCAGTTATTAGGCTTGTAGCAATCAAAGCTTCCTTTTGTTAAATTGCAATATGAAATAATGTTTACATGTATTTTCAGCTATTTGATTGAAAACGACATTTGTTACTTGGTGCTGTGTGAACGCAACTACAGTAAACGACTAGCATTCAGCTATTTAGAAGAAATTGCACAAGAATTTTATCAACAATACGGGAAAAGAGTGAGTGTTATTTTTCAAATCAAACCAACCAACACAAGTATATGATGATTTAAAAGTGCTATCTTTAAGCCTATTTATATAAAACAATTATAATTTAATTATAACAATATCTCCAGGTGAACACTGTGACCCGGCCGTACACGTTCATAGAGTTCGACACGTGGATGCAGCGCGCGCGCAAGCAGTACGCGGAGGGCGGCGCGCGCGCGCGGCGAGCGGGCGCGGCCGCCACGCTCGGCCCGCAGCTCGGGGACGTGCAGCGCATCATGATGCAGAACATCGATGATGTGCTGCAGCGCGGCGCCGTGCTCTCTGGTATGTGGTAACATACATTTACTCAAATGCATGTAATGTGGTCATTATTTTGACAACCTTGTTTGAGCAAAGTCGACCTTGCTGTTCTGTTTCAAAGAGTGGCCGACAAAGTTTTACTGGCCGCTCTAACAGGCCGGCAAAACATTGCCAGCCGCTATTTTGACGTTTCAAAGTTTTAATATATTTTATTTTACTTGCTGGTTTTATTTAGATTATGTACTTGCATTTTTGAGTAAAGCACTATACATTAGTGTACAAGCCTTGGCCCACAATGACTGCTTCGCTAGTCACGCTATAATTGCCTTGAGCTAGCCTAGCTACGCTCTAGCCTTCCAGCTTGGCCATCATTGCAGCCCTTGCTGTCTTCGCTGTGTCGGCCTGGAGCGTAGCCATAGGCCATCATCAGCAAGACCAGCAAAGTACTCATTATAGACCAAGGCAGTAAGTCTGGCTCAATTTCACCGAATCAGTTCATTGCCAAACTAACAAAAATATTATCTTTTACAGAATTGGATACAAAGACACAAAACTTATCGATAATGACACAAAAATACAAAAAGGACGCGACATACCTCAACACCAAATCCATGTTGGTCAAGGTCACAGCTGGAGCAGTCATTCTACTCGTCTTCATACTATACTTCTGGGTTCTATAGGATCCTTCGTAGCGGTTTGTGATTGGTTATTGACAAAATCTAGGTGCCTCTATCCGTTAACGTCTCTACATGTATGTAATACTGCTACTGGTCTGTGTAGGGGATATATGAAAAATATGTATGTACTTTATAGGTCTGATTTTTTTTTAATTTTGTCTGTTTATTTGATTGTTGGTACGCGCATCACACACAGAGTACTGAATGAAATTTTAATGGTTTTAACAAAAGTAAATTGCACGCGGTCGAAGTCGCGGGTAAAACCTATTTGTAAAGAATGTTTAGTTCTTTGAAATATTATCTACCCACTGCCCATTATTATATATTTACTTGTAATTTTATTTAATAAACTTTTTGAAATATTTCTCTCAGTGCACCTAGTGTACTAAAAACGAAACACTACCATGCAAGCAATAATTTAACAATTGATGCCTCTGTACTGTGATAATATAAAATTAATCACAAATTGTTTCAGAATAAAACTAAAACTTAGTTCTTGTTGACTCAGTAGACCGGTTTCGGTTGAAATTTATCTGCTGCTGTGTCGAGTTGAAAGTAAATTAAAAACCAATACATAACCCTCCTTTCCTTGAAAAATGTATAGAATATAAAATGTATTCGTGAAGTTTGATCTTCATATAAAAGAATAGCCATCATGTTCTTTAGTAGAGGTACCAATGGAAAAAGCATTCCATTGCAATATAAGTATTCGCAATAGGTGTACCAAATTTTATTGATTTGTACTAGCGTAGGGCCGGTGTTTGTAATTTTGATGGAAAAACGAGTTTTCTTAAATATTATAGCTAGATATGTAATCTCTGCGAAAATGTGTTATTCATTGCCAATATTGTTTTATTTTTTATAAGAAAGAGCTGAGTTCGGTGATGGATTGTTGTACATTTTCACATATTGTTAATATATTATTTATTTAAGATTTAATAAATTCATTCTTTTAATATCTTTTTATTTACTGTGAATTTCGGGGATGTAGGTTACCTATTCTTAGTTTTACCCAACCCATAAGCGCCAAATACATAATCCTAAAGAGAATTTAGTTACGTTTTCGTAGGTTTTCGTGATCCTAAAGAAAGATCCATATCATAAAAAGTTAGGGTAAAAAATAAATGAAAGCATTTGACTTCATAAACATATTTAATATAATAATTATCAAACTTATAGATCTAATATCACAAGAAATTTTCAAAAATGTTTTTTGAGTTCCCCCCTATTCAAGAAAACCACTTACATACAATCATTTTTTTTTCTAATATAATTGACTTGATATTCAACATGTTTTTTTTTATAGAATAGTAGGCAAACAAGCATGCGGGTTGCCTGATGGTAAGCAATCACCGCAGTCCATAGACATGTTTTCATAATTGCATCAAGTTTGTGCAATATCTGCTCTTGTGGGGTCGATTTGATGTCTGTCAGAAATGCTCTTCATAGCGTTTCTGACTCGAATAGCACTTGCTATGTTGAGGGCCTGGAAAAGATGTTTTTTTTTTTAAAAAGCCCTGCTAAATTCTTTTATTTAAAGACAAGCTGTGGCCCACAGCCAAACCATTCAAATTTTTTAGCCTCTTTAAAGTTGATTTATTTTTAAAAGCAGCCTATATTTGATTTCCAGTATTTACTCCATGCAAAAATTCATCAAGTTTCAGTATTAGCTACAATTTATCTTATAAGTCTAGTATATGCCTACATGTAGTGTTCTAGCAAATATTACTGGTTTATTTTTCCACTGCAATGTCCCAAATACTTGAATGGGGTATGGTTTGACTAAGGACTGTGGAGGAGTCTTCAAATACACTACAGATATCTGGACCAGCCCTGTAGAGGCAGCAGGACAATCAAGCTGAAAACAAGAGAGAAATATTTCAATTAATTTAAAAATGGTATTTTCTAATTCGTAGGTACCTATTTTCAAAAAACCTCAAGAGTTACTGAACACTGAATGAACTTACATCTGATAGATAAAATCTTCCATGTATGCTTTGTAAAACTCCTATGGTTCGACACTTTAACATTATTTCTTTATCCTCCGTGGCTTTAGTAATCAAATCTTCCAAGCTGAAGTACGAATAAAAATCATCCTATAACCAACAAAAATTAATTATTGTTTATTAGGAAATATCAAAACTTGTTAGGAAATATAAGAACTTTGATAGATTTATCGAAACTTACACAAGGGGAGCTTACACAAAAGGAGAGGTTACGATATTCCTTCATTATTATAATGATAAGGATCTTTGAAGCCTACTAGGCTATTTCATAGCAGGTAAGAAAGTTAAATTCTGAGGATAAATAATAGTATTGTTTTTTTCACCCGTCAGAGGTTTTGTTCACACACAAACTACGATAGTTTTGTTCACAAACTAAAGAAGCTATACGAGAATAGGTTGTTTTTGTATGGTTTTTGTTTACATTTTAGCAGGCTCAGCAGTCAGAAAAAAAGTTATTTTTTTAGGATTCTTACACACTGCTCATTTTTGCAGATAGACTTTCGTTACCACTGCCGCGCGCTGCAAAAAGTCGCAGTGTGTAAGGGCTCTTAGTTGTTTATTTGATGAAACAATATGTTATTAATATTCAATGAATAAAATAACCATGTAAATCTCTTGTAATTTTTATCACATAGGAAAGTTTTCATGACAACGAACAACAACAAAACTTAGCAACATATTTTTATAATTTAAAAATTCTTAGCGGCTAGGACTAAATACAGGAGGTTTTAACACTGCCCCTTACTCGAGCAAACTATGCACACTAAAACTCTGAAACAGAACTGCAAGCATAATGCGAGAGTACAATATCAAAAGTAATCAAAAAGAAGAGCGTTATGTTAAACCTAAACACTTAACGAAATAATTGTGTTTTACCCTAGGTAAAGCTTTTGTGAAAAGGTCTGCTTCTAACTCAGAAGAGGGTTTGTAATCTAAACGAATAAGTTTCCGATCAACACATTCTCGTATGAAGTGATGATGTACGTCTATGTGTTTGGTCCTACGAAAGCATTCATTTTCCACCATTTTCAACGTACTACGATTATCATTATAAATGGTGATGACCTTTCTTGATTCTATACATTGTTTAAAATTAAGCTCCTGCAAGAAGTTGCGGATAAATTTCGCCTCCTTCACTGCATTGCCAAGGGCATAATATTCGGCTTCTGTGCTAGAACAGGCCACGTTTTGTTGCTTATGGCTATGCCAGTTTATAATGCAATTACTGAACCTACTTACAAAACCCGAATAAGATTTTCTATCAGTAATATCCCCCGCCCAATCTGCGTCGGATGAAATAATAACTTCGTTATTTCCTCTTTTGAAATTGAGTCCGTAGTCAGTTGTACCCGAAAGATATCGCAGAACTCGTTTAGCAGCGATCCAGTGAGATTCATTATAACATGTGTTATATTGACTAAGCTTACTGCACGCAAATGCTATATCAGGGGGCCGATTCTACTAATTACAAACGTAAATGTCGTGTTTCAATTGTGTCTCAAGATCCAAGGAAATTGAAATAAAGTGACAAGATCTCTGTAATACTTCTATGTTTTATTACGATTTCTTTGGCCTTTGAGACACAACTGAGCCACGACATCTACGTTTTTAATTTGTAGAATCAAGGGCCAGGACGAGTGCAAACCGCGAGATACATCAAGCTTCCTATTAGTTCCTGATACGGAAACCTTGAATCCACAGTATCTGCTTTTGGAATATTAAAATTAACTTCCATTGGAGTCGCTATGCTGTGACAATCATTCATACCAAATTTAATTAAAAGGTTTTTAACGTATTCAGATTGACTTAACTTCAAGGTGCCTTGCTCTCGGTTCCTCTCCACCTTCATGCCTAATGCTTGTTTCACAGGTCCAAGTATTTTGATTTTGAAGTTGGAACTGAGTAATTTATAAAGCAGTTTCTTTTCATGTTCATTGGAACTGAATATGAAGAAGTCATCTACGTATAAGGCTATAATTACCTTATTTTTGAAGTAAACACATTTCTCAGTTTTTAGTTGTGTGAAGCCATTGCTAACTAAAACTTTGTGTACTTTTTCATTCCAGGCTCTACTTGCTTGTTTGAGTCCATATAAGCTTTTCTTTAGTAAACAGACTTTATTCTGCCCCTCAATTACAAAACCGGTGGGTTGTTCCATATAAATACGTTCATTGAGGTCTCCATTAAGAAATGCTGTATTAACATCAACATGTTCAATGTCCATATCATTTTCAATACCTATTGCCAAAAGTAAACGTAAAGTACAATGTCTAACGACAGGTGCAAAGGTTTCTTCAAAGTCAATGCCATATTGCTGGGTAAACCCTTTTGCAACTAAACGAGCTTTAAATTTCTCAAAATTACCACTCGGATCAACTTTTTCTTTGAAGATCCACTTGCATTTAATTACGTTACTATCTTTTGGTCGGTCTACAAGTTTCCAGACTCCATGTGATATGAGAGAATTATATTCCTCTTTCATGGCCTCTAACCATTCTCTGTTTTTATCAGACTTCATAGCTTCATTATACGTTCGAGGTTCACAGCGCCCCATCAAGCCTACTTCAGTGAAATAGTTCATTTCATAATCGTCAAAATGTTTAGGACGACCGCGTGTACGTACAGGTCTAGCGTGTTCATGTACCTCTGATTCTGATGCAAAACTCATAGGCTCCAGAATCAATATTTGGGGAATTTTGAATATTATTCAATGGTGAATCAACAGCACCTTGTTCATGAAATGGTATCATTTCTTGAACAATAGGTTCATTAATAATGGGTTCCTGAATTTCAGAATGGATAGATAAAGCATCTGGTGTAGCATATTCATCAACGTCAGATTCCATAATATTTTGTCGAGGAGTGTTCAAATTATATACCGAAACTTCAACAGTATTAACTGAATCATTTGAATTCTCTTTCGACTCTATTGCTTTGCACAGAATACCTCTGACAGTTTCTATAAACTCTACTGAACGAGCTTTTATAATTTTGCTACCATCAGCTGAATCACCAAGTCTATAACCTTTTGTGTGATCACAATATCCTAACATAATGTAAGGCTTTGATTTAGGATCAAGCTTTGTACGCTGACATTGTGGTGTAAGGGCATATGCGGTACAACCAAAGACTCTAAGGTGACTGAGGTTAACTTTAGAACCAGTCCATAACTCTTCAGGAGTAGCTTTATTTAAAGCAGCAGTAGGACTACGATTCTTTAAATAACAAGCAGTGTTGACTGCTTCAGCCCAATATTTTTTATCTAAACCAGCGTCTTGCAACATTGCTCTAGCTTTTTCCATTAACGTTCTGTTAAGCCGCTCACTGACGCCATTTTGTTGGGGTGTGTATGGAACAGTTGTTTCGTGGATAATTCCGCATTGCTTAAAATAATTCACCAAACTTTTGTTACAATATTCTGTCCCGTTATCACTTCTAACACGCTTAATCTTGAGATCGGTTTGATTTTCAACAACCTTTTTGAATTCAATAAAAGTATTCAAAACAGTAGTTTGATCTTTACGATCCAAAAAATAAATAAATGATTTTCGCGTAAAATCGTCAGTAAAAGTAATAAAATAACGGCTACCGCTCCAACTATTAACAGACATAGGTCCACAAATATCTGTGTGGATTAAATCTAATTTTGTCACGCTCCTATGAGCCGGACCATGAGGAAAAGTTTTACTCTTCTGTTTTCCTTCAATGCATGGAGAACAAGAATTTAATTTTCCATTTGGAAATTTAATACCGCGGGCTAAAGAGTCACGAAGGACTAACATACCTTTAAAACTTAAGTGTCCTAGGCGACGATGCCATAGCTCCAATAAATTATTATTGGATACAAAAGCTTTACCTTCAGTAATCTTAGGCTCTTGGTTTAATAAAGTTGTATAACATTCCTCTTTTCCATCAACCTTGTAGATACCGCCCACATTAGTAGCTTGTAGCTCACAGGACCCAGTAATAGACACTTTATCGCTCCTGTAAACATAACATTTATTTATATCAAATATTAAAACATAACCTTTTGCTGCCACTTTGCTTACAGACAAAAGATTTGCCGCTACTTGTGGTACAAATAAAGTATCAGTAATAACTTTAACTTCGTTATTACATAACGTCACATTGACATTCCCTACGCCTTCGCTACACATTGTATCGCTATTGGCAGTAGTAATTTGTGTTTTAACATCAGAAGAGTAATTTTCCAACCAATCCTTTCGATTAGTCATATGACTAGTGCAACCTGAATCTAAAATCCAGCTATCGCGATCACAAACATCACTAACTAAGGCAGTCTCAGTTGAAAATAAAGAAGCATTAATTCCCTTTTTAGACGAAGAAGCCTCTTCAGTTGAATCGTTATTTGTATTCTTCTTTAAATTCTTCTTCAACTTAGGACATTTGGGCTTGATGTGTCCTTTTACATGACAGTTGTGACAGATAGGAACAAATTTGTTCTTTGCCATTAAAATCTTTTCGGATGGTTCCAAATATGAACTGGACGAATGTTTCTTGAACTCACTTTGAATTAATTGGCATTTAACAAAATCAGAAGTTAATTTTGTGTTTGAGGCTTCCATTGCCATGATCAGTGGATCAAACTCAGTTGGCAAGCCAATCAACATCAATTCTGCCAATTCTTCGTCATCAATAATGCATCCAATATCAGCTAACTCTTGCGTTACAGAAATAATATTTCCAAGATAATGATCCATGCAATCATGCTGTTCATATTTAATTTGAGCTAGTTTTCTCTTTAAAGAAAGTCTACGACTTATGCCAGCATTCTCATATGCAGATTTTAAGTTTTTCCATGCTTCAGAAGCTGTCTTTGCATTTTTGACATGTGGGTAGCAAATTGGTTGAATGTTCAAACAAATCTTTGCATATGCTTTTTGATCTTTCGTGGGATTCTTAGTTGCATCACCAGATCCATCAGCAAACTCCCATAAACCATTGTCTATCAATAACAACTTCATTTGGAATTTCCAAGTGGCATAATTATTTACTCCTTCTAATTTACCAATAGACATATTAGAACCGGTACTTACAATTAAATTGTTTAGTGAAACATTTTCGTTTCCGATGTTTTCAACCATTTTGTAAAATATTATTTTACTATAAGTACTCACAAATAATATAATATATTAACACGTACTAGGTATAGGGATTTACAGTAATCGGCCCATAACCAATGATGAAACAATATGTTATTAATATTCAATGAATAAAATAACCATGTAAATCTCTTGTAATTTTTATCACATAGGAAAGTTTTCATGACAACGAACAACAACAAAACTTAGCAACATATTTTTATAATTTAAAAATTCTTAGCGGCTAGGACTAAATACAGGAGGTTTTAACATTATTAGAGGTGCTCTATGGTATCCGTCAATCCGTAATCATATGTCACTGTCAGTCAGTCACTACAGAAAACATTGTTGGATTTTTTGTTGATGTGTTTTGCTGGCACTTTGATTTTGATTTCTATATTTTCATCAACATCAACAAGACTGTTTTCACGGAAAGCTCAGTGAATATGCAATCATCTCTTGTTGAACTACGGCCCAACCGGCGCCTGCTAGATCACGAATTCGAAGGTTATAAACTGAATCTTCAAGCTCTCCCACACTACGCGTTTGAATTGGAGTCTCCAGTCGATAGAGTGTTTCCCGACGAGGTTCAGTTTTCCTTCATTCACGCTAAACTCTTTGCGCTTCATAATCACCTGGTACTCGACTATTGGGACTACTCCTTTAACTACTACTACATTGATATAAAGCAGCAAGTGCGGTACGTGACATTTGAAAACACGAACCACAAATTCCAGAATACAGTTGTTTATGATATTCCAGCTCATGTGGAAAGGAAATCAGGTCATTTCAACCTGTGTCTTACATTTCCTTCCGCCAATCTAGCTGTCGTAAGCGATGGTACTGGTTATTTACACATTGTGGACACAGGGCCCAGAAACCGATCCTGCTGTCAGATGTGGCAGACACTCCATTCCAGTTTAGTTTTAGGAGAAGGAAAATACTTTTTAGTATTGGATTCCAGGTTGCAAGAAATAAATGAAAAGGAAGTTTTACATTGTCTGCTACAATCGGTTGAACAGAACGAGAAGCATTTCAACACTGTGCTCACTTGGGTTACATATGAGAATTGTAACCATTCTTGGAAGCAAACTAGCCTGAAACAGCTACAGGGCAAAGGCATAGTCCACTATGCAGCAATTGAGACTAATTGTTCAGCATTATATGTGGCCTCTGACAACACTTTTCAATTTACCTCAGATTCAGAAAAAGAAATAACAGAGCCACAAAAGGAAGAACCGAGGAAAATTATTTACACCTGGTTACAGACAACTGAAGATATTACAATAACTTTAAGACTTCAAGAGAATTTTGACAAGAAATTGTTGCATGTTGACATAACCCCATTGAGTATAAAAGTCAGTTACGCAGGAAACGTATTTGTTAATGGAAAATTGAGGCAAAAAGTTGATAGTGAATTTACTACATGGAATGTACAAGAGTCAGGCCAAGTGGATATTCTTATAACGAAAACTGAAAGCGTGCTCTGGGATGAGCTATTAGAAGGTGGAGATTGCAACGGGGAACAGATCATGGATGCAAGTTTGGTGGAGGAGGCACACCAGAGGCTGGCCCACTTGTGTTCTGAAACAGTAGTGACAGCTGATGAAGCCATGCCCAGTGTGTCGACACAGGAGTTGGAAGAATGTGATGCTGCTTCTGAGGAGGATACTGTCTTAGGTAAAATTGTAAACAGTGTTAGATCTAGGCTCTAAAGTAATCATTTGTTGTAAGAAATGTACTGAAATAGATGATTTTAAAAATCATGAATCTGAAGAAAATAAAAACATTCCATAAACTAATAAAACTAGCTTATTTGCTATGCACAATAAATCCTACTTAAAACAAAACCTAACAAACTTTTTCTGTTTACAGTGAGAATGGATGCTTCAAACCACCAAGTCACTCACAGAATACCACTCAGCGTCCACCAGTTCTTATTTAGCATAAAAATCGAGACCCAGGAGGCACCTGCCCTGGCCTTACGGCACGATGTAGACGCTTGTATCTGGCAACCTTATGCACAACTTGTTAATACGAACACTTGGCCTATGAAACATCAAGGAACCCTGCTAGCATTTGGTTATGTGCAATCATCTAAACAAAATCGCAAATTCGTCACATGTCCTCCAAACTTCTCATACAGTGTAGTATGTGAGGCTTCAAGACACATCTTCATTTACCAAAATGCAAGCAACGAGAACTGCCAACTGAGAAAAAGGACCGGTGGGATGATGAAGAATGTGAAAGTTGGTCAACAGCATCTGTTCAACATTGATAAATATGGAGAAGTAATTGGTATTAATGCTACAAATGAATTCTTGTTTATTTTGACAGAGAAAACGCTTATTGCGATAGAGATATTGTAAACTAGAAGTAGTATGCACGTTTTGAGTCGATTGATACTAAAAATTTGATTATAAGAATCTGATTGATGATTGATAGTAAGAATCTGCTAAGTAAGAAAATGCTAGGGATTCTTAGTCAAGCAAGACCACCAAGAAAATAACTTCACTATAGTATATGCAATACGTTAGTATGTGTAAATAGTATAGTGAAGTTATTTATGATCGTCAAAATGACACTAGCCCAATTTTAGCAAAGTTGTCGCATAGATTCTTCATGAGAAGGTAAGACTTTCATTTGGTTAGTCTCAAGCATGCCACAAAATGTTGAATACAGAATAAAGTTGGACGTCAATTCATTACTTGAATGGATTTGTATTTTTGTCATTATAACCATTAAGCTTAAGCACAGGGATTTCAAGCTCATAAAGTGTGAATTATAAATAATGTAAATAAAACATTGTCTATACAAAAATAAAGTTTATTCTTACTCTAACCATCTTCCTTGTCATTCTCATCATCAGATAAACTCTCTTCAGAGGAGTAACCGGTTGTAAACAGAAGATTTTTAGGCCTCTTCTTTTTAGCTGCCTTGATTTCCTTCTGTATTTCAATTTCTTTTTCTTTGGCAATTTTCTCTGTTAACAAAGGCCTCTTTCGTGATTGAAATTTGTCATTGTGTTGTGGTGGTTCGTCCACAGCTCCAGCTCCATTCTGGGTTGGCATGTTATTTGAGGCAGATTTTTCGTCTTTAGTATTTTTTACGTTTCTCGAATTGATATTTTGAGTTTCATTGTTATGGAATGTGTCTTCTGTAATATAAAATAGGTAAATTAGAATATTTTAATAGACTATAACATATTTCCTCTCACTGTTATAGTAGATATATTGTAATAATAATGTTACATATTGACTAAAAGAGGATATATAATTAGTGATTTTGCTTTTAAACTAACTTAATGAAAAGAACTGATATAAATTTAGCCTTACAAAAAAACGGGTGTATCCCATTCGTCACCACCAACTTTGTCACCACTGGGGACGAAGGGGATTTTTTCTAAAAAAAAATCCCATATGTCTCCACTGGGGACGAATGGGATGCCACTTAGTAAACATCCCGTATGTCCCTACTGGTGACAAATGGGATTATACTTAGGAGACATCCCAGTCGTCACCCCTAATAAAAATAAAATTTAAAACTGTATTTTACACACCTATTAGGTATGTAAGATACAGTTTTAAATTTTATAATACTTCAAATATTAAAAAATAAACAGACAACATTTTTCAAAATCAACAGGTTTTATTTGTATACATATAAAAGATCACAGCCTAATCGAAGTAAAATTTTCAGTTATTTAACTCATATGAGAGAGTAGTGTTATAAGTTGCCTAATTGAATAGACTACTATGTTCAAAGTATCATTAGAAAAAAAAAAACTTAAATATACACCGTCTCACCTACTATGAATAATTTCTAATTATCTGTGATCACTGATCAACATTATTTATGAAATTGAATAGACTATAACATTCGTTGTTTCCGTTTCTAAATTCAAAATTCAAAATATTTTTTGTGCCATAACTGTGTTACATAAGGTGTTAGGTTGAGTTATCATCATTGCGTTACTTAATTAAATAAAAAAAAAAACTTAAAACATAGATCTTACCTTCTTGAATAATTTGTAATTACATATCACAGATCAATATTATTTACGTAATTGAATAGACTTTGTTCATCAGTTTTGGCTTGGCGCATCAATGCGTACCTAACTTATAAAATATATGTAAAAAAGAATAAAGCTAGATCTATACCTATTTTAAATAATTTGTTACTATCTTAAATCAACATTATTTATCTCAGCTAACACGTATCAGTCAACAAGTTCTTAATATTTTTAATAATGAAAGAACCTTATCATTGTCTTAAAACTTCCAAAAAATGACCTACTGTAATATTGCCATGTAATAAATCTAACTGAGTTTCTAAAATATACTCATCAGTTACGACTATTTTTTTCTTCCTTTTCTTTAAAGGTGTTTCATTGGTGTTCTTAATGTTATTACATACACTGAAATATGCAGAATCTTTAACCAAGACGTTCAGTAGATGAATAATATTAGGATTCTTTTTTCCCACTTCTTGGTTTAACTTGTGATTCCAAGCTTCCGAGAAGTTGGTTGTTCTATGTTGGTCTCCATAAACACTCCAAACTGGTATGAATTCCTCCCGTAGCCATTGTTCTTCCATGTACATTCTGAATTTTTTAATATCTTCCTCTTTGGTACTGTTGCGAGTTATATATTTCCAGCCATTTGTAATTTCGTGTGATGGCAGTAATGGAAGCACTGCACTAAGTGCAACCTCTCTAATTTTTTTTGGTCTTGTGATTTAGTAATATTAAGTTTACGGGCCTTATCCCAAATGGCTTTGTTATAATGGAAATAACAACCTTTTAAATTTACTTGCGGGAATATTTCCCTTAATCGCACTCATTGCCGCTTTTTCATAGTCCGTTTTGTATTTCTTCGGATTCCACCCAGGGATTTGCGACTTAATCATGGAAAATAGAATTTCATAAGATTTCTTGTTTCTTTTATTCATGAGTGCGTAAATAAAAGGCATTAAATTTGTACTACTTGTTGTACTTCCCATGTCTCCAAATATAACATACAGCTGCGAAAAAGGTTTAGGGCAACTCTTAAAAGTCCCGTCGCTATAAAAATCGTTTGATTTACATATTAAAAGTTTTGCTTTTTCTGTGCAAAAAACTAGTATTCTGATTTCATCATCAGCATAATCAGCTAATAAAAAATTTTAAAATTTTTTCGGGATTTCAACTTTTATTGCTAGCTTCGGTCGTAAGCATTGAACTCCGGCATGTGCATTCCTGAATCTGTACATAGATGATTTTACACTTTCGTAGCTTGGCACTTTGCATACCAAATCTAATCCGCTATTTTCGAATGATGCAACCATATTTTTATAAACTTGAGGAATTGGTTGATAATTTCCTTCTATAGTTTCTTGTTTGTAGTTATAGAGTCGCTCTTCAACTTCGTTTTTTAAGAAGTCGGGCGTACATGAATGTGGCTTTTCATTTTCGATATTATTATTCTGCAAAAGAAAATTAAATATCTAAGTAATGTTATCTGATGCATGCGCAGTGATTCAAAATTAGTTACAGCTACAATTAATAAATGAATAATTAAATCTGATCGCAAATTTCTAATAAAGTTATCTCACATAGAAAATTATACAATTACACTACCAAATAAAAGTTTATTATTGTTATTTTTTTAACAAGAATATCCTAAACAAAAGTAAGGAAATTGTTTAAGAGATCATGTTTGTATATTCGATCACTTAAACAATCTAAGTAGGTAGCTAGATGAAAGTTATAATAAGTACGTGAAGGATAAATAAAGTTAAAATGAAGAACCTTTGATAAATAAAATAACTACGTTCTCATAAAGAAACCCATGTAATTTGTATATAAAACCATTTTTTCATATTTTTTTATAAAATATTTATTTCCTTTATTAATTAACATACAAATAAAAAACTTACACGAATCTTTATAACTCCTTTGCATTTCTCTCTTCTTTGAGTGCATTCCCACACTTTTAAACCACTTGAAAATTTTCTTTTAATATAATATTGGTGGCCTCCGTGAAGCAAAACAACTCCATTTTTCTTTTTATATATACTAATGTTGCTTGACCGGAACTACACGATGCACTTGACCCTGACATGGTTGCGAATGCACTGATAGATAAGACAACAAAAGCTACCCCGTTCCCGGCCGAGCCTTATCCAAATCCTTGGAACAGTTTTAGATCTAAATGCATTGTAGTTATGAGTTAGTTTTGCATGAATCACTCGTAAAACCCTAGTCAAAGCGACATCTGTAGAAATTATTTGAAATCAATTCGCCGACGCATTTATACGCCGAGGATATTCGACTTTATTACATAGGTATTAAGCTAGGGAATCACTTGTGTTCTGTATGTTGTGGTCAAATCAACAGTGGCGCAGCAGACAACAACCAAAGGCAAAATTAGTTAAGCTGCTTAACCCGACAAAAAAAAATGGGTGTTAAGAGTGAGACGAGTTTGTGAAGCAATTAAGATTAGGTACTTACTTCAAAAACAGAACCAATGAATATAAAAGCCTAGTCAATCATGTCAATAATGTTAATCTGTGATGATTAGAAATTATTCAGAGTAGGTAAGATCAATTTTTTAAGTTTTTTAATTTAATTTAGTAATGTCAAGATCATTACTCAGAAATGAAAACAACGAATGGAATAGTCTATTCAATTATATAAATAATGTTGATCTGCGACAATTAGAAATTATTCATAGTAGGTGACAATGTATTTTTAAGTTATTTTTCTAATGATACTTCGGAACATAGTGGCCTATTCAATTAGGCAACTTAATTAAAACACTACTCTCTCATATGAGTTAAAAATAACTGAAAATTTTACTTCAATTAGGCTGTGATCTTTTATATGTATACAAAAAAACCTGTTTATTTTGAAAAACATTGTGTTTGTTTAATTTTGTATATTTGAAGTATATATTAGGTATGTAAGATACAATTTTAAATTTTATTTTTATCAGGGGTGACGACTGGGATGTCTCCTAAGTATAATCCCATTTGTCACCAGTAGGGACATACGGGATGTTTACTAAGTGGCATCCCATTCGTCCCCAGTGGAGACATATGGGATTTTTTTTTAGAAAAAATCCCCTTCGTCCCCAGTGGTGACAAAGTTGGTGGTGACGAATGGGATACACCCCAAAAAAACTTGTGACCTATTATCAAACAGAGGAAAGAAATCAAATATTAAAGTTCCACACATTACCTGGTGTAATGATTTCGAAGTTGTAAGCATGATCCTTGAGGACCACAAATATGATCGGAAACTCCACAATGCACTTGCCAGACAAATTCTCTGCTAGAGATTCGCTTGGGTCCAACTCGAAGAATTTCCTAGATGAGCCTTTTACTTTTTCAGCTGAAAAGGAAATTGGAAATTAGGAACTTTATATAATTCAGGTTTATTTCACAAATCCTCTTAGATGATACTCAGAGGCAAGTCCACAAGCGGATCAATTGATTTATTTAAGTGTAATAACATTACATTTTATAAAGTTAGTACTGACCTCGAAGTAGGACTTTGACACCACTAAACCCTGCAGATTTATAGAAGGTCAATGCTTTTGACCCCTCAAATGGCACTGCATCAGGATTCAAATATTTATCCAGTAACTCTGCCAATTTTTTTCTTTCCGAGCACTTCTCGTCAACAAATTTGACAGGATCCGACTCCACATTGGGGAACACCCATTCTATTCTCCAGTTTATGATGTTTGTCTTGTAGTTGTAACGAGTGCTGTTTATTGAATGTCTTGTGAAATTTTGTGCCAAAAATTGCAGTACTATACCTCTTTGTCTTGCAGCCATTTTCAACTTGAATAAATGCTGTGGAAATAAAAAAAAACAGTTATTTATTATCCATATTTTGGGAAACAAAAGGAGAGTGAATTATATCTATTTGGTATCATAAAGAAATGGTATAAAGTTTGAATTTTTGTTGCATTAGCTTTAACAACCAATAATATACATATCCCGAGAATGGAAACAAGTTGACGGCCTTCCTTATGGTTGGTTAAGGAGGATGAAACACTCACTATAGGCAAATCCTTGTCGATTCTAGTAAATTTCTTCTTTTCATCTCTTTTCACGCCATACACAAAGCGCGCAGTTTCTTCTAGCAATCTATAATCGCTCAGCAGGTCCGTATCAGTGAAATCCTTCATACGCACAAACTTTGTGCGATCTCTGACTCCATCGCATTCTAACTCCTTCTTATGTATCGTCACGCAGCTCAGGCAGCATGTCTTCACTTCGCATTTAGGACAAGAGTAAATGGCCCTCTTATCACCACATACTTCGCAATCCCCGAGCCTGAAAAATTGGTGAAATTGTAAATTGAATACTTTTTTTGAGGTTATGTAGCAAGTAAGCTCATTTGTATCTACCTTGAAAAGGGCTCTCGTTCATCATTGGATTCTGAATCACTTGAAGACATTTTTCTATGACATGTATTATCAAAATAGAACTTAATTAATAAAAATAGTCAGACAGAAAAATGTAAACAAAACAATCTAAAACTGTCAGAATCACATGGTGGATGACTTTGAGTTTTTGACATTTTAACTTTTTAATGCAAAGGAATACACGGGTGCCACCCTAGACTATTGAATCGTAGTATGATACCAAGCCTATGATATGATTCGCAAATCGTGACACGTCGGTGCATCGCGTGGTGCTATGCATCTTTTGACAGTTGAATTTGATAGTGATGAGACAAATAAACAGCAGTGGACAAAAATATGCCGAGAAGAAGAATAGACATATAAACTTTTTAATCATTAATCATGCTGTTTTTTTAAGTATTTAATTTCGATTATAATATAATAGATGATAAATAAAATATTTGAGGCCTGTTTGCATTTTTATTTTGTGTTATGAACTTTATGCATTACTTTAACTATTTACATATAACAAATGAACTCCATATTTAAATGAATCTATTGAACATATATTTATGTGGGAGTGTCGGCTGTGCCAATCACTAATACATCTATCTTTTCATTTGTTTCTATCTTGTTTAAGAATTTTCTGCTCGCGCAGAAAACAATAGGAATTGGCCTATATTATTACTCTAGGAAATTCAAAACTCAATGGGTGCCACCAAATACTATATAAACTCTAGTATTTGGTGCCACCAACGCAACGTGTTTTGTTTGACGTTGACATTAATTGAGACATTACATTTCTTTCTGTCTTGTCTTGGTTTTGGGTGTTTGTTTTGTATTTTAACTAGGTTACGAATACGTATACCGGTAATGTAAAACCGATATAGTAAATGATAGCTCCGAAATTAACCGTACTCAGTAGGTAGGTAACCTATATCGCACAATAACAGTCCTAGGACTGTACTAGCGATCCACAATGACTGCCGAACTCCAAGGCGATGATTGGGAGTTAGCCTGTTCTGATGACGAGCTATCCAAATCCGGAGTTTTCATTGGTAAAAACTGGATGCCAGACCCTGCAGAGTTGGAGGAACTTTACAAGAACATAGACAAAAGTGGAACTTTGAATTTAGAGTGGAAGTGCCCTGGCAGGCGAGCGCCTACGCCTGTTCCTGTTAGTAACGCAAATCAGCCTGAAATGCCTGCCTCTCCAGTCAGGGAGGAAAAATCCGACTTCGATTTCATGGACGAAGTGAATTCTTTGAGTTTAAGAGTGCGCAGGGATGGTGAAGACACTCTTCGGGGCTCAGCTAAGAAGAAGACTACTTCGTTTGACGGTATTTTGTCCAATATGATTAGACATAAAAGAATAGAGCAAATGGAAAAGCAGGCTAATACTCCTGGGACGCCATCTTCTAATGCTAGTTGACTAAATGATTACGAATAAAATTACAAGTGAATACAAACTAATATAAAAAAAAATTGGCAAATCTTAACATTACTTTTTACTGATATATCAGTAATAGTCAAGATAGTAAGTTATCAGTTTACCCTAGTTGCTGGTTTTTTCAATAACAGTTGTTCAACAAGACACAATGCCCAATGTTGAAGGTTTAATAATGTGTACTGAGTGTTGATAACATGTTTTTTTTAAATTGAATGAATAAATATTTAAGTGCTTGGTAAAAGAATAATAGGACAAATTTTTTTAATTGCTACATTATTTTATTTACAATAAAAGATATTTAGATAAGTAACCAAATGCCTATAAAGTCAATCCTTATACTTATTCTAGCATTTGCCCTCAGCTTCGCCTGCATGAACTTCGTTTTTCACCCCCTTCGGGTTCGAATTTCCAAATATCTTTTCTCAGTGCTCACTTATGTCATATTAGACCTTTGTGCAAAACTTCATGTTTCCAGGCCTAGTGGTTTTGACTGTGTGTTGATAGATCACTCATCATTCAGTTTTTGTTTTTTATATATATAGATTTGTAAGTTATTTGCATCAGTAACTAGATGAATACTAAGCAGTTAAAGTTGCCGACTGCTGCGCCAGTATATCTTCATGCTGCTCTATCAGCTGATGGCAGTGATCAATGTTGTTCAATATATGCCGCAATTGCCAGTGTTTCCTCAGCAGTGCCAGGTCCGTACCAAACCTGCCTTGACGTATGCATTGCACCCCGGTGCAATAGGCTGCAGTCTTCAGTTGGACACCCAAATCATGGACCAATGTCCATAAGTAATTGTCATATTCATTCACAGCTTGAATTTCTGGAAATGTAATATATATGATATATGAATAAAAACCGGTCAAGTAAGAGTTGAACTCAAGTGGAGAGTACAATGAAAATTCTTATAGGTTCCTGTAATCTACAGTCATTGAACTATATTTTGTATTTTTTTCAATATTTTAGGCTCAGTAGTTTGGTAATCTTGATCATTCAAATATATCAAACATATATTAGGCATTCATCACAATGGCAATACATGTATGGCACCTGAACATTATATATATTTGTAAAAAAATTGAATTATTGAAGTAAAATTGTATTTTTTACTTCTGGGTCATAAATATGTAAGAGAATAATAATAATAACTTACCTAATGTAAAATCAGGTGGTTGAAAATGAATACATTTGATTCCGTACACCACTGGTAGTTTATTGTTGGCCGGCCTTATAAGCCCCTGTGTTGCCAGTTCGTATGCAGCTTGAGAATCTTTGTGGATGCCACATAACCTGCAATAATTATACTTAACATTAGTCTCAAATTCTACATCCTACTTAGTTCTTTGATCCTATTATAATAAAGTTAACACACACATCCAGTGTTTACGTATGTTTGAATCAAACCTGAACTGCTAAGCAAATTATGATGAAATTTGGTACATGGGTAGAATATAACCCTTTATAAATAAAATAAAATGTAACACATATACAAGCACTTTTTACCCCAAAATTCTCACTGTTGTAGGAGCTCCAGGCGCAGCTAGTAGAATAAATAGAAGGAAAAAGAAGGAATAAATAGAATCATGTCATCAATTTATTCATACTTACTCATACATAGTCTTCTGGTGAGCTGCCTGCATATGAGCCACCACTTGGTCCATTTTCGCCCGTGTCACATGCCCAAAGGTAGCCCTTTCGATAGTTTTACCATTCCAGAAATATGTGTCCGTTGATTTTCCTAATTGTCCATGAACTTTGTAGGCTCTTGTGGGCCTTGCAACGTTTATATGGTATGTTAATCTAGTGCCTGCATTTATTCCTACCACTGTAATTAAAATTTAATTGTTTTGAAACTATTGAGGAAGCAGAATAAATAATTATTTAATTTCTGATCCAGTTTGGATACTACAAAATTAGAATAGAATTTATAAGAAAGTTGTTGGTCTTCCTTGTAAATAAAAAATTAAATAAATAAATAAAATGAATGAGAAAAACACCTGATTTTCAAATGTCAAATGTATGATAGTATATTCAGAATTACCAATACTAAGAAACAGAAAAACAATGGTATAATTTCAAGATAATTTCTTAGAATTCTTCTTCTTTTTTGCAGCTTAATAAATCAACTGCAGGACATAAGCCTCCTCTAATGCACGCCAACTAACTTAGAATTATACTTTGTTTAATACAAACTTTACAAGGTCAGTCTGCTCAAATAAAGTTAAATTGGAACTTACATAGAACTCCACTGCTAAATAATCCTAAATGAGTAGCATAACTGCACCGAAAGTCCTCATTGAGATACCTAGGACCACATACTAAGGGATCATCAGCTAAATTTGGCACTAATCTTACTTTCATTGGAGCATTGGTAGCCCCCAATATCTCAACCCTTTTCTCTTGAGGACGGCCGGGTAGCTGGTTTAGATCTGCAAAGTAAAAATAGCTAAGTAGATACAAAACAAGAAGAAAATACTATTATTTTTATAATTATAGTATGTTTTCTTTCTTGAAATCAACTATTATTTAAAAACATAGACTCCTTTACCATTTTGATAAGCAAGGGTTGGCTTTAGAATAGATTAAATTCAAAAGCGAAAAACTCAGAATACCTACAGAACAAACTTTGTTGTTTACTCTGTATTCTGAGGCGAAAAATAACTAACCTCTACACAAATTGGTTATGATTGTGTGTTGCACTTGTTTCACTGATACATTCGCAGGTTTATAAACGCATATCAGTCCATTTAAAGCTTTAAATGCATTGACTGCATTAGTGAATTTATCCATGTTTTTAACATAAACAAATTAATTTTCATTTATAAACATCGCAACTTTCAAATGAGATCTACGCCAGGGGGCTGACAGTGTTAGTTCCGCGTACTCCGTTTTGGCGCTGCAATCGCTTGGTGTCCGACGCCATTTTGGGACGCCATATAGATTTGACTTGACTTTGATTGACGTTATGCATTCATTCGTTGAGTCGAGGTATTTTGTGTGTTTCCTATAAATTCAAGTTGAGAGCCAAAATAACCAATTTCTTCTCATTTATTACAATCTCCTGTGTTCTTACATCGCGTGATGCCGTATTAACAACATGCCAGTAAGAAGTGATGTGTTGGTGGTTGCAATGCAACAAAGGAAACGTATCAACTTTTTAGTTTTCCAAAAAATGATACATTGAGAAACATGTGGCTGTCCTTCCTTGTGCCTACTAAATCCCTCCTCATCCGGCTTTCAAAGGAGCAATGCTCCAAAAACGCGTCTGTGAAAAACATTTTGACAAACACCTGTTCGACGCTGAAGGCAAAATATTGCGATATTCTTATCCATCCTTGTTCACGGATGAGGAAATACCGCACGGCGAACAACGACCGTCTGTTGGAGCTGGTGAGTTGTAAAATTTAACATGGTAGTTGTCTTATTTGTAATGATCTCGTCGTGTGGTAGCCCGGTCGGCCCCAATTCATAGGTCGTGCACATGTGGAATTTCTTTATGTATCGCTCTGGCTCTCATTAATTAAAGTTTCATGTAGATAAAAGGTAATGAGACTGGCAACTTTCAGTGCACAACTTAAAATTTTTCTTATACAGTCGACTTTAACACGTCACAGTAACCGGTTGTATTTGTGTTCAGGACATTTTTCTGAATGCCCTGATACCAAAACCCATATCTGTGGTTAATGAATGAAAATCAATTTCTAGAAGACTTTTTTGACATCTTCTGGCCGACCTACTATATACTAACTAATTATTAAAAACATTTCCTTTATTTTATGGCGTTTAAAAAAAAATTGTTGTTGCATTTTCGTTGACATAAATGTTATTTTTTACAGATGTGGATTCAAATCAACCAGGATTTTCTAATATAAAGGAAATAGTGGTGCACTCATCTGATTACTTAGGTTGGTAGTAGAAACTATTTTATTTTTGTTGCTCCCCCTCCCACATTGCTGTTCAAAAATATTTTCAAACATTTTCTGACACATACTAATAAATCTACTTTTTATTAAAATGTCACTTATTTGTCATTTATAAAAATTATTTGTTTTTTATTGAAGATATATGGATATGGAATTTTTCGACGACCTATTGACAGTGTCAATTGTTATCCTGGCGGTGCATCAAAAGGAAAGCTATTAAGAAAAGCAGTTAAACCGAATTCTCCGCACATACAATTTTGGACAGATGCCATAAAAAAAATTTAAAATATGAAATATGAAGATTGCAATAGTAAATTAGCAGTGCAATCAGGAAAACCTGTCTATCGAAGAAAATACGTAAATGGTATGAGTGCAGAGATGGGCATTATCCGAATAAATTTTTATTTGAATAATCATACAAATAAAATTTTATTCGTGGAAATTCATCTGCGGATGATTTTGATTATCCGTCATTTGAATAACGAAAAAATTACGTCATCATTTTCATACAATCGTTTTAGGTATGTAAGGCTTGGTCGTTTTTGATGTAAAACCTCATCAGATGTAAAACCTGATCAGTCCTCTCGCTTCTGACAATCTATAGGAGTGATTTCATAGTGTCAAATTTGGACTTAAGGAAGCGGGCACCTTTTGATTAGACCAAAACGGTCGCTCAAATGTCAGATGTTTTACATGAACCTGGGACTAGGCTGCAAGTCCCAGGTTCATGTAAAACATCTGAAACGTTTCAACTTATTTTGGGCTTGCTCATTTTGATGTTGTACTAACATTATTCATCTATTGTATATCCTGATGTAAAACAATTTTGATGTTGTACTAACATTATTCATCTATTGTATATCCTGATGTAAAACAATTTTGATGTTGTACTAACATTATTCATCTATTGTATATCCTGATGTAAAACATCTGACATCTAACTCCCTGAGCTTATTATTATTTTTTATTTTATTTTTTATTTTATTTTATTCGGAAAACAAACAGTCTTATGTGTCTAATTTTACAACAAGTGAGAAACAGTTGACCATTTAAATGTGCTCGTTTGTTATACAATTGTAAAAATTATGTTATACATAATTATTTGTGGATTGCTATCTGATAATCTTTTTGGGACCTGAAATATGTTCCTAATCCTCTTTTTGTGGCTCACGATTCAGTCCAGTCCATTCGGCCCATTCAGTCCAGCCCAATCAGTCCATTTGGTTGCGATGTAATCATCTTTTTGTAGCTCACGATTCAGTCCAGTTCATTCGGCCCATTCAGTCCAGCCTAATTAATCCATTCGGTCCAGTCCATTCAGTTGGCTGAGTGGTAGGGCGCCTGCCCTCAGATACATGAACCTGGGACTTACAGCCAAGTCCCAGGTTCATGTAAAAGATCTGAAATTTGACTGACCGTTTTGGTCTAATCAAAAGGTGCCCGCTTCCCTAAGCTTAAGTTTGTCACTACGAAATCACTCACACAGATTGTCAGAAGAGAGGACAGATGTTTTACATCAAAAACAAGTAAGCCTAAAACGATTGTATGAAAATGATGACGTAATTTATTCGTTATTCAAATGACGGATGTTATTACGGATAATTAATTCGTGACCAATTTATCCGCGGATGAATTGGCCACGGATAAAATTTTATTCGGATGATTATTCGAATAAACATTTGCCCATCTCTGTATGAGTGAAATACAAAAAACTGCTCTTAGAAAATATAGGTTAAGGAAGAAGTCTATAAATAAATAATTTTAAATCAAATTGCTTTTATTTTTTTATTTAAATAAGTAAATAAGAGAAATCTCCCTAGCACTGTCGATGAAATGTGCACATCACTAAACTATCGATTTTATTTATCGATATTGGTCACGTCACTATGCTACGTCAATGGCTTACTGTCAAATTTGTCAACTCCGCTTTAAATCTATCTTATCTGTGGAGATGGCTACAGCAGCGCCAAAACGGAGATATGGGAAACGCAGCAAAACTCACTGTCGCATCTGTTACGTAGTAACTAATAATTAATCTGTGATCTACGCTGGCTGCGGAGCGGAAGAGGAACGGGCGGGGGCAGCGGGGTAAAAAAATTGACTGTCAAGTAGATGTCAATGTCATTCATTATTTTCTTGATTTTCTCTATGGCTTTACACACTGCGACTGTTTGCAGCGCGTCGCAGTCGCAAGGTTGCCGCGCGCCAGTAATAAAGTCGCGCGACAGTGGCACGAGTTATTAATTGTTTTATAAAGGTTGCATGGATGGAATGGAAGTAATAAATACGTTGTACGTAAGTAACGTACAATGTACTTATTACTTCCCTGAAAGGTTAATAATACCCACAACAGACTTATCAGTAGAAACAATATAATTAGCTGATGAACCTCTACGCACAGAAAAAAGAAATGACTACGTCTTCTATGCGCTGCTCGCTCATGGACAAACATAGAGATCTCAACCATGACGTCGATTTTGGCGGGAAACCGATTAGATATTCTTTTGTTTTTATTGGATGCATTTGGTGTGCATTGTGAATGAATCTTGTTCAGATGGACGTTCACGCTATATTTTTGTAATATATTCCTAATGTTTTTGGTTTTTCCAATTAGTTTTAATATTATCAGCTAAATTCAGAAGTGGGATTGATTTGGATTGATTCCAAGACCACTTTCTGAGCCATCATGACATTCATGACTGTTTAAGGTTTTTGTTGATTTTCAGTTTTTTTAAGTACTTACTTAAATATTTGCTAATAGCATCGAGTGTTAGATGTACTTAATTGCTCTCAGTTTTACTGCTAGAAATAGCTATATCTGAGTCTGAAAGTAGATCTCGCTAGCGTGAACGTTCTTCCGATCCTGGTGTGGTTCAATAACTTCCAAACTATAATTTCGCGCTTGATGCGCTCGAGAATAATCCAGGAGCGGTGTTGTCGCCGTCTACGCTACGCGGAAAGTTGGCGGGAGCTTCTTTCTCGCTGGCGACGCCGCCGATGCATGATGCTGTCGCCGCGTGTGCAGCGTGCCCTGTATTTGGGCTTCAGAGTACAGCGTTTTCGAGTGCGGAAAATGTTATAAGTGAGGTAACAGATAGCTGATTGCTGCGATCTTCGATCAAAGCCATATCAGGTGAGATCAAACCAAATCTTTATTTCATACTAAAAATCAGTGTGATGATTATGTACTTGGCGCGCATAGGCCGCTGACGAGACGACGAGTCTCTGCTGCAGAAATTTAGTGACGGTGAACTAGACGGAACACGTTATGCTAGATGTTATAAGAGAACAATCTCGACTCGTGAGAGTATCAGACTGAGACAAATTTATTTTATATTGGGACAGAGAAAGCCAGAGATCTGTTTCTCTGTGTTGTTTGCGTAGCTCATACATTGCTTATGTGTAGGGGCAAGTGGTGGCTATGCTACTATTAGTACGTACTAACGTGTGTCCATAGAACTACTATTTCTTCTATGGTTCTGTCTTAATTATAGAAAGTCTATTCATAACATAGAAATATGAATACGCGATACAATTTCGGTACAATAGAAGTGTAATACATGGTACATAGAAATGTGAGTATCTACGCATGTGTTATGTAGGGTAGCTATCCCTATACTCATAAGATGGTTCTGTATCAACCCTGAACTAACTCCGTGTCGCCACTGTGCATTTTTAAAACATCTTTTCTGCATAAATAAATAAATAAAAAATACTTATTATTTGAGAATAGTGTAAATTAGTGTTTTGTTTTCTTAATCCGTCAATCACGGTGTTTTAGGTAACAATTGTTTAACAATCGAGGCAATACCCTATACGTTAGTGGTTGACAGACTAATAAATTTGATAGTATTCGATCACCAAGCAAGACAGCTTTTGTCAATTTAAACTTTTATTTGAGAACGCAATATCGTTAATTGGTACCTCGTAGTCGGTTAATAGTAGATAACTGATAGAGGTATGTAAAAAGTATGTACCTCGTTTTATAATTGAAGATTTGGGAAGTGATATTCACTTTTTTTACATCAAAAATCAGAAACGCACCAATGTCGGGCCGCGCCAACCTGTGTGCGTTACTTACGAATTGTTTATCGTTATTAGTATTAGGTACCGGACGGAACGCCTTCGCGTACGGTACGGTACAGGATGGTCAAGTACGGTGATGGCCCCTATACGGGACGTATGGCAAACTTAACTCTAAATGTTGTTACGTAAAAATAATTACAGCGATTGGACCACAGATCCGGAGGAAAATCACTGACACTTTATTCGGCGCCCCCAAAGGCTTGTCACCTGTGTGCGCCGCACATAGGGGTGGCTTGGGCCTGCAGCAAACTGAGCAAAGTAATCAAAGAAAGTAATGGTCAGGAGGTTGAGCGGTATTGTCGTATTCGTACCATTGTTATGATATGAATGTGGTTCGCGTAGAAACAAATTATTACTTCGCGAATGTTGGTGTATTATTATTTGCAAAAAATACAGCTCACCTTGGGTAGGACCCAACATGAATTAACTCAATATTCACACATGATTCTTTAATTTGGCAGTGATGATGTGGAGCTTGTCATCCGAACTGAACAGTTCGCCACGTTGCGATGGAGAGAACTGGCCCTAATCGAGAGTTCCTGCGAGAACTTGCCCAGCAGCGTGCTAGTGAATTGCTGGACAAGAACCGAAAGAAACAGGATGTTCGAGTAAACGACATTGTAATGCGTACCCTGAGGGCTCTGCGCTAGAAAGTTGATAGCATCCTGAGGGCTCTGCTAATTGAGATTTGTTGCACATCCTGAGGGCTCTGTGCTGTGAATTGATATAATGTGTAACGCTGCATATTGCATCATTATTGTGGATGGCAACCTGAGGGCTCTGCCAGGTCTGGTTCGAAACTAACCTGAAGGTTTTGATTCAGACAATTGTGTGTATCCTGAGGGCTCTACACTTAGTGGGAAAGTAGACCGATCGTTGCGGAGGGAGTAAACAGATATGGATCGATTGGGTGTTGTGTGCAAGCTGAGGGCTCTGCACTACACTTAGTAACCAGCTCTGATAGTGCCATGGACTTGCTATATACTGGCACAGTATATATTAGGTCTATGACTATTGAGTTCTTTAAAAAAAATTGAAATAAAATCATCATGCCAATCAAAGATAACCCGAGGAGTTCTCTGTCAATTCATGATGAACTTATTTCCGTTTCTTACCCGAAGCATACTTAACCGCGTGACACTACCAGTATAGTACCACTACCAGTTTGGTAGTGCCCACAAAGTAAATAGAGAACAAGTTGTGGTGCTTTGGGGAATTGATGTATTGTTGTAGTTGGGCCATGGGAACGTTTACATTCCCAGTGGCACAACCATGGGATGCCAGTGGTGCCTTGGGGAACTACTATTTCCTTCGGCACTACCAGTTGTTTCAGATTTCTTAATGGAAATTTTAACTGTGTTCTAATACTGATAATGTTATTTGTAGGCCATTATATGCCGTAGAGGTTCAAGCTGAGCCATCACCTTTTGCTGTTGATGCTGAAGCGGGCGAGGACGCACCGGTATCAGGAACGGCCGAATTAGCTGATGAACCTCTACGCACAGAAAAAAGAAATGACTACGTCTTCTATGCGCTGCTCGCTCATGGACAAACATAGAGATCTCAACCATGACGTCGATTTTGGCGGGAAACCGATTAGATATTCTTTTGTTTTTATTGGATGCATTTGGTGTGCATTGTGAATGAATCTTGTTCAGATGGACGTTCACGCTATATTTTTGTAATATATTCCTAATGTTTTTGGTTTTTCCAATTAGTTTTAATATTATCAGCTAAATATATATATAAAAAAGTGAACACAGCGACCCCATTTATTTTCTACTTTTACTCGCGGCCCTTAATGCCGGCCGCACACATGCGGTTTCTTCATGCAGAATCCAGATTTGGGGACCCAAATGCATACGAGACGTCAAATTAAATATAAAATGGTCGACTTGGGGTACATGTTCTTACATTTGTCATACGGAGAAAGAAACTGACGCGCGTTTCGGAAACAGCGCGTTCGGGTCATCAGAACGAAGATAAACCGAATGACTTAATTAATTCCGAACGCAGCGTTTACATTCGCCGTACACGGACGGAAATCGTACGAGAAACGCATTTAGAAAAACCCCGCAATGTATTCATATATGTATCTTCACGTGATAATACTATCGATAGTATAACTGATTTTTGAGGTCACGGTTGTATTATCGATAGACTAATTTTCTACAATGTTGGTAACATTAGAGGAAAAAAATGCGTTTGACTCATGTTGACGCGTTTGACGTTTGTGAAATGACATGCAAGACAATGACAATACACGAAAGAAACGAAAAGACATGACAACTTTGATCAAAGCAAGCAAAAGCAAGCAATGGCCGCGATTTGGCCATGGATTTGATGAGTTGTTGGATTCCCTTTGGTTAACATAGTGGTCGTTTGAGCACAAAGTGTGCTGGAAGTTAATTTTGTTTTAAACAAAGTCTACCGAGAGGACTGTGTGTTAATTGAACAATACAATAGTGTAAAATTGCTGTGAAAAATCTTTGAATACACGACAGTGAGCTAGAATTTTGTGTAGGTGTGAACGAAGTATTGGAGACTGCGATTTCATTTGAAACTTGATTGGTAAGTTCTTATTGTGATTTTTTATCATTAGGATAAGTTAAATTCTTTTTGTCATCATTTACCTACTTAAAGCTTTATAAAGAAACTAGTACACGCATATAAAATAGCTTCTGACTTCTCTCTATTGGCATTGCTAACTTGTTTCTGTTCTGTGTATGGGAAACGGCCGAGATGTGTCAATTTTGTCTACGCATTTTATTATTTAGAGCAAATATTCTTGTAGTTCAGTTTTATTGCTAATATTCGTCAGATGTAATATTTTATTGGTATCAAAATGAATTTGTTTCTTGCACTCGCTCACAACCACAACGGAATTATGTCTAAGTGAATGCTGCTTCAATACGGAAGTTTACATTAAAAACCTTACCATTCATTGAATGTAAAACAAAGTCAAATTAAGAAGGCACACTGCAAACATTTAGGTAGGTACTTAAAAGTTTGTTGTTGTCTTCGATGAGTAGCTACTTCAAAGTTTTTAACAATGCTGGTGGTGGACAGTTTGCTATCTGTCAAAATACAAAAGGTAATTATTACACAACATACAACCTTTAGTATATGACTACACTAGCCCCTGCCCTGTCTTTGAATGGGAGGAAGATACATAAATTGTAGCCTATATCACTCAGGCATAATGTAGCTTTCTATTGGTGAAAGAATTTTTTAAATCGGTCCAGTAGTTCCGAAGATTACCTCCTTCAAACAAACTTACAAACTCTTCCTCTTTTTATTATTAGTATGATTCGCTTTGTATAAAATACCCAGTACATTTTTTTTTATCTATTTTTTGTTGAGGTTTCAGTCGCGTGATGCGACTATGCCAGCCTTATAGGGAACTTCCGAGTTGACTTATCTTTGGACCATTACAGCTCTCCAGAAGGAGCATAAGGATTTGGCCTCTTGTGATAATGGTGTGTTCAAAATAATATTGAGCCCACCATTATCCAGAGAGATATAGAAACAAATCAAATTAACAATTGATGTAGCAAATCTACTCTTTGTCAAATATGGCAAATTTCTTATTTTCTTTTACCATCATTATTCCTTTAGTGATGAAGAGGATATATGCATGGTGTCCATTGTTAAACTACCTATAATTGTTACTGTAAAATGCTGTGCTTAAAGAATTAAGTAACTACTTAATAATAATTTGATTAATATTTACAACAAGCAAAAGTTTGTTTTCATTTTGATTTACAACAAGCAAAAGTTTGTTTTCATTTTGATAAAATGTTCATTTATTTTAATTAAAGCAGTTTCATTTATTTTAGTTAAAGCAGTTTAAATTGTGCAACATATGCATGTTCCCTCTTTTCCTGAAAACTTGAATGTTACATCAAATAAAAAATATGCAACTCATCAGATGCAATAAAAATTATTGCATCAACATGTGCTTTGGAATTGGAACACCCACTGCACTATATATTTGCGTGTCTTATCTACAATAGAAAAGAGTGTAGCAAGTCGATTTACAATTATTGACCTATTGTGATATTGATAAAAACCATGTCATTTAGCCATGTAACATCAGTATACCTGGGTGTTGATTTTGCAATGTAAGCCACAATTTTGTGTCAATGGCTTTTCAATTGTAGTACTTTTTGCACACTAGTGACAAGAACTATAATGTATTGAGACACAAATTATAACTTTATCATTAGTAGAATCCACACCCTGTACTAAGGTACCAGCGCCTTACAGATTCCATTACCTTCAAAAGCATAGGATATTTCTTTTAGATGGACATCCGAAATTCCGTCTCAATTAAATTCCTACATTTATCTTACAAAACTAAAAACATCAAAGTAAAACAACATGAGTAGATATCCCATGGGATTTATTAAAACTCTAGACCACTAAATGAAGAGGTGGCAAAGTGGTTTAAATTATTGTATATGATTCATTGGTTCTAGGTTCGAATCCTACAATTGCCTAGTTTGTAGACCAATCTGACTTATGTATGGTAGTTTTAAATACATCTCCACTGGATTTTGTTAAAGGAAAATATTGTGTGGAAAACTGCACTCTAACTGAAATGGAGAAAGCTAAGGCAAACTTGTGTCTTATATTAAGCTTGTTAAAAAAGTTCTGTCAAAGAAATATGTCTAAGCAAGAAGAAATAAGATGCAGGCTCTTAATTGTTCAGACACTTTATTTTGCCTAGTAAAAACAATTCCACCTGCTGACAAGCAAAACTTGTGTCACGCCACTGCTGACGTCACACTCACATCTGTCAGCATTTTAAATTCAATATTTTGATTTAGGGTTAATCTATTTATTTTTATACATTAGATTTTTATTTCCCATTGTTTTAAAAGTTGTGTAATATTATGAAATAAGTACTTAGATGTAAAGTTATTATTACACCTGATACAAAGGTTTCTTTCCAGTATTTCAGCAGGGGTCTTTCCAAAGTTCCAAGCCAAAAAGCTACAAACTACTTTCCCATAAAAAGTAATTCTTTGGGTTTTTATTTTTTTAATTTATTTGTTTAGGTTGTAATCTTTACAACATATGGAGGTACAAAATTTCATTGTACATAACAAGATTGAGAACAGACAGTCTAACTTTCGCATCATATACATAATAGGTAGAGCTTTAATATTTTTATAACGGTATTAAGTTAACTATACTAGTACCTTAACAGAAAAAAATGCCACCTTTTATAAATAATGCTTGTAAAGTAAACTTGGTTAGGTAACTACTGGCTGATTTCCCTGTAGCATTCCACACTCAAAAGTCTCATTTAATTTATTGAAGTACATACTTTTAACAATAATTTCACAAACATGCCACACCACATTAGTTTACTGTACATGTGATCCAGTGTTATTTATTGTGTTTGTAATTATTATTTTTTCACAATACAATTTATTGAACCGGGCATTATTCATTACTGAAAACACACATGATTTTAGTAGGTAAAATAATTTAACTAAACTTGTGGTCGCATTGTGCCAGTTTGACTAAAAAATCATCTCAATTTTTTTAAAGAGCAACAACCTTTTTTACACGACTGACCAAAAAAGGAGTGTTATGTTTTCAGGGTTCATGTATATAAGTATGTATGTAAGTTTCTTTATTCCACCAAAGTCCTGAACGCAGCTTAACTGATTTTGATGTGAGAGGTATTATGTTAGATTCCTTGCATTCCTCAGAGTGACATAGGCTATGTAAGTCGTGTTTTTTATTTTTAAATAATTAGCTTGTTTATATGGTCAAAATATCAATATGTACATACATATGGTATTTTTTAATTAATGAAATGACTCTTGGCTTATCAATCAATCAATCAATCAATCACTTTATTTGTAAAACATAGGTAGTATAGGTTCACAGGTTACAAAAATATAGTATTACTATGTTTTGCCGGTAACAGCATACAAATATTTAATAAATTACATTACAGATTTACATGTCAAGAATTATTATGTCAAGAATTATTATCGTATTGTATTATCATTCAAGAAGTCCTTTATAGTGTAATAACATTTTTCAATTAAAAGTAATTTTAATTCCTTTTTAAGCGTCGTTACATCTAACATTTTGTACCTATCTGGTAATTTATTAAAGATGGTTGGAGCCATACCAATTACATTTTTCCTAATTAAAGCTGTATTATGCCCCCCAGTGACTAGCATATGTTGGTATTGAGGCCTTACAAGATGTGGCCTACTTCGGAATTCCGACACCCTTGTAAACAAATAGAGATTCGATCTCACAAACAGGCATAGTTCCATGATATATATACAAGGCAGTGTTAAAAGTTTGTGCGACTTAAAAAAAGGTACACAGCTGTCTCGAGATTTTAGTCCAAACATTGATCTTATACACCTTTTTTGGGCCTTGAAGACTTTGTCATTCTCCCGTGAATTACCCCAAAATATTACACCATAACTTAAATGGGGTGTAACCAAACCATGATAAGCCGTCAGCATTACTTCTTTTTTTACTTTTTTGGATAACCTAAATAAAGCATATGAGGATTTGTTCAATTTTTTACAAACTTCTTGTACATGAGAAGTCCAACTTATCTGGCTGTCGACTGTTAGACCAAGAAACTTTGTGGTTTGAACTTGTTCAATGTTTTGATTTGTGTGAAATATATTAACATTGGGAGGTAACTTCTGATTATAAAAATGCATTAATTTAGTTTTATTTAAATTGATTTTTAAATTATTTATGTCTAACCATTTGATAATGTCATTTAGTGTGTTGTTAATGTCAGATTCATATTCCTCAGGATCGTCACATTTAATTATAGCTGTGCTATCGTCGGCAAATAAAACCATTTTTTGGCGCACATTATATGGTAAATCATTAATATAAATTAAGAACAATAGAGGCCCAAGGACACTTCCTTGAGGAACGCCGAACCTATTTATTTTATATTCCGAAAAGTGATTAGTCTCTTGTTTTATTTTTGGACAAATACTTGGTATAACAACGCACTGACTCCTATTATGCAAATAAGATTCAATCAGACTTAAAACATTTCCTCTTATACCGTACCTGTTTAGTTTTTCTATTAACCTGCTGTGATTGACGTAGTCAAACGCTTGTGTCATGTCAGTATACATGACACAAACAGGGTTCCTGTTATCTACATTTTTCATTACAGTCTCAAGTAAGTCATATATTGCCATATTGATTGTTTTATTTTTTCTAAATCCCTTTTGTTCGTCACATAATATCTCATACTTCGTCAAGTAATTATAAATTGAGTCACATAAGTATTTTTCGAAAATTTTTGAAAAGATTGATCCTAAACCTACTGGTCTGAAATTAGTCACTGCTTTTTTGTCTCCTTTTTTATGAATTGGCTTTATAACTGTAGGTTTTAATTTAGCCGGGTAAATACCAGCTGATATACACAGATTTATAAGGTAACTTATGTGAGGAGCAATATAGTCACACACAAACTTTAGAACTTTCGTTGAGATATTGTCATAGCCAGTACTATTAGTATTTTTAAGAGATTTAATTATTTTTATGACCTCCTCAGTAGTAATTGACATCAAAAACATAGATTGTGTCTGACTATCGATGTTTATTTTATCTTGAATCTGATGGGAAGATTTTTCAATTTTGTCAATAAAGAAAGAGTTAAAAGTGTCAGCTATTGATTTAGGATCTGATATTATATTACCTTCATGGAGTATTTCAGAGATATATTCTTTATTTTTATTTTTGTCATTTATTATTTGCCACGTTGCTTTTGATTTATTGTGAGCATTTTTTATGTAAAAGGTATTCTGTGCCTTTTGTGTTAAATTTATTATGTTTTTTAATTTTTTTGAGTATTGTTTTAAATTAATTTTGTTCTGTAAAGACGGTGCTGTTCTATATTTCCACAATAATGTTCTTTTATTTTTACAGCATGTTTTAATTCCTTTGGAAATCCATTTCAATTTCTTTCTACTTTTAAACGTTTTAAGTCTGAAAGGAAAGCAGAGGTTGTATATCATTTGGAAATTATCAAAGAAATAATCAAAAGCAGTATTCGGATCTATTGTATTATAAATATCAGAAAAGGAAAAATCTTTAATATACTTTTTAAATATATTCAGATGTTCGTTTGATAGATCTCTCATTTTAACCCGCCAATAACTTAAATTATTTATTTGATTAATCGGTATCTCTATGATTTGCGCCGAATGATCTGATAATCCAAATTCAATTACTTTACTTTTACATTTTAAGTTTAAATTATGTATTATATTATCCAAACAAGTTTTAGAAATAGGTCTAGTAACATTTTTTATCTGTGGCTTGAGATTGTAACCCACAAGAAAATATTCAAAGTCTTGAGACAACTTATTTTTCTGTAATATATCAATGTTAAAATCCCCACATATTACAACTTTTTTATTCGGATTCTTAAGCAATGACTGTAGAATCAAATCTAACCTATTGTAATATGTATCAAAATCATCCGAAGTGGATGGTCTATATACGCATAAGATGATCAATTTATATTGTGTTAACTCGACAGCACAACACTCTACTACACCAGATACAGATTGTTCCGATACATATTTCAATTCTTTATATTGTAAACCGTTTTTTAATAATATGCACGTTCCACCACGTTTTATGTCTTCTCTCGTGTAAAATGCCGCGGAGCAATAATTGTGTAGATTCAACTCATCTTCATCACCCGATTTAATAAAATGTTCTGATACGCATAGAACATCAATATCAATATTTTCGTCAATGAGTTCTTCTAAATGTACAGCTAGCAGATCGGATTTATTTATTAGGCCTGCAATATTTTGATGAAGAATAGTTAATTTCTTTTCGCTATTGTTGCTATTTTCGAAAAAAATCAGAACATGCAGCAGTATTTATATCATCATCTATGTCATCATTATTATAGTCGTTGTCATTCGTGCTACTATTGTGTCTTCTTAGTTGTTTGTGTTGAGTAGTCAGTGTTGCATTTTTCTCTTCTTCATATTTTATGTTTTCGTCAATAAGGATTTTTATGTTCTTTACAATCTTTGTAATGCCCGTTTTTTTAACTTTTCCAGATAGATTTGAGAACATGTCATACGTAAGATCGTAGTTGCTGTCTAATATTGTTGCATAGTTGTTTCTCCAGGCATCCATAATTAAGAGTGCATTAAATAATTCAACTCTGCAGTTATAAATTACTGCTCCACATATATACGTAGGAAGCGCAATTATAATATTAGTATGCTCGATTTGTGTCAGGCATTCTGAGATTTCATAAACTAATTTTGTATATTGTTGAGAGCACGTGAAATCTGCCTCCCCAATCATAATCACGCAGTAGTCTCGTTTAGTAAACCCTTGTAGTTTCGACTGAAGCCCCGACAATAATTCTTTTACTCCACCTCCTGTATGAAAAAAGTGGCAAAACGAGAAGTCATTCGACATTTCTGTCTCTTCCATGATTTGTACCATATTGTTTTTGTTACTAGTGCTAATTATACATAACTTTGGCATGTTTGTGTTGGTGTTGTTGTATGTTTCGGGTGTATTGTTCTTTGACGTTTGTTTTTGTTTTTTCTTAGGAGGACTCTTAGTTGGTGTTGAAGTGATTTCCATTGAGTTTGTGTCGGATGATGTAGAAGAAATGTTTCTTTTTTTCTTACGTGATTTTTTCTTATTTTTGTTGGGTGACTGACGTGATTTGGGCAAGATGTTTTTCAATTTGTGTAGTTCAGATTCTTGTTGTTTTAGTTTGTGATGTAATGTATTATTTTCCTGTGTTAATCTTAAAATTTCATTGTCTGATGTTTGTAGCTTAACTTCTAATTGATCTATCCTTAACTTAAGTTCTTCTACGTCATTTAAGTCTGTCAAATCAGATACACTTGATGATCTTAAGTCAGACATGGTCGATTGAAAAGATTCATGTGATTGGTTAAGAGAATCTGACAAATTCTTGTATTTTCTTAGTGTGATATTTTCCAACGACATTTTCTTGTTTTTCAAATTATTCAGATATTAAAAATATTTGGCTGTATATATATAGATACTATTGCTCATTAATTTTCTTGTTTCGTATTATGTCAATTTCTGCACTATGTCAATAAAACGCCAATGTCAACTGACAAATGTCAAACAAAATATTTATTTCTAATTTATGCCGGTCAGTCGCCGGTTATGATGTAAAAAAATGTTTATCTTTGTTTTTATTGGTCAATTGTGCAAACCAAAACAAATCGCCGATTTAAATTTATTCAGTTATCATTCATCTTCCAATTTCTTGTTTTGATTTACATCGTTTTTGTGTTGTGTTTGTGGTGAAATGTAGTGACGTACCCGGCAGCTGGTTATGCAGGTTAGAATTATCCACTTTTAAACACTGTAGAAGGGTTGTTTACTATTAAAAATGTAAATTAATGATAGAGCTGTTTGCTATGCGACTTATCTCCTTGACAACCGGAAGTCCAACCCAAGCTTAAGCACAATGGTTTTGGATGAAAGACAACACTCGTGTCAATTTTTTTTCTCCAGTCTCCTAAAGGCATCTCAGTATGCGGACAACATCATCATTGCAAATATTTTGCCGTAACGATGAGCAAAACCTCAAATCGCCTTGTCAACCTCGATTACATTTGCCTTAACGGCTTCAAGGAAAATACCAAGATAGCATAAGGAAACAGACGTTCAAGAATCGAATGACACTGATCAGTATGTCTTGACCGTAGGGTCCGGCCTTGGTTGTCGAAATCGCGCGCCCTAGACTGGTAACCAGGCGGCCTTGGTGAACTTTAAGTCGCGAGCGGCCGGCATAATATATTATTACGTTAATAATCTACACTGGGTCCCTATTTCTGCAACTGTTAATTACGTCAACGTAAGATTGTAAATTGGCCTGTGGTGTGGCCCTAGAATAGCACCAACCCGTCTCTTCCCGTGGGTGTCGTAAGAGGCAACTAAGGGATTTAAAACACCGGAGGATGGGCAGCAGCATCTTTCCGCGTACTATGCCATCACACTGCGATCGCCAACCCGCTTGCCAAGCGTGGCGATTACGGCAAAACCCCCCATGGATAAAATCCTTGGGGGAGGCCTTTGTCCAGCAGTGGTCTTTAGGCTGAGAGAGAGAGAGAGAAGATTGTAAACACAAGTTATATTTATTCATTGACACAAGTTAGTGACTAGCGACTAGCGATTTCCACTTGCTACGGTCCTTACAGATCTCTCTTGCTTCCTCTACACCTCTCTACTAGTCTCTGCCTACCCCCACGGGAAAAAGGCGTGATAATATGTATGTAAAATCGAATCCCACTGATCAAGTGCGTAAGGTTGGGTCTTCTGTCGAAATGCTGCGTGCTCTAACGATGGCTTAAACCACGATGGCCTAAATAACCTTGGTGCTGACCGTAAGTTGGGAGCGGCTGGTTAATAATACCTACAATGGACACTGGGAGTGTTTAGATGATGGCCGTTAACGGCCCGCCGCCGCCCTGGCGTCGCAAGGCCGTTAATGGCTTGCCAATTTGGACGATATTATCAATAAATGCTCATGTAACGACTGAAAGATAATACACGGCAAATTGACCATAAATTGACGGGATGTCTCTTCATGCACGACGACTAGGGAGTGTCACGCAATGCTCAAGATACCATCCGTTGCCATGGTGCAGAAGTCAATGTCATTTTTCTTTGATAGACTTGCCAATGTCAAAATACTATGTTTACTCCTATGCTAGTGCTGCCCACTGGCGTGATAACATAGCAGTTATGTACAGTCGGGGACAGATAAATCTGACCCCCCTCCCTACCTCACTGAATCCTATCTGAAGGGGGTCAGGTCCCCTAATTATACCTATTGGGAAGGACAAACTTTAACCTTCTTTGTGGACTTTTTGTGCTGCGGCCTACTTGTTTTACTAGATTTTTTGCTTGTTCGTGATTGATAGTTCAAGGCACGACTGCTTTCTCATTTTCATCCACCCGTGTTGTGCGACTGCACGCAACTATTGCATTACAATTCTGTTACTTATTAGTAATAGTAAGTGCTTGTTGTTTCCTATCGTCTTTGTTAATTACTGTCTTTACATGCAAAAAGTAATTGGATACATTTCAGTAAGTTGTGTTATTGTGGCGGTTATGGTCAAGTAGTTAAGGCTTTCTTTCGCTTGTGACAGCGCCTGTTGAAAGGTCTTAGGTTCAATTCCTATTCGTGCCTTACGAGTTTGTATATCAATCTGCCTCGTATATGATTGTTTTCATAGACCACTTGTTTTCAATTAAGAAAAACATCGCGAAGTCACCCTTGTTGATGATTAATCAGCTAGTGTGGAGAGAACCACTCCATTACCAAGAAAGTTTGCGTGTGCTACATTCCACATAATGACACCAACAAAAGCATAGCTCGTAAATTGGCAGAAAAAGTGTTGTTATGTTATAGTGTCTGGGTTGTAAGGGCGTAAGTGAAATAACCATTTGGTTCGACAATATTTTTATTAGTCTTCAATGCTTTTAAGATTACATCATATTATATTGAGAAGACGTTAAGGCGCTCTACACACTACAAAGTCATAGGCTAACTTTATTTTTAAAGACCATACAGTAACGAACGTCGCATCTGTCCCGCTATAATCTATGGTGATAAAGCGAGTAGCCTGATATCCTGAATAATGAGGTCTCGGCTTGCAACTTATTATCCCTAGCCAAGGACATCATCCCTAGGGCCTTGTATACGTTGTAAAATGATACCATGTCGAGCGGGGTTAATTTCGTAATGTTTATCCGTATAGGCTCCGTCATAAAACAAGGAATTAATGTGGTGGAATTTAGCGGACGTAGTGGATTTATTTTAAAAGTGGCCTGTGGTGTGGCCCTAGAATAGCACCAACCCATCTCTTCCCGTGGGTGTCGTAAGAGGCGACTAAGGGATCTAAAACACCGGAGGATGGGCAGCAGCATCTTTCCGCGTACTGTGACATCACACTGCGATCGCCAACCCGCCTGCCAAGCGTGGCGATTACGGCAAAACCCCCCTATGGTTGATACACCCATAACACGGCCCCTAGTCCCCGGCGGCCCCGCTATCCCGGACTCTGGTAGCGGTCACGGTAACGGCGGGGCAGGGGGTGCTAAGAATCCCCGGCAGATGCCAGGCTACCAACCCCGACGACCTTTGGCCCTGGCAACTTATAACACGTGCACACTGCGGACCGACGAGAAGCTCGCTGAACTGGAGGAAGAATTGAGCAGGTTACGATGGGATATTGTAGGATTATGTGAAGTCCGAAGAGAGGGGGAGGACACCATGATCCTCAAGTCCGGAAACCTGCTCTATTTCCGGGAGGGCGACCAACTGTCCCAGGGTGGTGTCGGGTTTATCGTCCACAGGTCCCTCGTCAACAACGTGGTCCAGGTCGAGAGTGTTTCGGCGAGGGTAGCGTACCTTGTACTCAGAATTACCAAACGGTATTCGTTGAAGGTAATACAAGTATACGCACCGCCCTCATATCGCTCCGACGACGAGGTAGAGACTATGTATGAGGATATTTCTAGAGCCATACATAGCTCCCAGGCCCACTATACCGTTGTGATGGGGGACTTTAACGCGAAACTGGGCAAACGAAGCGATGATGAGCTGAGGGTGGGGAATTTTGGATATGGAAGGAGGAATGCACGTGGTCATCTGCTGGCCGGCTTTATGGAGAAGGAGGGCCTCTTTATGATGAACTCCTTCTTCAAAAAGCCAAAACAGCGAAAGTGGACATGGTTGCATCCTAATGGCGTTACAAAAAATGAGATTGACTTCATCTTGTCGACGAAGAGGCACATATTCAATGATGTCTCTGTGATCAATGCCGTAAAAACAGGAAGCGATCACCGATTGGTAAGAGGCACATTGAATCTTAGAATAAAACTCGAAAGGTGTCGACTGATGAAGTCTACGCTCCGACCAGCGCCTATCCAGCTCCAAAACCCCGAGAGCTTTCAGCTCGAATTGCAGAATCGCTTCGAATGCCTGGGAGACTGCGAAAATCTGGACGATTATAATGACAGGTTTGTGCAAATTGTCCAAACAGCTGGGTCTAAGGCTTTCAAAACCCGCCGTTCAAAAGGAACCAAAAGATCTCGGACCTCACCAACAAACTCATGGAAGAAAGACGAAACTTGGTTCTGCAGTCCTCTGACGATGCTGCTCAGTATCGCCGTCTAAACAGACAGATCTCCAAGTCCCTAACTCGTGATTTACGCCAATTCAATACTGACCGTATTGAAGAGGCGATCAAGCGAAATAAGGGCTCAAAAGTGTTTGCAAGGGATCTGTCTGTTGGTCAAAGCCAACTGACCAAGCTGAAGACAGAGGATGGCAGAATCATTTCGTCGAAGCCAGAGCTGTTGGAAGAGGTTGAGAAGTTCTACGGACAATTATACACCAGCGTACGCACACCTGTCAGTAATCTGGCTAAAGATCCAAGAGCCAGATTGACCCGACACTACACCGAAGATATCCCGGACGTCAGCCTATATGAGATTAGAATGGCTCTCAAACAGTTAAAAAACAATAAGGCACCGGGTGATGATGGAATCACGGCTGAGCTTCTGAAAGCAGGTGGAACGCCGGTATTAAAAGCTCTTCAGAAGCTATTTGATTCCGTCATACTCGAGGGACAAACGCCTAAGGCATGGCACAGAAGTGTGGTGGTACTTTTCTTCAAAAAAGGTGACAAAACCCTATTGAAGAATTATAGGCCTATCTCACTTCTGAGCCATGTCTACAAACTGTTTTCGAGAGTCATTACGAATCGTCTCGCTCGCAGGTTTGACGACTTCCAGCCTCCCGAACAAGCCGGTTTCCGAAAAGGCTTTAGTACCGTAGACCACATACATACGCTGCGGCAGATTATACAGAAGACTGAGGAGTATAATCAGCCATTATGCTTGACGTTTGTGGACTACGAGAAAGCCTTCGATTCGATCGAGACCTGGGCTGTGCTACAGTCTCTCCAACGGTGCCAAATTGACTATCGATATATCGAAGCGCTGAAGTGTTTGTACGAAAACGCCACCATGTCGGTCCGTCTCCAGGATCAAGGCTCCAAACCTATCCAGTTGCAGCGAGGGGTGAGACAGGGAGACGTGATATCTCCGAAACTGTTCACCGCCGCCCTGGAAGATGTTTTCAAGCTTCTGGACTGGAGCGGACTCGGCATCAATATCAACGGCGAGTACCTCACTCACCTTCGATTCGCTGACGATATCGTAGTCATGGCTGAGACCTTGGAAGACCTAGGCACAATGCTCGATGACCTCTGTAGAGCCTCTCAACAAGTGGGTCTAAAAATGAACATGGACAAGACGAAAATTATGTTTAATATCCGTGTCGCACCCACTCCTCTGAAGGTTGGAGACTCTACACTCGAAGTTGTTGACAATTATGTATACCTGGGACAAACAGTTCAGTTAGGTAAGTCCAACTTTGAGAAAGAGGTCAACCGTCGAATCCAACTCGGCTGGGCAGCGTTCGGGAAGCTTCGCGATATCTTCTCGTCCAAAATACCGCAGTGTCTCAAGACTAAGGTCTTTGACCAGTGTGTGTTGCCAGTAATGACATACGGAACAGAGACGTGGTCGCTTACTATGGGCCTCATAAGAAGACTCAAGGTCACCCAAAGGGCGATGGAGCGCGCTATGCTCGGAGTTTCTCTGCGTGATCGAATCAGAAATGAGGAGATCCGTAGGAGAACTAAAGTAACCGACATAGCCCGCAGAATCGCGAAACTTAAGTGGCAGTGGGCGGGGCACATAGCTCGTAGAACAGATAGCCGTTGGGGCAGAAAAGTTCTCGAGTGGCGACCACGAACCGGAAAACGTAGTGTTGGCAGGCCTCCCACTCGGTGGACCGACGACCTGGTGAAGGTCGCGGGATGCGCATGGATGCGGGCAGCGCAGGACCGGTCGTTATGGAAATCCTTGGGGGAGGCCTTTGTCCAGCAGTGGACGTCTTTCGGCTGAGAGAGAGAGAGAGAGAGTGGATTTATTGGATGTTATTGGAATATTCCATAACTGGCATAAGGGTGAAGATGCTTCTCTGGATGCATATGATGACATTAATTTTATATATTATTGACGGTTAGAGGCGAGCGAAACAATGAGAAATAACTTGTCACACAGAGTGCTCTATTTAATCGTCCGCTTCGTAATCTTCGTCCTTTGTTCTCTTTAAATTGGTTGGTGTAGCTGTTTCTTTCTGTCTTGGTCTCTCTGGACTTCTTTCCTTTCTTACATTTTTTAAATCAGCTGCCCTACCCCTCAGCTCTTGTGGCAAAATCGGAAGCCTATTTGCTATTCCAGGTAGTCCCTGCCCGCATTACAAATTTTATCGCATTCTGCCTAGTGGTTGAAGAGTACATCTGCCTAGTGGTTGAAGAGTACGTAAACATCTAAACTTTCGCATTTTGATATTGGTAGGATTGGACGTATCGTTCTACTTTAACTGACCAATACCTACTTACCTTAAGCGTATATAATGTTATAGAGATAACACAACGTTCTATTTTTATTTATTTCCCTGAAGGGCACACAACAACCTCTCGGCGGCTGATAACGTCAGTGAACATGTTATATGCATATGTGGGTCATTACATTAACTTCTATAAGGTCACAGCAGGAAACTAAGAATAAATTAGCTCTTTATTCATGAGATACCTTTTATAATCAGGGAAAAGGTTTAGTAAGGATCTACGTGTATGTTAATACTTACCGAGTATACCTAGGCTGGTTTAGTGTCACCTAGGTCCATAGTTCTATATCAAATATCAGCTAAGCACTGGTGGGGTGGGGTGGCTCAATCGGATAGGCCCTCGATATGCGTCCGACAGGCGCAGGTTCGAATCTAAACCTGAAGAAAACCTGTGCTTCACTAGTCTAATACAGCCTCTGTAATTTGATGGCGGTAGCCAACAAAAATTACTGAATTGACCGAATTTATATCGAAACCTGCTGGAATAACATAATAATACCCTTTATCTCGAAAATCCCATTGGAGCGGAGCCCCGGGAAGTCAAAGTCAAAAGTCAAAAATTCTTTATTGAAACTTGGCCTTCAAAGAAGGCTCTTTTGACGCAGCTATTCAATATATTTACAATCCATAAAATACACTGGAATTACTTCAGTATTGGTTGCCAACGGAAAGTGATCGTGTCGTTAAACTATAATCTGTAGTAAAAAGCTATGTCTCATCGTAAAATGTTACTGTATGAACAATTTCTAGTCACACGCATCGGAAACGTACTGTCGACAGCACATCACTCTACAAATTCATTGCAATTTCGTCGCTATTACCGCCACGAAGTTCATGTAGATTGGAATAGAGTTGCTTCACATGCAGTGATTGTTGTTATGGATTGTTATTGACCAAGGATTTGGATCAAATGTTGTTTTTTTTAGATCCGAGCCTGACTTTTCGTAATCTATGTTTTTAATTGTTGATATTCATGAAGAGGCCAGGCAATTTGCATTATTGTAGAGGCTTTCTTCGTCATCATATACCTTACCTTGTCCCAATCTGGGGTCGGCGCACGCAATGCCCTTCTAAACTCTTTCGATCCATCTTTCTTGGTCTCCCTCTAACCTTGTTACCATCTAACTTCATATTCAACGTCTTTTAATTAGATGTATCTACGTGTTCAAACCAAGATAATCAATTACTCTTCACTTTTTCAAGCTCTACACTTAGGGAACCACGTCAGTCGTCGTTACATGAAGTGTGTGCCAGTGCATGGTAACTAACTAATAAACTATTGTGTATGTGTATGAGTCACTCACGTTTTAACCGAATAGCAGGTTACCTCTCTGAATACATTTCAATTGTAACAATAGCAGCTATAATGGCGAATATAATTTAAAGGCTACATTTGCGTCAAGTGGGCATGCGCACTTGTATTTGTGTTCTTTATTCCGTAATTAAGGAATAATGAGGCGTGGAGACTTGGTTATCGTTTGTGCCACAGACAAAAGATACCCTCTTTGTTTGTTCTAGAGAGCTGTCACATGCCTCTTTGTCCGCTGAAATACACGCGGAAATAATTTAGAATCGTATAACTTTTAAAATTGCTGCTTGGCCTTCGTTTTCGCATGCACGGAAATGTTTGTGATTTTGGGTAATTCGCATCGGTTCCAGCGATTTGCGCTCGCGCTGCAGTATAATAAGAGTGTAATTGGTATTACCGATGATGATGGATATTCTACCGGTAGGTCAATGACAGTTTTGGCGAGTGTATTTAGGGTTGGCAGATGCCAAGATCCACTGTCATGTGTTTGATATATTCACGTTGCTAAACAACATGACTTGTAAACTTTTTAATAGTTAGGTGTTTATGCTTGAAAATCGAAAGCCTCATTTACATTTTGGCATCATTGTCGCTCAACATATTTGCTATCTCAGTCACGTCGATTAACAAAAATAAAATAGCACATCATGCTTCTCATTCAAGTTAGTCGGACTATAGCGAGATCAATCAATATTTATTTGTAAGAAAACAGTTAAAGCAGATGTTACAAATTGATACAAGATAATTTGAGATAAAAATGTTGACTAATCTAAAGCTTTAAATTTGCCTATTTATCCTGTCGTTGTTGAGAATTTTCTTATGTCTTGTATAGATCTGGACAGAGAAGAGACAGGAAAAGAGCTGATCTAATAGTCACTAGGAGGTATCTATCTCGTTTATATTTTTTAAACACTGTGTCTAATTCCGGGCTTTACTTTTCGAAGAAGTTTAGCACTTTTCAAAGCATAGCGTTTAATGGCAACCCTAATAAGTCCGCCGACATCCTCAAAGGTCGGCACGTCGCAGGCGCAGGTTCCGGATCGACAACTCGTGACTGTGCTGCCGCTGACCTCATGTTCAACAATAATAGTGTGTGATTCTGAAAACATTATTTATGTTTGCATGATGTCAGTGCATGTAGTCTAAATCTTAGCGATTTTCACGTAAATCAAGATTAAAACATTATATAATTATTTATCATAGTTATGTGACTGGTTTGGTTATAGCAACTTTTTGTTTTTGTCACTTTTTTTTACCTATTCTTCACACAACTACAAAAATTTCCATTTTTTAAATACATTTTTCGTTTATCTCCTCATCTGTCAATCAGAGCAGCTCGGTGACGTATAACAGTCAGAGCCTTATTATTAAACAATCGAGATTTTTTCATAACATTTTTAAAAGATTCAGATTTTTCCAAATTCATCTTAAATTCATAATATTTGTATGGTTGACGGTGGTCTCTTTAAACTCAATTTAGCTCCAAAACTAATTTAAACTTAATTTCCCTTAAAAAGATCCTAATCTTCTTATAGCAGAAGTGTCCTTCCTTACCTTTACGTAGTATTATTTTTTTTCATTACTTTCTAAATTGTCCATTGCTATTTCATTACATGTTTTTATCTTTCTCAGTCCTGCTCTTTTGAATTCACATAACTGTTCTAACCTTTGTCAGAACACTCATCAGCATCGATTACCTACATGAGATCATCCTCACTATTGTCTACATTTTCATCGTCCTTTTTATCGGTTACTGTAGCCATAGCATCATTTGCATTGGTATCGCTGTGAGCATAACTTGCGTGTGCGATGACGTGTGCAACTGGATCAAGTGGGCTTAACTTAATGCCTTTATCAGTGACGTTTATTATGTTAGCATAGGTGCAAAAATTTCATAGCTCAGACTTTAACTGTATTTAATATATTTTGCTTATTTGTTGTAATTTTATACTGTTGTTTGTAATATATTGGGTAAAACTAAACGCAGGCGTTTCCTGTTATCGCCGCCAGGCGTTTTGGGGTTCTCACATTGCTCGTGCGAATGGCTCGCGGACGGTCGCCATTGTCCTATGCGATATCGGTTTGATTTTTAATACGCGAGAGGTTCCGCGTTCTTTGATGGCTAATTGGCTTGATTTGTATTTGTGAATTTCCTGTTTGTTAAATAACTATTGAACTTTGTGTTTGTGTACCCGTCATTGTGACTTTCTCCTGTGGGATGTGACGCGTGGCTGCTCGCTCACATCTACCTGTTGCCGAGCCGATTTCGGGAAGAAATCTATTTATTTGTTCTGGGGAATTGAGATCTCATGGGTTAGGTAGGGTGATTAGGAATTCCCCCTTCCCGAAGACACTCAAGTTTGGATCCGAAGAAAAAGAAGATTTAGTTTGGTAAGTGATTTTCCATTGTGGTTAATTTATAGGTTAAGTTATTATATAGGGCCCTGTAGCTCCCTTCATAAGCTACGGTGGTAGCAGACTGCGTTAAGTTAGTTAGGTTTTAATCGGGCAACCGTGGTGCCGCGTGGAGATTTTTTCCCGGTACTTATTTTTACCGGTGGTTTTTTCCCGGTGAAGTTCCGGTACCGAATTCTTCCCGCCGCTTCGTTTGTCCGGATTCGCTCTGCGCACATTTTCTGGCAGCAGAGCGTAGTTGCTCTGCACATTTTCTGGTAGCAGAGCGTAGTTTATCTACCCTCTATTTGTTCGTTTGTAAAAAAAATAATTAATTGTTTGTAAAAATTATTAGATTTTTCTTAGTTTGTTTGTATAAGAATATTTGTAACCTTCTTTGTATTTGTTTGCGGTTTGTACCGTGCGTTCCGGGTTTGTGCCATTCTCATACCTACCGCGGTTTCTCGTGTTGTTGCTTGATCTTGTTCTTTATTTACCTTTTTTATCTTTTCTTATTTGTTTGTTTGTTTGTGACTTGACGCGATGGCGAAGGCCTCCAATGCTAGGGCGACACTCGCCAACGAATTGAGATGGTTTGTGACGGCCGGTGGACTCCTGTCCCGGAAGGACAGGGAGGCCGCTATACTGGAAAGAGCGGATCAGCTCCGCTCACGATTAAACAACGCGGAAGCGGCCATGGCGGCGCTTACCGAAGCCGACCTTACCCCGGAGGTCTACGCAGGTCACGTGGCGGACCTGGACCAGATCCTGAGTCTGCACGATGACATCGTGGAGGCGGCGGCCGCAATAAGGGCGAGACAGGCTGGCGGACCAGCCCCTCGCACACCTGTTAGACAGGAAGGACCAGCGGTTACTGGTCGGCTCCCCACCCTTCAGCTGTCCCACTTTGGGGGTAGGATGGAGGAGTGGGTGGCATATAAAAATATGTTTGAGTCCCTGGTCGTAGCACGACAGGATTTGTCGAAGGCCCAGAAAATGGCCTACCTCCTCTCCACTCTTGAGGGTGAAGCGCGGTCGCTCATCCAGCACCTCCGGGTGGAGGACGACCAGTACGACACGGCTTGGGAGTTATTGAACTCCCGCTACCAAAACTTACGTTTGTTAGCGGATGCGCACGCCGCACAGTTGATGGCCCTGCCCAAGGTGGCCAACAGGGCACAGTTGCGCCTGCAGTTGCTCACGCCCGTTACAGTGGCCTGTAACGCGCTCCGCACACTGGGGCTGCCGGTGGACCAATGGTCTTTTTTGCTGGTGCACATTGTATTGGGCAAATTACCCAATGACATCCGCTCGCGGTTTGAGCGCGAGAATGCGGAGCGGGATAGCACCACCCTACCAACCTTCACTGACTTGGTGAAGTTTTTGGAGTTTGAGGCACGGGCGGCTGAGAATACCATGACGGACTCAGCGCCATCCAGAGCGCCTGAACGTAGGCCCTTGGAACCCTCATGGCGAGGGAGGCCCCAACAGGGACGGCAACCGCCACCGCGTGGAGCTGGTGCGCGGGTTGCACACACGGCAGCAGTCGCGAGGGACGCGGACTGCCTGCAATGTGGTCGGATGGGCCACAGCCTGCTGCAATGCAGGGACTGGCAGGGACTGCCAGTACAAGATCGGCGCCGCATGGCAAAGCGGCATGAACTTTGCTTTTATTGTTTGGGCGGTCACTATGCACGTGACTGTCCCAGAGCCATACCATGCAGTGCATGCCGTGGGCTGCACCACGTGATGCTCTGCATGAACCGGAACGGGGATGGCCCCCGGTTGTTGAGGCAGGGGTCCCCTATGGGCGGGGGCGCTCCTGCGCGAAGCCCTCCACCATCGGACGGAGGACGCGGCTTCGCTCGTCGCACCCCCCCTCGGGAGGGGGGTCGCGTACCGGCGCGGGTCTTGGCGGACCGGGACCACGCGCCCCAAGGTCGGGGCCAGTATATGGCTGGCCAGGCCCCGGATAGGGCCCCCATGGGCGGGGGCCCTAGATCGGACGTGAGAGTGGGGACACCCCCCTCCACGCGGGTTACCAATGCCCAACACATGCAGCCGCAGCGGTTTTCTCCACCGCTGCACGAGTACCCACGGCTGGAGTACCACCCGCCGTACCATAGGTATGGCCGGGCCGCGGGTTATGCCCCCCCCTCAGATGGGGATGTGCACTCGCCCGACATATTATCCGGGTCAGTGGCGCCCCCTGGTTTGGAGAGAGTGGGGAGCCCGTAACTAGCTTGCTCCCTTGCTGGGACAGAGCCGCGGACGGTTCTGCTCCCTACCGCGGTGGTCCGCGTATGGGGTCGTGGGGGAAGCCATTAATTTGAGAGCTCTGTTGGACTCAGGGGCTCAAAGCAGTTTGGTTACCACTCGAGTGGCACGCCAGTTAGGTTTAGTCGTGGAAGACTCGCCTGTGCCACTTCTTGGAGTTGGTGGCATACAAGTGAAGTGTCTGACGGGCCAGACACTTGTCACCTTTTCTTCGCTGAAGTCCTCCACAATGAGGATCACGACTTCGGCTATGGTAATGGATACCATTGCGGGTTGGCACCCCTCGACAGACATACCGCCGGGTGTGTTGTCTTTGGTTTCGGGTCTGGATTTGGCCGACCCCTTTGTCTTTCATCCCGGCCCAGTGGACTTGCTCCTGGGCTCGGACGTATTGGGTTGGATTTTGTTGGGTACCCAGAAAGCTCTGGGTTCGTCTTCACTGATGGCAGTGTCTACTATCTTTGGTTTCGCCCTGATGGGCCCTGTGTTTGATAATAGCACCGTGGAGGAGCCACCGGTCGTCGCATCAGCGTCCTTGGCCAAGACCATGCAAAGGTTTTGGGAGGTGGAGGAGCCACCTATGAGTTCCAGGGTGGATCCGGAACACGCTGAGTGCGAAGCCCTTTTTCGATCGACCACGGAGAGGTTGCCCTCCGGTCGGTTTGTAACTAGATTACCATTTGTTGCTACACGTCCTAGCCTAGGGCAAAGTAGGGCGCTTGCGGAGAAACGACTGCTGTCCATGGAGCGACGTATGCAGCGTGACCACGTACTTCGCGATAAATATATTGAATTTATGCGCGAGTACGAGGATTTGGGTCACATGTCTCCGGCTCGAGTTGATTGGAGCTCAACTGAGCATTATTTTTTGCCCCACCACGCTGTGGTGAAGGCCTCAACAGGCAAATTGAGGACCGTCTTCGATGGGTCCGCACCCACTTCGAACGGGGTTTCGTTGAATCTGTGTTTGCATTCGGGTCCCAAATTGCATAGGGACATAATTGACATCGTCTTGAACTTTAGAAGACATCAAGTGGTTTTTGGTGCGGACATCCGGATGATGTTCCGCCAGACAGTCATACATCCTGAGGACAGGCGATTCCAGTTGATACTCTGGCGTGAGCGCCCTGAGGATCCTGTGACGGTGTATGAACTCAACACAAACACGTATGGTTTGAAATCTAGTCCCTATATCGCCATCAGATCATTGCTTGAATTGGCAGAGCGGGAACGGATCCGCTTTCCCCGTGGGGCTTCCGTGCTGTCACGTGACTTGTATGTTGATGACGTGTGCACCGGAGCCCAAAGTATTGAGGAGGCCCTCCTACTGCGGGATGAATTGATTGAAATATTGAAGACAGGTGGCTACGAGCTACGTAAGTGGTTGTCTAATGAGCCTAAAGTTCTAGAAGGGATCCCGGAGGATCACCAACAGAACCCTCACCTGTTTGAGGATGTGGATGATCCCAACAGGATAGCGGTGCTGGGCATGCAGTACCAGCCGCTAACCGATATTTTCACATTCCAAGTGGACTTGGAAATACCAAAAGTCTGGACTAAGAGAACGGTGTTGTCCGTAATAGCTCGTATGTTTGATCCAAGCGGTTGGATCAGTCCAGTGATATTCTCTGCAAAGTGTCTTCTTCAGAGACTTTGGACTTTGGGCGTCTCGTGGGACGAGCCGCTGTTTGGTCCTCCATTGGATGATTGGCTCGAGTTGTTTTCATCGATTAAGGAAGTCAATCGGATTGCCTTGCCTCGTCGAATATTGCCCCCGGGAAATATCGAGCCAGCCTGCATGGCTTTTGTGACGCGTCGGAGCGAGGCTACGCCGCGTCAGTCTATATGCGGACAGTTGACGCCGATGGCCGGGTCAATGTCTCGCTTTTGTTAGGGAAGAGCAAGGTCGCCCCCATCAGGACTAGGCTGACTATTCCCAAGCTTGAGTTGAGTGGAGCTCACCTTCTCTCAAAATTGTTGCATCACGTTGCATGTGAGCTGGCGGCCACGGTCGAGATACGGGACATCTTCGCCTGGTCGGATAGCCAGGTCGCGCTTGCATGGTTGCGCGCGGCCCCACATACCTTGGAGGTTTTTGTGGGAAATCGGGTTTCCCAAATCCAGAATATCGGAATTGATATAACATGGAGACATGTGCCGGGAGAGCTTAACCCAGCGGACTGTGCCTCCCGAGGTTGTACGGCACCAGAACTGGTGTCACACCAGCTCTGGTGGGGTCCAGAGTGGCTGATGGGATCAGAAACATCTTGGCCTGTCTGTCAGACAGATGTTACTTCTTTGAGTTTGACTGGGCTTCGTGTACATGCTGTAGTCGCTGAGACGACGTCGGAGCCGGATTGGCTACTTGCTCGGTATAGCAGCTTGGATAAGCTTCTGGGTGTTACCAGTTGGATTAAGCGTTTCATACATAATTGTAGAAACCCACAGGCAAAGCGGTTGGAGCCGATTGCAGGTGCAGAAGAGCGCCGGAGCGCATTGTTGCATTGGGTCCGTGTCGTGCAGACCGGACGGTTTGAGTCAGAGCTTCATATTTTGCGCGAAGCACGCGCTAAGTTGAAGGGCGCGGTCGCTCGTTTGAACCCGTACATCGACTCGGATGGGCTTCTTCGGGTTGGAGGCAGGCTCCGGAAGGCGGATCTTCCATATGAGACTCGCCATCCTCTGTTGTTGCCCAAGGGCGGACCCTTGGTGCAGCTTTTGGTGTCTGATCGACACATTCGTAACGCCCATGCTGGGTGCAATGCTTTGTTGGCTATTTTGCAACGCGAGTTTTGGATTTTGTCAGCCCGAAGAGCAATCCGTAGTGTCCTGTTTCGATGTATTGCATGTTATAGGTTGAAGGCATCCACGATGCAACCACAGATGGGTGATTTGCCCGCTGATCGAATCCGACCTTCGAGGCCGTTTGACGGCGTTGGGACCGATTTTGCCGGTCCCTTTTCGATCAAGGCTTCTCCCTTTCGTAATGCCCGTATTGTGAAGGGCTATTTGTGTGTATTTGTTTGTTTGGCCACCAAGGCTGTCCATTTGGAGGTGGTATCGGCTCTGACTACGGAGGCCTTCGTCGCCGCGTTGGATCGCTTTGTTTCGCGTCGAGGTCTACCTTCCCTTATTAGGTCTGACAATGGCACAAACTATAAAGGAACTGTAAATTATCTTAAGGATGTTTCTGTGTTTATTGATAAGAATTGTACTAGTTTAAGTCAAATTGCTGCTCAAAGGGGAATAACCTGGAAGTTTAGTCCCCCAAGTTGCCCCCATTGGGGAGGGATTTTTGAAGCGGCTGTGAAATCCGCAAAGACCCACCTCCGCCGCATTATCGGAGAAACGGCTCTAACTTTTGAAGAGCTGGCCACAGTGTTTTGTAAAGTTGAGGCGGTCCTCAACTCTCGTCCTCTCTGTCCGCTATCTCCAGATCCAAATGACTTGGAAGCTCTCACCCCTGGTCATTTTTTGGTGGGAGGGCCGTTGAATGCCCTGCCCGAATACCCGTGGAAGGATGAACGCGTATATCGGTTGTCGCGTTTTCAAATGTTGCAGCAAATGAGCCAGGACTTTTGGCGTCGCTGGTCGCTTGAATATTTGCATTTGCTGCAGCAAAGAGTGAAGTGGACAGACAGGACTGAGCCTCCCAGGGAGGGTGATTTAGTATTGTTAAAAGAGGCAAATTTGCCCTCATTGCTTTGGCGACGAGCTCGCATATTACGTTTGATTCTTGGCGGAGATGGCACTCCGCGTGTGGCTGAGGTGTTGGTCGACGGTTCGATTTTAAGGAGAGGTGTGACCTCTCTCGCCCGCCTTCCCGTAGAGTAAGCTAGCGGTCTGCTTCTCAGACCGGGACGGGGGGATGTTTGTAATATATTGGGTAAAACTAAACGCAGGCGTTTCCTGTTATCGCCGCCAGGCGTTTTGGGGTTCTCACATTGCTCGTGCGAATGGCTCGCGGACGGTCGCCATTGTCCTATGCGATATCGGTTTGATTTTTAATACGCGAGAGGTTCCGCGTTCTTTGATGGCTAATTGGCTTGATTTGTATTTGTGAATTTCCTGTTTGTTAAATAACTATTGAACTTTGTGTTTGTGTACCCGTCATTGTGACTTTCTCCTGTGGGATGTGACGCGTGGCTGCTCGCTCACATCTACCTGTTGCCGAGCCGATTTCGGGAAGAAATCTATTTATTTGTTCTGGGGAATTGAGATCTCATGGGTTAGGTAGGGTGATTAGGAATTCCCCCTTCCCGAAGACACTCAAGTTTGGATCCGAAGAAAAAGAAGATTTAGTTTGGTAAGTGATTTTCCATTGTGGTTAATTTATAGGTTAAGTTATTATATAGGGCCCTGTAGCTCCCTTCATAAGCTACGGTGGTAGCAGACTGCGTTAAGTTAGTTAGGTTTTAATCGGGCAACCGTGGTGCCGCGTGGAGATTTTTTCCCGGTACTTATTTTTACCGGTGGTTTTTTCCCGGTGAAGTTCCGGTACCGAATTCTTCCCGCCGCTTCGTTTGTCCGGATTCGCTCTGCGCACATTTTCTGGCAGCAGAGCGTAGTTGCTCTGCACAACTGTAATATTATTAAATGTAATTTTATTAATTTACTATGCGTTTCGTTCGAACCTTTGTAACTTCCGTTCTCTTAGAAATTACGGGAAGTCTAAAGACCTTACACTGTTCCTCAATATTATGACTAACGAGTTTTCCCAGTCCGACCGGTAAAGCCAGAGATTAGCGCTTTTAGTCAACTCTAGCTTTATTATATTTGTGAAAATTATTGCTATATTGCGTAAATCTTCAGTGATAAGATTATTTATTTATAGCACACTGCACTAGCTTAGTTTATCAGTGTTTCGCCAAAAAATAAATATAAAAATATCGACATATATATAGAAAAGTAACAGAAAAAAAAGAAGAATTGAGTAAGGGGAGGAATCCTGTAATTGACTGGACAATAACTTCGTTTTCTGAAAACCAATAGCGTTGGATCTTTTCATTGATTAGTCCTGAAGTAGTTTCAACTTCATTGTTGAAAATTATCTTATCTACACCTCATGTTTTAGCCACACATGCACTCGTTATCACTAACAAGTGGTACACGTGATGCTATTGTTTGGCAATGAGTGTTCTTCTCCGGCAATAGAATGCACGTTTTTAAGCATGCCTATTTTTTTATTTCGTGCAGTTTAATAGGCAAAAGGAGTGATATACAGTGCCTGAATTTTCTTTGTCTCCACCGGTTGCTTTGATCAATTACATGTACCTATCCTTCTTATATCGTATTCAAGTTTTTTTTTTATTAGTTGCTGTTTTAACTGATTGCATTCCGGTACTATCTGTTCCTCTTTCTAAGATCTCTTGATGAGTTTCACATTTTGTCATTATAAAAACTAGCTACCTTTTCAGTAATTGCATATAGTGCGTAAGATATCACCTTGGTGCGTGCGCTTCACCGAAACATTGTGTGTGTCTCTTTTAGTTTTCTTTTTATAACATAAAAATGTATTGATTGAGGTGCGAAAAGTTGAAATAATCGCGTTGTTTCGATCGGCTCGTGAATCTCTGTCAAAGCAACATGGCGGCGTGTTGTGGCAGTCTGGCAGACGCGATTGTTCAATGGACACTTGAGCAAACTGTGCGAAACTCGCTATTGTGCCTCACACGAGAAACCGGCGACAATCGATGCCTTTTCACGCTTTGGCTCAAAAATAAAATAGTAGCATCAAAATTTTTCGCGATTCCATATTTTATATTTTGAGGGGTATTAATTACATCTGTAAAATATGTTTGGTTGTTAAATAAGTTTTAATTTAAGATCTTATTTGTACCCGTATTCAGCAAATAAAATATTTCATTTCATTTCTGTAGTTTCTAGAAGTACATACTTACTCTTAATTGACTTCGGGATAAAAAGTATCCAGGTTTCATTCTACCTAATACCTTTTATCGAAATTCGTGCAGGCATCTATTCGATCTTTCACGTTTATAATATTAGTAAGATGATGCTTTTCATCATTCACGAAGTCTTCAGCTCCTGTATGAATAAAATCTGAACAACTTAAATCTTTAGTTGCTTAGGTATAGGTAGGTATCATTATACCTAAACGTATTTTTTATTATAAAAAACCTTACTAGCAGCATTTCTTTCTAGTTTCTTCTCGTGACTTGCAGCTATTAATGACAACGGTTTTTTCTTCCTTAAATTTAGAAATTTTGTTTGTAAAAAAACAAGTTTGAATATTCATTCATTTTAGTTTTTTCAGCAGCTCGAACTGTCAAAATAATATAAATGCAGATGGCCTTGCCTTCGTACGAGAGGAGGCATCAGACGCGCTCGCATCGGTCAAAGTCATTGCCAACTACGTGATGCTAAATTTGATGACTGATATTATACGATTTAACGTTTGCATTACCGCACCTCATGTTTTTCATCTATACTGATACTGATGTTATAATACAGCTGAAGTGTTTATTTATTTATACACACACAGCACAAACACAGAGAGAAATAGACAGAAATTTAAATTTATAAAAAAGTAAGTACATTACGTAGCTTATTTCAAATGAAATTTCTTGCAGCAGACCCCCATGAGGGGAAAGTAAAGGGGGTAAGGGGGAGTAAGTAAGTAAGGGGGGAGTCTCTCTCTGTCTTATTTCTATATGAGAGTACTTTAGTACTAATATTGCATCTGAGATGCTCAAAAATCCAAAAATAAATATGGAAAGTAATTGTATTTTTTTTATTTTCTAAACGCTCTAATCTCTGTAACTATCAGTTCAATTGCAAAGAATATATCTATTATAATGCTTTATGTGGAAAGCTATAGCCTATCGCCTATCTAGAACCCCGAAATTTCCACGATAGCGAAGCCGCGGAGCACAGCTTGCCTTAGTATATTTGTAGAAATCAGTGTTCAGTTTGGGGCTACCTGAATCTTTGTGATTTGTCCGTATCTATTTATTTATTAACCTGCATCTACTGTCATTTAATTCAATTACTGCGATAGTAAATTTACTACGTCAACTACTTTAGTTAAATAAGTTATGACGATTTAAGACTGCTATTAAACATTGCGACCATTGATATAAAATATAGAAAATAAATGATATTTATCAAAATTTTATTTTGCGTAGCCAAAGAACTAATTAATGAGCTATTCATCTAACTAAATCATAAAACAATTAGAGATAAATACAGATAATAATATGCCGTTAAAAAAACGTCTTATCTTTGCAGCCAGACAGAAGTGGAGAATTTCCAAGTTTTATTTGTTCGGCTCTCAAATGATCGAGCCTATTTACTGCACTTGACATCGTGCGCGCGTAGCCTAGCGCCCTTGAGCCGAATGCGTCTTGCTTGATGTCACGAAATCATACGTATCGCCTTCTATTCATCAGGTCTAGGGTTACTTGACGAGGAGTTAAGTTCAAAGGAGTTTTTTTTTTTCAGAATTTGTTAGTATACGAGAAATATCGATCAGAGAGAGTTTGAAAAACAATCAATCAATTTCATAAAAGCCCTATCAATTTGCTTTCTGTGTTTGCATTTGCTAGTAATGGGTAATATCATTCAGGACGCTAATTTAGGTGCTTCTCCGTTTATTTATTTTTTCACGAATTTTCATGAAAGTCTTTAAGATATCTTAAGATTTTTATCCAAGCTATTAACTTGATTGATAAAATTTCCTAACCACCCTTTACAAATTAAAGTAAGTTGGACTGGGTTTCCCTAATTCCTTACGAAACGGAACTCTTACATAATGCAAGAGTTAGTTTAGGTCTTATTGTCTGCTTTACTTTCAAAGTAGCAAGAACATTATCATTTAGCACGCAATGATCTGTTTCACAATTTTCTTCCTCCACTAAACTTTTCACTCTGGTAGCAAATATCCTGGATTCGTTCTCAATGCAGCAGCCCTATTCAGAGCTCGCTTTGAAAGTCTGCTTTGGAGATATTCAATCTGCTATTTGTTACGACGACGTGTGTCGTCCCATTGTGTGTTCGCGATTGACTTTGTATGTACAACTGCATGTGACGTTACACTGCATGCATGGAACTCTATGCGGTGGTAATAATGGCGAATTTGCAATTACTGGTGACAGTATGTTTCACACATTATGTATCTCAAATAGTTGCTAACAGAACCGTCGGAAAGTTTGATATCTTCGAGCGTTTGAACGCGGTTTGATTGAACCTTGAATTTAATGTTCAATGTTTTTCTTTTGTCTTCATCTTTGTTGAGCTCTACTCTGAGGCTAATAGTGTTTTCTGCCCACAATTCGTAGTAAAAAAAAATTGGTATGATCAAGTACTATTTAAATGAAATTTCGGGGAGATATTTCCAAATTTATATCCTAGTGCTCACTTGCGTTATAAGTATAATGAAACTCTTTACCAGTTTACATTGCCAGGAAAGTCGTTGCATGTGTTGTGTTTCATTCCACGTAATGACACCGACAAGATCACAGCACTTTAATAGAAAGAAGACACTGTTCCTATTTAAGTGCATTACGTTTATATCCAAAATATGCAGACTTGGCTTCTTTCATAACTGTTTACGTATATTAGATACACTTCACAATAGAGACAAAGTTATCCGGCAGAGCGAGAGGGAAGGCTCCACCGGCCTCTGACAGTGGTCTAGTTTGCATCCTAGACTTGCGAATGTGCTGACGTCACCTCAGCCAAGTTCATTGACACCGCACGCGCAAATTTAATTGCGAATGTCCGCGCTGTAAATTTGAGTACGTAGAAGTGCAAAACACTTTTCGGGAAAAATTTAAAAATCTTTGTGAATCGACACGCAAAGAAGAAGATTGATGACCAAAATCTCATATCGCAAGAGGCTTTTTAGTACAACCGTGGTTTTGAATAAGATGGGCAATATTTAGACATGTTTATTTCGCGCTCTGTTTCAACCTTTTACAAATCAACACAGTCACTACACCTCGAAACATCTACATTCGCAATATCTTTCCTAACTCTTTCATTAGCACTTCGCAATAACGAACTATTTCATTGCGTTCATCAACTATTTATTGATGCAATACATTGTTTTGCAGCTAGCAATTAGCAATGTTTAATTTCTCTTTCAGATGGTTCATAGGTACAGTCACAACCGTGAAAAATTAGGGCGAATCGCTTGTATGGAATAATAAGAAAACCAAGTAATTGAGATGGAATATATGCTAATATGAAGGTAAAGAGTTAATTTTTTTAAACGCGATAATCTCTGGAACAACGCGTCTGACTTGAAAATTATTTCTGCATTTTTCATAAGGATCTATCCGGAATTTCAAAGTTCTAGCATAGCTAGTAAGTTACTAGCTTTGCCCACCATATCATTAACATCCAATTGATCAATCGATCCATTATATGACTACTGCATCAGATGTTATTCTTCCCTCGTGTAAATAAGATCTCGTATTATGAGAATTGAATGGTTTGACAGCTTATTGAATTGTATTGTTAGTGTTTGGTAGGCATTGTGCGCAAGGGAAACTCGTGTGTGAGGAAACCCGAGGTCTGGTAAACAAAACGCGGTCTACATTCAGGACATACCCGAGTTTTGACGCAAACGAGGCGATCAGTAGCAAGCATCGTGAAGGGTCAAATACTACTCGGCGCGATTTGGCACACAAGTCCCTACTCTGATTGTTTTTGGTTCATTTATTATTTTTTTATTCTTATCAATACTATAATAAGATCATTAATATAGTATTCTTATCTCTAAGGACAATCTGTTGTCTTGGCGATTCTTTAGAACTTCGTGTTCTTTTTGCTCCTGTATTCACGAGCAATAACATGTACTCATACACCAAATAATATGGAAGCATAAAGTGACAAAATAAACTCTTCAGATTTAATATTATAATAGTAATATATCAGCTACTACCAATTAGCTATTTCTGATTCTCTTACATCAATAAGCTCAGCGGAACGTGGCCTTATTGTCTCTGTAACCCGTAAGCCGCAAGGAAAATGTTTATTGATCTAATTCTCGTGTTTTATTAAATTTAAATCTAAATTGACACTAGTCTCCTTAAGTCTGGCGAAATTATGTAAATCGATTTCGTCTCGTCAATTAGCCAGACGAGATTGAATTTGGAAAGTAAATTAGTTACTAATAAGCGAATGGACGAAAATGTCTCGCTTTCTATATATAGAGTAAATCTCCGTGTATTGTATTTATAGCGTTGAAAGTAAAGGTCGCTATAATTATAATCATTACAGTATATTAATAAACACGAGCTAAATCATATCCCGTTTAATAAGAACAAGAGCTACTTACAATAAAACAGACGTTGGTTGTAAGAGGAAAATCTGATGCGGAAATTTAAATTCATTGATACTATTATAGGTAGTAACACTTAAAGTTCTAGAACAAATCTAGATAGACGTGTTGCCGAGGCGGCTGCGTGATTGGGGTCAACAAGTGGGGTCATCCGAAACTGGGTATGAACTAGTCTAACGAATTGTACAGTGACGTTGATGGTCGACGGCTAACGGTCTTCGGGTGTACCATTGGCCACAATGGGGCAAGCCACGGATACACTAGGGGACAAATGGAGCAACATGTTGCGGAACATGTTCCTCAACAACTACGTGGAATGTGCCGAGATACATGTCGCGGAACATTTTGTCGACCACACTTCTCAGTGTTTATAGAAATGTCGCCCGAGGAGGTTGTGGCTATTAGTGCTGCGTACATAGTAATTATATCGAGTGTGTTGAAACGTAAGAGAAAGAGAAGATGGTGGATGCGGAATTTCTTAGTACAACGAGAAAGAAGAGTAAATAAAAAAATGGCAAATGGCGCAACACTGACGCGGGACACATGCGCTCGCTCTCGAGGCGGGAGCAAGCAACATGCCCCGCGTCACGTACAATGTTGTGGGTCATGTTGCGGGACACTATGCAACGTTGCAGCGTCACGTATATTTTGTGTTGCGCGTCATGTTGCGGGACAAAATGTTCCCTAGTGTATCCGGGGCTTAGCCACGGATACACTAGGGGACAAATGGAGCAACATGTTGCGGAACATGTTCCTCAACAACTACGTGGAATGTGCCGAGATACATGTCGCGGAACATTTTGTCGACCACACTTCTCAGTGTTTATAGAAATGTCGCCCGAGGAGGTTGTGGCTATTAGTGCTGCGTACATAGTAATTATATCGAGTGTGTTGAAACGTAAGAGAAAGAGAAGGAGGTGGATGCGGAATTTCTATTACAACGAGAAAGAAGAGTAAATATTCTAAGTGACAAATAGCGCAACACTGACGCGGGACACATGCGCTCGCTCTCGAGGCGGGAGCAAGCAACATGCCCCGCGTCACGTACAATGTTGTGGGTCATGTTGCGGGACACTATGCAACGTTGCAGCGTCACGTATATTTCGTGTTGCGCGTCATGTTGTGGGACAAAATGTTCCCTAGTGTATCCGGGGCTTAACTCTATCATTAAATGTCGCCTGATCTGAATTGAAGTTATTTCTAATATTAATATCACTGCCTGCCCTAAAAAAACAATATCTTGTAAATACAAGGACCATTATACGACAAACCATTATGCACTTGCTTTGTAACCACGTTTTAGGCAAAAATTAAGAAGGAAATGTTTTCTCTAAAAGTTTTTTCTAGAGAATTTTCAAGTTTGATTGTCAATCTCTGTCCTCCTAAAAACCATTTAAAGCCGGTCTCCATCAGAGCAGAGAAGAGCGAAGATGAGTTTTAACAATCAATGGAAATTAGTTATCTAATTTTTGATCAATTATTGTTTGTTGAAACACTTGATTGAATGTGGTATGGTTGACCCTATAGCCACCATTGATTGACATGTGTGATCGTGTCAATCCACTATTTCTCGACCATTCTCGAAATCATTTAACATTCAGAATACAAAGGCGATGACGGAAGAATTAGATGCGCGCAAAAAAGTAATTGTCGAATCGAATGCGCCGGAGCATGACAATGAAGAAACGACAATCGTGTCGACAGGGAATTACGATTGCCATGCAGAATCACTAGTTTCCAAGGACGAAGCTTGAATGATTGAAAATGCTGTTCAGATGATGATTCTTTTGATAAGCTATATGCGACGCTATTAAATAATCGTTTTGCTTATCGTTAGTGCTAATATGCGTAGTGATTTGTTGTAAGTGAAGGTTATGTAATATTGTTATTGTTATTTTAAGTAAGAACCGCTGCTCAAAGTTTGTTAAAAGACTAACAAACGCCCAAAAGGGGAACAGAAATAAAAACAAGCTAGGGGTGTTGTCATGGATATTATATTAATTTAGCGGTGCATCGGACGATCGTATCTATGCAACTTCGATATAGTGCACGCATAGTGCAGAGGGTGAAGGTGGATCGATGTTATAGCGTGCATATCAGGAAGGGGATGGTATTGATCTGCACGGTATTGTCATGGAAATTATTCAGTGTTACCTGAACATCAGAAGCAGGTGTGTTCTAATGAAAACGCTAAGAGAGCCTTTGCGTTTTCCAACCATATTGCATTATTCATACCCATTGAATATTGGTATCTTCAATCTCTTTTCTACATTGTAAGTAGCGTAGTGTTCAAGACTAACTTTCCATTTCATGAAATTGAATTTCGGAATTATCAATCTTGAGAGGAGTATCTGAATTAATTAAATTTGAACAGATAGTTATTAAATTGCACGTTTTTAGAACCAAAAATTTTATAGTTTTGGAATTTTGTATAGAATTTCATCAGGTCAGCTCATCGTTCTTTAAAAAAAATTAAATCATTGAATAGCCTGAAAAAGTTTAATCATTTCTTTATTCAAACGGGCGTATCGGCAGGTAATATCTGAAATTTATTGGTATTGAATCTTTTCCTGGCAAAGCTCCAACATTCCTGCTCTTCTTTTGGTATTCCATTATAATTGTACAGTGAAGAGCACATGCCTGTCCACGTTCGTTGCAAATTGGCCGCTATTACTGCCGCAGCATAGAGGTCCATGCGGGGTAACTTCACGTGCTGTCGCCAGTACAACGATTGACGGCTTGTATGTAAATGTATCACGCGACGCGACGGAAAAATAATCCAAACATGATGCTATTGTAATAAGAATCGACATCATCAAAGAGAATTCACAGAATTCAGAAAAGTTTATGGCAAGACAAACATCGTGAGGAAACCTGCACTCGAGTTAATAATTTATCAGCTAGTATAGCAAGCAATACAAGGGAAAACAACTCCATTGATATTTTCAAGAAAGCCTTTGTGTGTTTCATTCCTCATAAACGTACGTTCGGTCGTATGGTCTTAATCTCACACCAATTTTATTTAACATCGTGAATTTTGAAGATATTTTATTTTATACATTCGGATGACCAACAGCTAGATTAACATAATAGTAACAAAATACAAATTTCAAAGCCAATTACAGGCCATCACTTTAAAAATATTTTCTATTCAACATATACATCAACATATATATCATAAACATTCCACGGTGATTGGCCTTAATGTATAGCAACAGGAAGACTTGCCCCTAGCTCTAAATGGAAGCAAACATGCGGAAGACTCTGATACGTTAATTACCAAAACATGTAATGAACTAACTAATACTAACGTCTAAGAATATGTAACAGCTAACATTACCGTCATTGAATTAAAGGTGGTAAATATTTTTAAACATCGCGTCAGTACATAGATACTTGGTAATAATGCTAATGTACCAATGTTTAGCACGTCAAATGCCGATATATGCTAAACGGACAATTAACTGAAGAATTAGCACGGACGGAAAGCAAAACAAAAAATATGACGAGTCCTGTATGTATATTACATGAACAACGAAACACGGATCACGAACAAAGGCTATTAGGGAAATAAATAATTGATGTAAATTGGAGCGAAGTGAAAAAATCTAACGTAATATTTCTTTTAAAAAAAAAACTTTTAACCTCTATTTAGCTACTTACTGTCAATGTAATGATCACACGAAAGAAGTGAAAATTTCTTTACTTCTGACTTACCCGAACAAGCTTTTCAATTGAGTCACAGTCACCCATAAAATAAAAGTGCTCGGTGGGCTTAAAGAAGTTTTCACTTTTAAAAAATATTATACTACTTAACAATTTTAAGTAAGAAGATCGTATCTCAAGGTATCTCAGAAAAATAAGAAAATGTATTACTAGAAACCGGTCTTGTCCTCGACACACAAATTAAAAATTTACAACAATCTGTTATACAACTGTCGATGTAACAGTAAACACCGTGTCGCCTGATGTTAGCCTTGAGCATGATCCAGTTCAGTTCTGTCGAATTACCGAACTTTTCTGATCGGTATTGCTAAATACTATGCTATTAATAAAAATAAACATGTCACAATACAGATGGGCTCTTAGATAATAAAACTTGGCTCTCCAGGTGATCAACCAGTAGGTAAATGCACATTACCAAGAAAGTCGTTGTGTGTTTTTTCCACTTAATGATTACGAAGTTACGAACGGACTGTAGGAAAGGTCCAGGTCCTTTCCCAAGTGTTTAGTACCCTACTTCATTTGTTCAGTAGTTACGGAATGACTAATTCTTTCATCTATTCTCAGGAACTTTCCCACTGTTGAGTTTATTTTACAATACTTTCTTCTTTTATAAGTGTTTTGACTGAAATTCCGCAAAACATGTTTAATTTTCCAAATTGTTATGTCATTAATAGCATGATGACAAAGTTCGCCAGTTAGGTTTGACTTCCTGTCGCCAAGTAAAACAACACTGTCATTGCTCGGGCAACACGGGTGCTCATTGTTGTTCTTTTAAAATTTGGTAAACGCTTTTATTGCGCTTTGTTTGCTATCTATTTGGGATATCAAATACTAAGAAGTTCATATAGATCCCAAGTTTGAGACAGTCTCTTAAGTTTCTAAAACTAATCTTACTTCTTACTAATATTTTGTGCAGTTTACCATTTTGGTTTTGTTTTTCAACACTTTGACCAGAAACAATAGAAATTAATTGATAACTATAGACGCACGGTGTCTGCGTTAGTGTTAAAAATATCTTCCATGTCATCTACCAATTTTATGACGTCATCAGAAAGCCTTTATTTTTCCTTCATCGCGCTGCTTTTTAACAAATTTAAAACTCTGTCCATTAAAGTAATTTGATGACCAAGCAAATTAATAGCAGACAGCTATTACTAGATTACCCAGTGCTATAGTATCCCTTTGCCACCCGTGGCCGACCAATCACGTAATTGCCCGATGTCCGACACGCTCGACTGACGGGGTGGACGATCAATCTGATAGGCTGTGATCGATTTGCGACCAGGGCAGGCAAATAGGCTTTATGTCACAAAAGACGAGACATCCGCCTCACATGCACAGTACCTTCCATAATACGGTGGCAGTTGAATATCTTGACGATGTTTTCATGGCTGGATTGTTGAACTAAATATATAATTAAAAATAGGCTATAGATTTTTAGGTTTCCGATGGCTACCGAGAGACTTACCAGTAATGAAAATACTCAAAACCTACTTTTTTGTGAAAAAATAATCTCTCTTTAGTCGTATCATCAACCAGAGTGCAGGTTTCCTCGCGATGTTTTCCTTCACCGGACGCAAGTACTGGTCGATGAAAACTAACATTGGTACATGAAACAGATTGGTATACAAACTTATGTAACACGGGCAGGATCGAACCTGGGATTTTGCTGCCACAGGCGGGCGCCCTACCACTCGGCCACCACCAAAAAAATAATATTTAACGTTATATGTGTGCAAAATCATCTAAACTGTGTCTTTTTCAAAATCAATGTTTGTGTTTTCTTCGAGTTGCTTATTAAAATAACTTAAAAAAAAACACGGCAGAGGCCTTGAGTTCAAAAAAACTGACATGACGTCATTGGTAGGTTGAAAAAGTACCTTAGTAGCAGAAAAATGGCACAATTGATTAGACTTGTCATACCGGAACAGATTAGGGCCTGTAAACGTGTCACAATCAGTAGTCTATGGTTGCGATCTGCTTTGATCCACCTGACAGCATCCCTGACGTCAGCGCCGCCGCCGGACCGTGCACGAGCGAGGCCAATCGATCGCCTCGCCGTGCTAGGTGAGCAAAACATTGCCCTCCTTGTACCATCTCGGATAAAAAGGCAATTTGGATTAGATGACGCTACTGGGAGGCCACTACTTGGGAAGTGGTAGTTGCAAGAATATTCGATCCTAACACCTTTTTGTCAGAGTTTCTAAATTAAGGTAAAGTGATTAAAATTTTCTCAATGAAGTTATGGCTGCTTGTAGACAATACATGACTATTTAAAAGGATGTTTTCTATGCCTTGCGTATTAGAGTCAGGTGATTACGACCCGTGTTCAGTTGTCTCTCATGCTGGTAGAATACGTTGTTGACTGATGATCTCTGTCGAACAGTACTTGTAATTCTGTGGTCGAACGTAAGGGACTGGCCAAACGTGTCATGATCTCGATCGCATTTCACGCCCAATAGATAGATAGATAAATGATTTACTCGTATTCTCAACCATTTACACTTAGAAAAATAGCATATAACATAGTAACAACGGCAGTGACAATACAAATGTGAAATATATGACAAAATTTAAATGTGCATGTTGAATGTACTGCCAAATTTTGTAAAGAATTATAAAAATATGTAAATGATGAGAAAGGGTCCAAACTCAGCAAATATTCGCAGGTCAAACTGGCCGTGCTGCGACGCTGCCCTATCAAAAGGCGCTGCAAAATATTTGTTTTACAGTTGTAAACTGTGCAAAAATTACCTAAAACGTTTGTTTCATTTGACGCGTATTTTAATTTCGTCCACAAAGAGCAAGAATGGCCAACTGTGACCAACGCGAATCGCGGTCACGCTCACGCTACGGGTTGATGTCTGAAATTGGCTGAGACGAACAAAAACTGCAATCTGCGATCGCCGGTTCTGGCTTACACGTGCAGTGTTTTTATATGACAGGCATTATACATTGGGGCAGGTTAATCATATCGGGAGTTGGAGAAGGCAATGACAACCACTCCATTAACATTTTAAAGAAAGTCGTTTTGTGTGTATCATTAATGACACCAAGAGCTATTAAATAAGAAAGTAGAGAAAAAGACCACATTATGCGATACGCCGCCGATATACATCGCAACACTAATAAACTAAAGTAACTGCCTCGTTTATTTATTTTCTTGCCGTTCAGTAATCGTGCAAGCCTCGCTTACCAGCTCATCGGCTTTTTGTCCAATAAGAAAGATCGTAAAAGAAAACGTCATTAAGGTTCATATTGCTGAATGTATTGGAAGACGAACCTTTGAAATGCAGACGATAGCAAGCTTTAAGCTCATGTACGCGATAGATTATATTCGATTGTAGCGAAATGTAATAAAAGATTGAAATCTCAGTTGACATTGGAATCACGTGGACACCCGTATCGTATTGCTATTAAATGAAAGTTTGATGGAGAAGAGAGTCGAGATTTGACTTCTGTTGCGAATTTAAATCCTTCATTTCATGAACTTCATGTTACTTATAAAGATAAGCTAACGCCGCAGGACTTGAAAATTTACAAAGTCAGCACAAGAAAGTTTACAAATTCAGTTTCTAACATCAACGTGGTTTCTAGAAACGAATCAAATATTGATAAACATTTCAAAAATGTAATTGTAATGGTTATTAAAGAAGATGAATTAGCTCCAGTTGTGCGAATTAAAGTATAATTGTTACAATTTGCACAATTCAAGGCTAAGATTTTCCAGAGAGCTATGAACTCGTCTAATTGCGAGGCAACAAAAACTGGTCACGCCACAACCGTTCTAAATAAATCTAGATATTATATTGTAAGGTGGTGTTTTTTACGTAGTAGACTAATAATGACATATTTAGTACCCATGCAATGACAGCATTTAACGCAAAATGTAAACGAAAAACTAAATATCAGAGGAATCCACTGCAGTATAGTTTCTATTGTCATAATTTTTTTAGACCATTGTTTGTTAACTCTTTATTGTACATTAACAACAACAACAAGAATACTTTATTAGCACACAAGAAATTACATTTATAGATATGTATCTATAAATTAACTTTACTTTATTTACTTTAAATAAAGTAACTTAAAACTAAAAAAAAGAAAGGAAGATGCGCAAAAGGCGGCCTTACACATAAGTAAAATACAAAAGATGTGAAACAAAAAGAAATAGTATGGTCACAGAATTAATATAAGTATGGTATGGTGTTATCATTCTTTAAAATAATATTTATTTACTTTTCATCGTTATGTACTTACAATAATGTAGGTATGTACTTACTTACTAGATGCCGCAAAGATGATCTAATCATCAATACTTATTGTCCCTTACAGAAATATTCAGTTGCAGCGCGTCAATTGCTAAATCTTCGTCATCGATTCAGGATAGGTCCTTTCACTGCCGGACTGCGCTAGCACGATTGATGTTCTACAAATTGTAGCGATTGGTGCTGATTGTGCAATATCGTGTATATTGCGATCAAATATAGAGGTAATGTTTGTGCTGGCTGCAAGCACATCATAGCAAGTGGACGTATGGACGATATCATATATCATTTATTGCAAATTGTTAGCAGTTTAACTATTACTGTAATATATCACTATAAATAAAAGGTCATCTTGATGTTACTTGTACTAATGTCATTCACGTTTAAGTGTAATGAATGTCCAGTAGTTGGCGTAGTTGCTTTCTGCTGGGCCTAAAACTCTTAAAACTAGCGTAATCCTGGTGAATGAATAGCCACTCTAAAGACGTAATTTATTCACGTAACAAATACATCAGACATGCCAACCTACTCCTACAATCATACTATTAAATCATTCGTGCCTCAAATATAGAATACAGCGATTGCAAGCCCTTCTCATTCATCGGACGCCATTGTCAAAGTTCAACCTTTACATTGCCGCTATTGATATGGAGTTCCTGCCTAAGGCGCGGACGGAATATTTAACACGACCCAATATCGCTGATTGAACATGAACATAGTTTAGTATAGATAGGTTGATTTTGCTACTTGACAGCCTGACTCTTGGATATTGAAAACAATTTTACACCTCCCCGTCTCGGAATGTTTTATTCACTGATTCCGAAATTATTGATATTCTAGATTTGAGTATCAGCTCGATTTTATTACAAGGTGATATTGAGGCCGACAATGCTGCTCAGAGTTAGTGATCGTGCATTGTTGGTGATTCGCAGATATTTTTTTCCTCCAATTCACAATGGGAAATCCGTGCCTCTGGGAAAAAGAAACTTGGGAAAATCATTCGTGACTTTGACTTGACTGATGATTCACAGAATGTTTCCTCAATACCTACTGATTGAGTATCAGCAGATAAACTTAGCTTAGTTACATAAATCTGACGAGACGCGCAACTTCGGTTTACATATATAATCCTTCGCTTATCAATCTCTAATGAGTTTTGTGCTCGTTCTTGCTACAAATGAGAGAATAACAGACGCGACCCATGCTGAGTGCTTTGTTAGATTCTTAACTATCCTTGGTATGTTTAAGTACAGTGGAGATCTTCCAGATTTGCCCTTTGCCAGCCATCAGTTTGACTGAAACATACAATAACATAAACATACAATCCTAGACATTACAAAGTCACAAGTCTATCTTTATCTGATAGAATCTTTGACATTTGGTAACCTAAGTATTAATCATCGTAAGGCTTGCCTTCATTGGGAATCATACTCTATCTGAGCCTACAGAAAATTGCACTCGAAGTGTGGTTTGGTCTGATTAATGTATCTCTGCTATACATAAAGTTTCATCTCAATTTTAGTACAGTCAACAACACATGAACCTACCCTTGATTGCAAATTTACTGCTATTACTGCCGCATAGAGGTTCATGCAATTTGACATGGTGACTGTACCTACCACGAGTAGCATGATGTGCCCTTGGTCTGCATTCCTGCCAGCTTGGTTATCGCGGCGCCTGGTGCGTTCTGCTGCCATCCGCTGATATCCACTTACTCACCCCACATTGCCTTCGGAACTGCCGATAATGCGGTAAATGGAGCGCCATGCGACCGTCGATAACGCGAATCTGGATTTCTAATAGTGTCGCTTGCGTGTCTGTGCTTACATGGATTGACAATAGATTGAAAGGTAAATAATAAAGGATGCACAATTTTATCTAGTTTTTTTAAAATTCTTCAACGACCAAGACATCGCATGAGGTAGTCCGCCTATTGTAAAATTGTTATCTTAAAAGCCGTGATTAAATTTGAAGGATTAATTTATAATTTCATAAAAAGAATAAAAAAAAGCTTACTACATATTTTGGGAGTCAGTCGATGACAGCTTTTATTTTGCGTCGGATTGCTATTCTTGTACCGTTTAATGGCCCTTCAAACAAAACCCTTTTGCACCGGCAATTTGTAATCATAAATTCTCTTCGTATTATGTTTATAATCACAAGTATCTGCCAACCAAATATTAAACGGCATTGAGAGTTCTTGCGCACGTCCCACCCATGAGCTTTTGTACATCATCTATGGGGCCCCAGAGCTCCCTAAACCAGAGGTTGCCAACCTTTTACCTTATACGTCTCACCCAACATTCAGGTAAAATGCTGCGCTAAAATGCTTCTCATCACCAGATTAAGCCAAACAACACAAAACAGGTCACATTTCTTATAAATCATGAATTTGGTTTTCTGAATTTTTAGCCACCTACTTTTACCTTGGGCCCCTTTGATTGGGAAGCCCTGCCCCTTAATCAATTCCGTTAAAACTTCAAGGTGATCCACTTGGGCCGTTTGGCAGCCAGCCAGCATTCCCATGAGAGTACATGGTTGGCTTTGGAAGGCTGAATGTTCACGGATGCTTTAAATTTCATTCCACACATCCAAATTTAAAGTATCCTATTTCTTGATACAGTTTTTCCATTTATATTTTTGTATTCAAATTGCCCGGTTAGTTTTTGATTTTGAAACAAGCAACACATAAATTTATCCACACATATCTAACGCGTCGATTGAAATTTTAAGTATCCTATTTCTTGATACAGTTTTTCCATTTAAATTTTTGTATTCAAATTACCCAGTTGGTTTTTGATTTTGAAGCAAGCAACAGATAATTTATTGTTACTTTTAAATATTACTTGTTCCTATTTGTATTATAATTTGATATCTAGAAAGCATATTGAAATAAGGCATAATTCATTTCATCTGAATTTTGTCTGACAGTGTGTATGCACCCTTGATATTTATCACACGCTAACTATCGGGTTGTCTGCAGATGGTTTAACATCTGGCTAGTGTCATCAGCTAGGCAGTTTTCATGATAAACAACAGACAGCAAAATGGCTTTGAATATTTCGTGCTGTCGACATTACTGTGATGGCTGTTTTGCAGGAATTTGCTGTAACGTTACCAGTATTAATTAATGTATACCTAACATTGTTAATTCAGCACTATTACCGCACTGCTAAATAGCGGTCTACGCAGTAGCATGATATTTATTATGACGAATTAACTGTCGAATCTACAGAAACCCCAATAACTTCAACATCATAATGCGATTTATTCTTCATATTCTCTGCAGCATGCACAAGCGCCGTTAGTTTAAAATAAATCTAAGATTAACGACGTGTAAATGTCCGCGAGTTAGTTTCGTTAATTTGGACTGAGCGATCCGCTTTTACGATTATCACTCAGTCTAATCTCCCTAATTGAATGTTTAACATTAGCATTTTATCATGCAGTAAAGCAAAATATTGCGAAATGGCATGACAAAGTATAACTGTGCTGGAACTGTACAATGTATGTCATTTTTCTAAAAGTCTATAGTAATTTTATAGGTTTGTGGAGCTTCTTGTTTCCACGGGCTTTTGTGTGCAAAGGTGAACACACATGACAGACTGACTCTACTAAGAAAGTATAATTTAAAGCATAAATTATGTTTCATGACTGTGTCACTTGTCTAAAAATTCCAGACACCTTACGTAAATATTTCTTATCAACACAGATAAAACAACACGAAGAGGAATTCAAATCTATTGCAAATATTTTATCACTTTCTCCACCTTATAAGTGTTTTATTTTGAAATGGTGACAGTAACAATACCTTTCCCTAAAAGAACCTTTAAAAATTACTAGGCCGTACAATGTAACTACATACATATTTTCGTGTCCTATCACGTGTAGATCCCATAGGTGGTAAACGTCAAATTAAATGCACACGCACGCTCACTTACACCATAAAACTTTTGTGTCAAGCATCCGACTTGGATCATTTGGTCTTTGTGCCGTCTATTGCGATTGCCATTTTGGCCGGCCCAATTTATATGACAACTTATTTGTATGTTCTATACTTGTATGTATATGTTCTGTGTTCTGTAATGCTAGGCTCGAAACTATCTCTAAAGTCAAAACCATCCATCAATGGATACAAATTAATTTTTTCTTATTGTTGGCTTAATCTTTTAAAACTATCTAGCTATTTGATTGGGTTTTCATTTCATTAACATATAGTGATAGGTTGTTATTGATTAGGGTTTGTGTCCCTATATATTTGTAGAATTCAGGTGAGTGTAACACCTAGTGTAGTCTTATAAACAATTGCTTAAATATCAAGCTTTTACAGAGGCCTTTCTCGTTTTAATTGTTATGTTATTATGATTCGTCCGATTCCTGCCATGTCAAGCTAAATTGGCCGTCAAACATAAACCTTATAGCAGGATTTACCTTGACCCAGCAGAGATCGGATGAAACGTAAGTAACGTTACGTAAAAACGAGAATAAGGCCCCAGGACACGCGAAGGTCGATCTCTAGCGCTTATTATCTCATAATCTCCTGTTATTAACTTTCCATTTAATTAAATCTTAATTTTCATAGAATTTGCATTTGTAATATCTTACAGAGGATGCTACTTCTTCAAACATGATTCATACAGATAACTCGCATCATAAGAACATACAAAAATGGAATAGTTACTAAATGGAACGGACTTTGAACAAATATTAGAAAAAATCATAATACTATTAGCACTTTTCCTTTTTCGATAAGCATAATAAAGTCTAATGTATTCACAATGTTGATGTAACATGTAACCACGGACGTATAACTATGTAATTGAATAATGAACGGGTCTAGCACTTTCTAGTTTTCCACAGCTTTCCTCTCGTAGTAACACAATCTTTCATGGACGTCGCTGATACATGCAAAGCTTGCTCTCGCAGTAAACCTTTCGCCAACAGTCATACATAGTACTAAGTTAATGCGATTTGTGGGTGCCAAGAGCAGTACAATGCTGTATGTTTCTTACCTTTATTAAAACTAAGTATTGGTACAGAATTAATATAAGTAGTATTGGTAAACTATTTTTATTTACTGAGAATTGTCTATCTAGCAAACTTAAAGTTCTATTGTATTCTATGCTAACTCTTTAGTCGTGTATTAGGCTTATACGGTTAAAGTTATACATAGAAGTCTTTCTTTCAGTATTTGCTGGCAATCTTTGACCTGAAACTCTATTTTAAGAATCTTTATCAGTCCTTAATTAAATAGAAATATAATGAATTAATTCCTAGCTGTAGAAAGTTATAAAAATGCTAGATATGCAATGAAAAAAATTGTACTCAAAAATTCCATCGTCTTTGTTTTAAAATGTATGAAAAATACAAATTCCTTATCTTTGTTGCAGGGATGTGAAATCAGCTTGAGCTCCGTTGCGTCGAACTGACGAAACATGTGCTTCCAGATGCCGTCTTCTATCTTATCTCATAACTGGTGAGTGACTGCCGTTACTGGTCCAAAAATATTTATCTTTTCATGAAAAAAATCAGGTTTGATGTTTATGAACGCTCGTCTTATGCGTTTTGGCTCGCAGCAAATCTTTGAGACAGATCTTGCTTTAATTTTCTATCCTTTAATTAAAAGTTATATATTACAGATAATCTAAGAGTTAGTAGAACAGGTTAATGAAATAATTCACTGCAAATTCATCGTGCTATGACAGGGAATTTATGAATTAGAATAATGACAAGTTTTCTTTGTTCTTTATTAAAAAGAATTTGAATGATGAAAAACCCACAATTTTATACAAAGTGATCTCGTTTATTCCCGGATTAAGCGCTTGCTTTATGGTTATGGCTGAAAAAGTTTAATCTTACCTAATCCACTCTGATAATCTGCAAATTATCGTCTCAATGCCTCATTCATCCGATACGGTATCGTTATCTAGATCCGGCTCCAAAGAGACATCGTCATCATCATTCTAAGGGCATAAAGTCCACACCACTTGATGTAAAGCCTATCGTATATTTTCAAAGTGATTTGATGGAAACCGCTTATCAAATCCAGATTGTAAATTCATATAACCAACATTTGTTACTTCTAAAATGAGAAGTCCTAACAGAATTTCAACCATGGACTATAAACGTAGTTATTCAGCACAAAAATGACAATTGTGCTATTGACAAGGCTTCATCAGGTTTTTGTATTATTTTTAGCTATCTCTTTGATGTTGTAAACGAGATGCCACTTTTAAGGTTTCCTATAAATTGAAGACATCACCTGTCAATATTTGTCCACAGCTGCACCTCTGCGGCTTCCTTCGCGGGTGATTTCGAATCAATTCGTTTTTGGTCGCGCTTATCGTGTAAATGTATTGGAAGCTTATCTTGCATGAAACTGGTTATCTTCGGTTTTATGCAGTTTCATTTCATTGGGAAGGAACAATTTTATGTTAAAAATTTTAACTTTTCCAGGACATTCACAAATTTGTTGTTAGATACGAGTACCTAAGTACATGAACAAAATTTCGAAACGTCTGATTGTTAGGTAAAACTACGAGTACTTATTCTTGTACCTATGGCGCTAAAAGCATAAATGATTCATAATTTATCATGATGTTTATTTATCTTGTTAATTTATCAATTTATTTTATCGATAACGTTATAGACACTTGTCGATAAATCGATGATAATACATATTATTAAGTGAAGTATGAAAAAAATTAAGTAGTAATTTGTCATAGGTGTCTAACTGTATATGTTCAGCTCGAAAACTGCGATCTGATGAACATTATATCATAAAAACATCACAGGTACAATAACAATGAGGCGGAATTAAGCACTTAGTAGTTAAGCTAGTCTTTTGTTTTTGTAGCTGTATGTTTTAATTAAATATTATATTTATTTTTATTAAATATGATACTTATTTTTCTTCGGGAAATTATTTTTAGGTAATATTTTTTTAAATTTTCTGCTACATGAAAATTCATTATTCCCTTTTATTTTTATCTGATTGAATGATTTGTTGGTTGATATCCCTGTACTTCTAATAACTAAAGCAATTACTTTCTTTAAATCATTAATCAAATTCTCAATATAGAGCCAGCTCGAAGGACTAGGTTTAACTTTAATAATATTTATAATCGATATTTTAACTGATAATTCAGCACATATACCTGTATGTTTATTCCATATATACCTGAATGATTAAAAAATAATAGCAGGAAATAAGCGCGATAACAACACGTTAGTTCGTACATGTGTTTAATCAGAGCTTAATCGTTCGCTTCTCTCTACCTACAGACCGTCAGCAGACGCCATGCGAGTCGGTCGTGGCGAGCCGAGCGTCCGCGTCGCTCCCGTTCGGCAACTCAGATAGAATCAACAAGGGAATTTCATTTACACGTGCGTTGCTGACAACCCACATGTGAAGTGATAGTGAAGTGCAGTGTAGTGTTAGTGAGCTGACAGTGGCAGTGCTAGCCCGATGTGGTCATGGCGTTCATGACGAAGAAGAAGAGATACAAGTTCAACGTGCAAGTCTGCCTCGAGGAGTTGACCGAGGTGCCGTTTGTTTCGGCAGTGTTGTTTGCAAAGGTCAGGCTGTTGGACGGCGGTAACTTCCAGGAGCATTCTAGCAGGTCAGTTCTTAGTCTTTTATAAAATTAGTCTTGGTGCGAACCTTACAGTTTTCTGTTGCGTCTGACTGTGATTACGATGAATGAAGCGTTAAATTAAAATGTCAGCCATAAAAGTAAACATAAAGGTTCATGCTAAATCCCGTTACTGTACGTAATTAGGTAGGTGACTTTATTTTTCACTAGAATTGTATATTAAACCCAAATTAGATTTATCTTCTTTGTCTCTCGTTGGAATAACAGATTTTTGTGGTTTGATGATTATTCTACGATGAACTGTTACAGTTGACCTGACCTACCAAAAGAAATAATAAACTTTATTAGTAATGAAATCAAATCATATTTTTTTTTAAAAGAGTTATCTTTAAAAAAAAATTAGATTAGTCAATTCGAACATATAACACAAGGCAACAGCATTTTGGGTGCTCAAAAGCTACTTGGTTTTTTTGATAGACCTATATGTCTGGAATATAGGTCCAATTATGAATTTCCCCCATCAGCTCAGATTTCAGAAAAAAATTGAAAATTTGATAGCTGATGGGGGAAATTAATTTTGTTTGTTTGTATAACTTCTTCTACTTATATTAGTTTACCATCCTATTTTGTATAATTTATAACATATGTATAACATTATTCTCTTATTTGTTCTAAGCAAAATAAACTTCTTTATTTTTTATTTAACTTTCCACCCACTAGCAGCAACTTGTTATCACTATGTATTTAAACAAGCTGTGAATAGCGTGGTTGGTTACAAAATTACTATTACTTTAGATTTAAGTCCTTTTTTTTTTCAAACTTTTTATTTTGTAACTGTTTGTTGTTCCTTAATAAATAAATAAAAATAAAAAAAAAAAATAAAAAATAATTAGACCTATATTCTACACATTTTGGTCTATCAAAAAACCTAGTAACTCTAAGGCAACAAAAAAAAGTCGAAAAATTGTTCCCTTGTGTAATAAATTTCACAAAATCAGTTTACGATGTTGTTCTAATTTGTACTACTATATTTAGTTAGACATGAGAAAGACTGTTACATCACGGCAGTCACGCCAAGACAACGTTGTCCAACTGGACATGCCTTATGAAGTTATGATTTATATCCATCGAGTGGTGTTTACGTGTTGCGTCATATCGAACAATCTACAGCATTTGATATCGTCCAAATACAGGACAAAAAAATGTTAATAGAAACATCAACATGTCGTCAGCATAATCTCGACATATCTCAACGGTAAGCGACTGTGTTTCGACGTCAGAAGCCCATTAAACTGGAAATACGACTAGTGAGCTAATTTATTATGAGGGCTCCGCAAGGACGTGTATTTGGCCCAGTGTAATTTAAGTTTGATCAAGCGACGCAGACTTTTGATTAACTAACACAGAACAACGAAAATTATTCACATTTAATTTTTTGTTGCCTAAATCGGTATCTAGTGTAATCTAAATAAGGCTGATTTGATATCGCGAACGTTATATCTTTTATGAATTTTATTACCACAATAATCGTCCTTAAGGAACGCGTCAGGGTATTATTTTTTTTTAGCTTTATTTTATATCAACTGTGGTACTTTCAGGATACCATGACGGTTATTTTATATATCTCCTAAATTTTATGTACTAACCCGGCTCACGATTTAAATTCAGACTAGATTGCATGTAACTGAAATTAACTGAATTGAAATATCCACCGACTACGACCACTAGATAGTCACGGGCCACTTTGCAACATGTCGTGCACTGAAAAATGCACACGGTGCTATTAACTTGCCGAGTGCATCGGTTTCACTTTGTTGTAAGGCCACGAATACACCTGTGTTTATTAAAATATTAATGTAATTTAGATATTAACTCAAGTCTTATCAGTTATTATTATGGTGGTTAGGTTGTTTCAATAAAAGGCAATCAAAGGTCTTTGACCAATTTTTCCGTCTGCGATATGAATAACTTTAGTTCGTATAAGGTACTTTCAAGCACATTGTTAATTACAATTTGATTAATAATGACAATATTTAAATACATCTGCATCATTTCTGACACTGTATTAAAATTAGCTATAACAATGTTAATTACCCAATTTAATTTGTTGTTTGTAACATTACTGATACAATTACTGTTATTATATAAGACACAAGATCGATAACGAGAATAATATTTCACTTTTATTGTCATTTGCGGCTAGTAAAAGTCAATGTGGTCGTAAAGGAGATCCAGCGAATCGATGTCATTTAAATAAATTGCCGGCGGATATGACTGACTGCTCAGAAAGCTACAAGGATAACTAACTAAATCTGTGGAGAAAACTTGAAGCAGGAAATCTTATAATTGGTTTGACTCTATATGATACACTAGTCTCGTTGATTATGTAGTCTTTCTGTAACATACAACCTATATTCTGTTAATGACTTGACATGCTTCAATTTTACTATACTCTCTTGGCCTGCTTTCCTGTTTATTTATTCTAATAAAACTACTAGACTACATTATCTTTAGGTTCCAACCCTACTATTATTTTAAAGTCTACCGATATATTATAAAACATTAGCTTGGGCTTGTTCAATCTGTGAATTCAGAGGTACGGTATATTTGAATTCACAGTATACCATTATCTACGTCCCACTCTGGAATCAGGAGTGTGATGAGGTGGTTGCTGGGGAGTCGAACCCCGACCACTGTCTTCAGCATAAAATCCCTGTTACCTGAAGGGTATGACAGGGTTTGATCGAGCCTAAGGGTGACTCTAGTGGGAGGATAAATACCAAATACGGATAGGGTTTAACAATTAGTTATTTATTACCATCTAATACAATGTTTCCTTATAGCTACTTATGTTAGGACACCTTATGAGCTAACATATGATTTACAAGCACTAATTCAACTACCCCTGGTTTTAACGGTATGACCCGAACGCCCCCCAGCGACAGGCTGCGCGGGCCCTGGTAAACGGGATGCACCTATAGAGGCGCAAAACGGAAACGTGGCGCGAAAGCCGCGCTGACGTTTGGTGATCCTGTAGGAGGATAGCGGTAACACCACACGGGGTGCCGGAACGGATTGAACACGCGTGGGATAGAATTAAGGGTACGGAACGGACCCACGGGTTCGGGTTTTTAGGCGCGCGCGAGCTGCCGTGAAGCGGCGCTATATGGGCGACTACGGGTGCCCTCTTACGGGACGGGGAACGAGTCCCTTACGGGGACCGTCTTGATCAAAGGGTTAATAATCGGGATTCCTACGGGGTAGTGTTAGCGGGATGAATTGGGGGTGAAGTAGCCTGCTATCGAATGCGAGGGTAATCACACCGACCACAAACCATGACTCCCGAATTCCAGGGGGGGGAACCACCCCTATCGAACGCGGGAAACCACGCCGACCAGGGTGTTCAATAGGGAATGAAAGAGGGTGGAGCGACCTGCTATCGAACGCGGGAAACCACGCCGACCACACGCCACAACCCCCAATTCCCAGGGGAGGAAATATGTTAGCGGGACGTAGGGGTTAAATGACCCACTATCGAATGCGAGGGTAATCACACCGACCATGGGCCACTGGGAGAGGGAGAACTGCTTGCGCAGCGAGCACTTGGGAATGAGTGCTGAAGTTACTATGGCCGGCTCGGTTTATATAGGGCCGCGGCGCGTCGGTTGTGACCGGTTAGAACTGGTTTCGGCCGGCGGTCGGGGGGGCGGCTCGCCTGTCGCTGTGTGCGTTGCGTGCGTCCGCATCTGTGTGCCTGTGACGTGCCGGCCCGATGTGGGTAGGTACGTTACAGGAGAAACAACATTTTCTTACGGTCCCACACCCCACATATTTCGTACAGAATGTGACAAACAACAACTTTCTGCAGCCATAAAAGTGCAGCGAGATAAGTGTATTATCAACAGCCTTTCTAACTACCCAAATTCATTGCAAATTCGCCGCCATTACCACTAGGTACTGCGGGTAACTTGACTGTTGATGCTGATGGTACAACTTAACATGTTCGCCAGAGCGGATAACTCCCTCGCCAGATGTCTGTCATTAGATCAGCCCACTGACTCGTCGACAATTAGTACCCAATCTTATCGCCTCTTGAATGCCCGCAATCTGGCTAGCTAACGACTGGTTAATGTGTCTATCATACCTATCATATGTATTTTTATTAAATTATGCATCGTGAATTTCAAGTCTTTTTTCTGTTTTCATGATTTATTGACGAGTTCCATGTTTGGTTTGTGTTTAATATCAAGAGTTTGTTGTGAGTTTGTTTGACTCTATTGGCCCCATAATAAAAGCCAGATCTAGCTTGGTCACACCACGGCAGTCCCATGTTTCTCTCTTCTTTACTCGTGAATTTCCAGATTTCACTAGAAATTTTATTTAGAAATATATCACAGATATGTCAAATACAATGTTATTGTGGTGGGCAAAATATGAAATTGCGGAAATAGTCAAAATCGTACCAGTTGTGTCCAACTACAAACCATTCTAAAACGTACTCCGCGGTGGGATGTGTAGATAGGAAGTAGCCAGTTAGAGGGGCGCACTGGAATGCAGAGCCATCCGGTAATCTTTGCTGCACTGTCCGAAACTACAGCAATTTCGTAACCAAGGTCAATCAAAATGAAACTGACCACAGTGTCCTTTGAAATTTAATTGATCCGAGACCGAAACTTCTGCTTCGCTTGCGTGTTAATATAACAATAACAACGTGCGAGCTTCTTCTTCTCTCCTGTCTGGTAAACCTATAGGTTCCCTGTGAAATTTATTCTTTCCTTGAACTAGGAGACTGTCATATTGTTACTTTGAGTTGCCAATCTTGATCCTAATATTGGTTGTTATTGTAGTAGGTAGAAATAAAGAAAGTGCATATAATAATCGTTTTTGCTTTCATAGACACATCATCATCCACAGCCTTCCGTGACCCACTGCTGGGTATTGGCCTCCTTCCGTTTACGCCAAACTTTTCTGTCTTCCAAACACATACGAGTATTGTATTGTATTCATGCAAAACTAATGATTTTTGAACAAAAGTAGGTATATATTTTTTGCCTTCATTTGGTAGAGTCTCTAACCTGCAATTTGCACGGTCGATTGCGACGGAATTTTCTAATTTCACCGTTTGATTTACTAGATTGAAAACATTGAAACTCATTTTATACTGGTTATTAATTTGTCTATTCATTGTTATTAAGTAATTTTAAGTTTATTTTTTTATGGTGGCATTATACAAAGTTTAACTGTACAAATGAAGGAGAATCTTTCTTACGCCCTAAGCATTTGTGTCGAAGTAATGTAATACATAGGTATCTGTTTCCCGGGGTATAGAGATAAGGACAAGGATTTCCACTTGCGATCTTTACAAATCCACGTTGTTCCCTTTACACAAAATACGCTTATATTTTTTCAGTTTGAAGTATCCTAAATTGGCTTTGAAACGGAAGCGATAAAACCAATTAAAAGGCGATAAAACGAAATCAATTAAGACGTGGTTTAATAAAAACGATCATTTAGATCGTTCGTAGAGTATCCTACAGAATTAAGACTGTGTTCTATATGCAATTCAATACATCATATCATAAATTTAAGAGCGAGGCTCTTGTCGGTGAAGTTCTTTCCATTTTTCTCTTTCCATTACTAACTCTTTTACTTTTTTATTCTTTATTTTTTCGACGCCCACTTCCTTCTTTATTTGCCTCATATAACTCTGTCTTGGTATCCCTGGTTCTTCCTTTTATCTTTAAATTAAATACAAGCGACAAAAATTATAAGATCGATAAGTTGGTAATGAATCCATTTCTTAGTGCTGTAGCGAGGAATTTGTCGGAGTCACGCGAGCCACAGATTACAGAGCTGCCAATTTGGCACCAAATAAGAGTTGCAAATTGTTGCATTTATTACGACCAATCTGATTGTAATGCGAACATTAATTACAATGAAACATTCGTAAGGGAAATTTCAATAGTCTCATTTACTCCTTAACCATTTTCTACAATATAATGCAATTCGCAATCACTAGCATGAATATGAAACACATGTTACGGTGGCAGAGTGGCTAAGACGCATGTGATCGAAAGGACGTCTGTTCTAATTTTACTGAGTTTGCAGACCAATCTGACTTATAATTTTAATGGACTCGTGAAGCAAAAACATCGTGAGGAAACCATATACCTGTCACAAATTCATATTACTTGTGTATTATCTGCAGAAATAGTAGATTTTACAACAAGTGCACAAAACGAATCATTTTTATCCGAGACTTTTAGCAATGTCGAGGATAAAAATCGTTTTGTGGACGAGTTATAAACTCTGCTTTTCACTTCGATTGCGAGGAAATAAAACAGTAAACGCACGAAAAAACAAGAGCTGTTTCCCGCCGCTTTATTTTTTTTAAATCTTACGACATTGATATTAGGCTTGGGCTGCAGACCTATAGAGCCTACTATTAAATTAATTTTGTAATAATAGTTTTCTTAAATTAATTAAATAACTTACCGTACTTGAATTTAAAATTTAATATCTTTTATGTCTTAAAGAACACAAGGCAAATAAATCAAAGTAAATATTATAAAATAACAAATTCTATATCTTCTTCTTATTGTATTTGGCTGTATGGCTCATTTTCTTTGCCTTAATATAGATACATTTATGAGTAGATATGTTTGTAATATATTGGGTAAAACTAAACGCAGGCGTTTCCTGTTATCGCCGCCAGGCGTTTTGGGGTTCTCACACTGCTAGCGTGGATGGCGTCGCGCGGACGGTCGCCATTGCATTGTCCAGGGCGATATCGGTTTGATTTTAATACGCGGAGCGGTCTCGCGTCTTTTGCTTGTTGTTTAGTTTGAGTGATAATTGTGAATCTCCGGTTTGTTAAATAACTATTGAATTTGTGTTTGTGAAAAACTCTGCTATTGTGACTTTTTCTTGTGAGAGGTGAAACGTGGCTGGCTGTTCACATCTGGCTGTTCCCGAGTGAAACTACGGGAAGAAATCTATTTAGTTGTCCTGGGGAATTGAGATCTCAAGGGTTAGGTAGGGTGATTAGGAATTCCCCCTTCCCGAAGACACTCAAGTTTGGATCCGAAGAGAAAGAAGATTTAATTTGGTAAGTGTTCAATTGTAGTTAATTTATAGGTTAGGTTATCATATAGGGCCCTGTAGCTCCCTTCATAAGCTACGGTGGTAGCAGACTGCGTTAAGTTAGTTAGGTTTTAGTCGGGCAAACGTGGTGCCGCGTGGAGATTTTTTCCCGGTACTTATTTTTACCGGTGGTTTTTTCCCGGTGAAGTTCCGGTACAGAATTCTTCCCGCCGCTTCGTTTGTCCGGATTCTCGCTGCCACATTTTCTGGCAGCAGAGCGTAGTTGCTCTGCACATTTTCTGGTAGCAGAGCGTAGTTTATCTACCCTCTATTTGTTCGTTTGTAAAAAAAAAATAATTAATTGTTTGTAAAAATTATTAGATTTTTCTTAGTTTGTTTGTATAAGAATATTTGTAACCTTTTTTGTATTTGTTTGCGGTTTGTACCGTGCGTTCCGGGTTTGTGCCATTCTCATACCTACCGCGGTTCTTCGTGTAGTTGCTTGATTTTGTTGTTTTTTATTTACCTTTTGTTATTTTTTGTTTGTGACTTGACGCGATGGCGAAGGCCTCCAATGCTAGGGCGACACTCGCCAACGAATTGAGATGGTTTGTGACGGCCGGAGGACTCCTGTCCCGGAAGGACAGGGAGGGCGCCATACTGCTAAGAGCGGATCACCTCCACTCACGATTGATTAGCGCGGAAGCGGCATGGCGGCGCTTACCGAAGCCGATCTTACCCCGGAGGCCTACGCAGGTCACATGGCGGACATGGACCAGATCCTGAGTCTGCACGATGATATCGCGGAGGCGGTGACCGCAATAAGGGCGAGACAGGCTGGCGGACCAGCCCTCGCACACCTGTTAGACAGGAAGGACCAGCGGTTACTGGTCGGCTCCCCACCCTTCAGCTGTCCCACTTTGGGGGTAGGATGGAGGAGTGGGTAGCATATAAAAATATGTTTGAGTCCCTGGTCGTAGCACGACAGGATTTGTCGAAAGGCCCAGAAGATGGCCTACCTCCTCTCCACTCTTGAGGATGAAGCGCGGTCGCTCATCCAGCACCTCCGGGTGGAGGACGACCAGTACGATACGGCTTGGGAGTTATTGAACTCCCCGCTATCAAAACTTACGTTTGTTAGCGGATGCGCACGCCGCACAGTTGATGGCCCTGCCCAAGGTGGCCAACAGGGCACAGTTGCGCCTGCAGTTGCTCACGCCCGTTACAGTGGCCTGGAACGCGCTCCGCACACTGGGGCTGCCGGTGGACCAATGGTCCTTTTTGCTGGTGCACATTGTATTGGGCAAATTACCCAATGACATCCGCTCGCGATTTGAGCGCGAGAATGCGGAACGGGATAGCACCACCCTACCAACATTCACTGACTTGGTGAAGTTTTTGGAGTTTGAGGCACGGGCTGCTGAGAATACCATGACGGACTCAGCGCCATCCAGAGCGCCTGAACGTAGGCCCTTGGAACCCTCATGGCGAGGGAGGCCCCAACAGGGACGGCAACCGCCACCGCGTGGAGCTGGTGCGCGGGTTGCACACACGGCAGCAGTCGCGAGGGACGCGGACTGCCTGCAATGTGGTCGGATGGGCCACAGCCTGCTGCAATGCAGGGACTGGCAGGGACTGCCAGTACAAGATCGGCGCCGCATGGCAAAGCGGCATGAACTTTGCTTTTATTGTTTGGGCGGTCACTATGCACGTGACTGTCCCAGTGCCATACCATGCAGTGCATGCCGTGTGCAGCCGCAGCGGTTTTCTCCGCCGCTGCACGAGTACCCACGGCTGGAGTACCACCCGCCGTACCATATGTATGGCCGGGCCGCGGGTTATGCCCCCCCTCAGATGGGGATGTGCACTCGCCCGCCATATTATCCGGGTCAGTGGCGCGCCCCTGGTTTGGAGAGAGTGGGGAGCCCGTAACTAGCTTGCTCCCTTGCTGGGACAGAGCCGCGGACGGTTCTGCTCCCTACCGCGGTGGTCCGCGTATGGGGTCGTAGGGGGGAAGCCATTAATTTGAGAGCTCTGTTGGACTCAGGGGCTCAAAGCAGTTTGGTTACCACTCGAGTGGCACGCCAGTTAGGTTTAGTCGTGGAAGACTCGCCTGTGCCACTTCTTGGAGTTGGTGGCATACAAGTGAAGTGTCTGACGGGCCAGACACTTGTCACCTTTTCTTCGCTGAAGTCCTCCACAATGAGGATCACGACTTCGGCTATGGTAATGGATACCATTGCGGGTTGGCACCCCTCGACAGACATACCGCCGGGTGTGTTGTCTTTGGTTTCGGGTCTGGATTTGGCCGACCCCTTTGTCTTTCATCCCCGGCCCAGTGGACTTGCTCCTGGGCTCGGACGTATTGGGTTGGATTTTGTTGGGTACACAGAAGGCTCTGGGTTCGTCTTCACTGATGGCAGTGTCTACGATTTTTGGTTTTGCCCTGATGGGCCCTGTGTTTGATAATGGCACCGCGGAGGAGCCACCGGTTGTCGCATCTGCGTCCTTGGCCAAGACCATGCAAAGGTTTTGGGAGGTGGAGGAGCCACCTATGAGTTCCAGGATGGATCCGGAACACGCTGAGTGCGAAGCCCTTTTTCGATCAACCACGGAGAGGTTGCCCTCCGGTCGGTTTGTAACTAGGTTACCCTTTGTTGCCTCTCGTCCTAGCCTAGGGCAAAGTAGGGCGCTTGCGGAGAAACGACTGCTGTCCATGGAGCGACGTATGCAGCGTGACCACGTACTTCGCGATAAATATATTGAATTTATGCGCGAGTACGAGGATTTGTGTTTGTAATATATTGGGTAAAACTAAACGCGGGCGTTTCGCATTGCTGCCGCCAGAGGGCGTTCGGGGTTTTCACACTGCTAGCGCGAATGGCTCGCGGACGGTCGCCATTGCATTGCCCTATGCGATATCGGTTTGATTTTTAATACGCGAGAGGTTCCGCGTTCTTTGATTGCTAATTAGCTTGAGTTGTGTTTGTGAATTTCCTGTTTGTTAAATAACTATTGAACTTTGTGTTTGTGTACCCGTCATGGTGACTTTTTCTTGTGAGAGGTGAAACGTGGCTGGCGGTTCACATCTGGCTGTTCCCGAGTGAAACTACGGGAAGAAATCTATTTATTTGTCCTGGGGAATTGGAGATCTCAAGGGGTTAGGTAGGGTGATTAGGAATTCCCCCTTCCCGAAGATACTCAAGTTTGGATCCGGAAGAGAAAGAAGATTTAGCTTGGTAAGTGTTTTTTAAGTGTAATTAATTTATAGGTTAGGTTATCATATAGGGCCCTGTAGCTCCCTTCATAAGCTACGGTGGTAGCAGGACTGCGTTAAGTTTATTTAGGTTTCTAGTCGGGCAAACGTGGTGCCGCGTGGAGATTTCTTCTCCGGTACTTATTTTTTACCGGTGGTTTTTTCCCGGTGAAGTTCCGGTACAGAATTCTTCCCGCCGCTTCGTTTGTCCGGATTCGCTCACTGCGCCACATTTTTCTGGCAGCAGAGCGTAGTTGCTCTGCACATTTTCTGGTAGCAGAGCGTAGTTTATCTACCCTCTATTTGTTCGTTTGTAAAAAATAATTAATTGTTTGTAAAAATTATTAGATTTTTTCTTAGTTTGTTTGTATAAGAATATTTGTAACCTTTTTTTGTATTTGTTTGCGGTTTGTACCGTGCGTTCCGGGTTTGTGCCATTTCTCATACCTACCGCGGTTCTTCGTGTAGTTGCTTGATTTTTTGTTGTTTTTATTTACCTTTTGTTATTTTTTGTTTGTGACTTGACGCACGATGGCGAAGGCTCTCCAATGCTAGGGCGACCGACACTCGCCAACGAATTGAGATGGTTTGTGACGGCCGGAGGACTCCTGTCCCGGAAGGACAGGAGGGCGCCATACTGGCTAAGAGCGGATCACCTCCACTCACGATTGATTAGCGCGGAAGCAGGCCATGGCGGCGCTTACCGAAGCCGATCTTACCCCGGAGGCCTACGCAGGTCACATGGCGGACATGGACCAGATCCTGAGTCTGCACGATGATATCGCGGAGGCGGTGACCGCAATAAGGGCGAGACAGGCTGGCGTGGACCAGCCCTGCTCGCACACCTGTTAGACAGGAAGCGACCAGCGGTTACTGGTCGGCTCCCCACCCTTCAGCTGTCCCACTTTGGGGGTAGGATGGAGGGAGTGGGTAGCATATAAAAATATGTTTGAGTCCCTGGTCGTAGCACGACAGGATTTGTCGAAGAGCCCAGAAGATGGCCTACCTCCTCTCCACTCTTGAGGATGAAGCGCGGTCGCTCATCCAGCACCTCCGGAGTGGAGGACGACCAGTACGATACGGCAGGGTTATTGAACTCCCGCTACCAAAACTTACGTTTGTTAGCGGATGCGCACGCCGCACAGTTGATGGCCCTGCCCAAGGTGGCCAACAGGGCACAGTTGCGCCTGCAGTTGCTCACGCCCGTTACAGTGGCCTGTAACGCGCTCCGCACACTGGGGCTGCCGGTGGACCAATGGTCTTTTTGTTGGTGCACATTGTATTGGGCAAATTACCCAATGACATCCGCTCGCGATTTGAGCGCGAGAATGCGGAACGGGATAGCACCACCCTACCAACATTCACTGACTTGGTGAAGTTTTTGGAGTTTGAGGCACGGGCGGCTGAGAATACCATGACGGACTCAGCGCCATCCAGAGCGCCTGAACGTAGGCCCCAACAGGGACGGCAACCGCCACCGCGTGGAGCTGGTGTGCGGGTTGCACACACGGCAGCAGTCGCGGGGGACGCGGACTGCCTGCAATGTGGCCGGATGGGCCACAGCCTGCTGCAATGCAGGGACTGGCAGAGACTGCCAGTACAAGATCGGCGCCGCATGGCAAGGCGGCATGAACTTTGCTTTTACTGTTTGGGCAGTCACTATGCACGTGACTGTCCCAGAGCCATACCATGCAGTGCATGCCGTGGGCTGCACCACGTGATGCTCTGCATGAACCGGAACGGGGATGGCCCCCGGTTGTTGAGGCAGGGGTCCCCTATGGGCGGGGGCGCTCCTGCGCGAAGCCCTCCACCATCGGACGGAGGACGCGGCTTCGCTCGTCGCACCCCCCCTCGGGAGGGGGGTCGCGTATCTGCGCGGGTCTTGGCGGACCGGGACCACGCGCCCCAAGGTCATGGCCAGTATGTGGCTGGCCAGGCCCCGGATAGGGCCCCCATGGGCGGGGGCTCCTAGATCGGACGTGAGAGTGGGGACACCCCCTCCACGCGGGTTACCAATGCCCAACACATGCAGCCGCAGCGGTTTTCTCCGCCGCTGCACGAGTACCCACGGCTGGAGTACCACCCGCCGTACCATATGTATGGCCGGGCCGCGGGTTATGCCCCCCTCAGATGGGGATGTGCACTCGCCCGCCATATTATCCGGGTCAGTGGCGCGCCCCTGGTTTGGAGAGAGTGGGGAGCCCGTAACTAGCTTGCTCCCTTGCTGGGACAGAGCCGCGGACGGTTCTGCTCCCTACCGCGGTGGTCCGCGTATGGGGTCGTGGGGGAGAAGCCATTAATTTGAGAGCTCTGTTGGACTCAGGGGCTCAAAGCAGTTTGGTTACCACTCGAGTGGCACGCCAGTTAGGTTTAGTCGTGGAAGACTCGCCTGTGCCACTTCTTGGAGTTGGTGGCATACAAGTGAAGTGTCTGACGGGCCAGACACTTGTCACCTTTTCTTCGCTGAAGTCCTCCACAATGAGGATCACGACTTCGGCTATGGTAATGGATACCATTGCGGGTTGGCACCCCTCGACAGACATACCGCCGGGTGTGTTGTCTTTGGTTTCCGGGTCTGGATTTGGCCGACCCCTTTGTCTTTCATCCCGGCCCAGTGGACTTGCTCCTGGGCTCGGACGTATTGGGTTGGATTTTGTTGGGTACACAGAAGGCTCTGGGTTCGTCTTCACTGATGGCAGTGTCTACGATTTTTGGTTTTGCCCTGATGGGCCCTGTGTTTGATAATGGCACCGCGGAGGAGCCACCGGTTGTCGCATCTGCGTCCTTGGCCAAGACCATGCAAAGGTTTTGGGAGGTGGAGGAGCCACCTATGAGTTCCAGGATGGATCCGGAACACGCTGAGTGCGAAGCCCTTTTTCGATCGACCACGGAGAGGTTGCCCTCCGGTCGGTTTGTAACTAGGTTACCTTTTGTTGCCTCTCGTCCTAGCCTAGGGCAAAGTAGGGCGCTTGCGGAGAAACGACTGCTGTCCATGGAGCGACGTATGCAGCGTGACCACGTACTTCGCGATTAATATATTGAATTTATGCGCGAGTACGAGGATTTGGGTCACATGTCTCCGGCTCGAGTTGATTGGAGCTCAACTGAGCATTATTTTTTGCCCCACCACGCGGTGGTGAAGGCCTCAACAGGCAAATTGAGGACCGTCTTCGATGGGTCCGCACCCACTTCGAACGGGGTTTCGTTGAATCTGTGTTTGCATTCGGGTCCCAAATTGCATAGGGACATAATTGACATCATCTTGAACTTTAGAAGACATCAAGTGGTTTTTGGTGCGGACATCCGGATGATGTTCCGCCAGATAGTCATACATCCTGAGGACAGGCGATTCCAGTTGATACTCTGGCGTGAGCGCCCTGAGGATCCTGTGACGGTGTATGAACTCAACACAAACACGTATGGTTTGAAATCTAGTCCCTATATCGCCATCAGATCATTGCTTGAATTGGCAGAGCGGGAACGGATCCGCTTTCCCCGTGGGGCTTCCGTGCTGTCACGTGACTTGTATGTTGATGACGTGTGCACCGGAGCCCAAAGTATTGAGGAGGCCCTCCTACTGCGGGATGAATTGATTGAAATATTGAAAACGGGTGGCTACGAGCTACGTAAGTGGTTGTCCAATGAGCCTAGAGTTCTAGAAGGGATCCCGGAGGATCACCAACAGAACCCTCACCTGTTTGAGGATGTAGATGATCCCAACAGGATAGCGGTGCTGGGCATGCAGTACCAGCCGCTAACCGATATTTTCACATTCCAAGTGGACTTGGAAATACCAAAGGTCTGGACAAAGAGAACGGTGTTGTCCGTAATAGCCCGTATGTTTGATCCAAGCGGTTGGATCAGTCCAGTGATATTCTCTGCGAAGTGTCTTCTTCAGAGACTTTGGACTTTGGGCGTCTCGTGGGACGAGCCGCTGTTTGGCTCTCCATTGGATGATTGGCTCGAGTTGTTTTCATCGATTAAGGAAGTCAATCGGATTGCCTTGCCTCGTCGAATATTGCCCCCGGGAAATATCGAGCCAGCCTGCATGGCTTTTGTGACGCGTCGGAGCGAGGCTACGCCGCGTCAGTCTATATGCGGACAGTTGACGCCGATGGCCGGGTCAATGTCTCGCTTTTGTTAGGGAAGAGCAAGGTCGCCCCCATCAGGACTAGGCTGACTATCCCCAAGCTTGAGTTGAGTGGAGCTCACCTTCTCTCTAAATTGTTGCATCACGTTGCCAGTGAGCTGGCGGCCACGGTCGAGATACGAGACATCTTCGCCTGGTCGGATAGCCAGGTCGCGCTTGCATGGTTGCGCGCGGCCCCACATACCTTGGAGGTTTTTGTGGGAAATCGGGTTTCCCAAATCCAGAATATCGGAATTGATATAACATGGAGACATGTGCCGGGAGAGCTTAACCCAGCGGACTGTGCTTCCCGAGGTTGTACGGCACCAGAATTGGTGTCACACCCGCTCTGGTGGGGTCCAGAGTGGCTGATGGGATCAGAAACTTCTTGGCCTGTCTGTCAGACAGATGTTACTTCTTTGAGTTTGACTGGGCTCCGTGTACATGCTGTAGTCGCTGAGACGACGTCGGAGCCGGATTGGCTACTTGCTCGGTATAGCAGCTTGGATAAGCTTCTGGGTGTCACCAGTTGGATTAAGCGTTTCATACATAATTGTAGAAACCCACAGGCAAAGCGGTTGGAGCCGATTGCAGGTGCAGAAGAGCGCCGGAGCGCATTGTTGCATTGGGTCCGTGTCGTGCAGACCGGACGGTTTGAGTCAGAGCTTCGTATCTTGCGCGACGGACGCGCTAAGTTGAAGGGCGCGGTCGCTCGTTTGAACCCGTACATCGACTCGGATGGGCTTCTTCGGGTTGGAGGCAGGCTCCGGAAGGCGGATCTTCCATATGAGACTCGCCATCCTCTGTTGTTGCCCAAGGGCGGACCCTTGGTGCAGCTTTTGGTGTCTGATCGACACATTCGTAACGCCCATGCTGGGTGCAATGCTTTGTTGGCTATTTTGCAACGCGAGTTTTGGATTTTGTCAGCCCGAAGAGCAATCCGTAGTGTCCTGTTTCGATGTATTGCATGTTATAGGTTGAAGGCATCCACGATGCAACCACAGATGGGTGATTTGCCCGCTGATCGAATCCGACCGTCGAGACCGTTTGACGGCGTTGGAACCGATTTTGCCGGTCCCTTTTCGATCAAGGCTTCTCCTTTCGTAATGCCCGTATTGTGAAGGGCTATTTGTGTGTATTTGTTTGTTTGGCCACCAAGGCTGTCCATTTGGAGGTGGTATCGGCTCTGACTACGGAGGCCTTCGTCGCCGCGTTGGATCGCTTTGTTTCGCGTCGAGGTCTACCTTCCCTTATTAGGTCTGATAATGGCACAAACTATAAGGGAACTGTAAATTATCTTAAGGATGTTTCTGTGTTTATTGATAAGAATTGTACTAGTTTAAGTCAAATTGCTGCTCAAAGGGGAATAACCTGGAAGTTTAGTCCCCCAAGTTGCCCCCATTGGGGAGGGATTTTTGAAGCGGCTGTGAAATCCGCAAAGACCCACCTCCGCCGCATTATCGGAGAAACGGCTCTAACTTTTGAAGAGCTGGCCACAGTGTTTTGTAAAGTTGAGGCGGTCCTCAACTCTCGTCCTCTCTGTCCGCTATCTCCAGATCCAAATGACTTGGAAGCTCTCACCCCTGGTCATTTTTTGGTGGGAGGGCCTTTGAATGCCCTGCCCGAATACCCGTGGAAGGACGAACGCGTATATCGGTTGTCGCGTTTTCAAATGTTGCAGCAAATGAGCCAGGACTTTTGGCGTCGCTGGTCGCTTGAATATTTGCATTTGCTGCAGCAAAGAGTGAAGTGGACAGACAGGACTGAGCCTCCCAGGGAGGGTGATTTAGTATTGTTAAAAGAGGCAAATTTGCCCTCATTGCTTTGGCGACGAGCTCGCATATTACGTTTGATTCTTGGCGGAGATGGCACTCCGCGTGTGGCTGAGGTGTTGGTCGACGGTTCGATTTTAAGGAGAGGTGTGACCTCTCTCGCCCGCCTTCCCGTAGAGTAAGCTAGCGGTCTGCTTCTCAGACCGGGACGGGGGGATGTTTGTAATATATTGGGTAAAACTAAACGCGGGCGTTTCGCATTGCTGCCGCCAGAGGGCGTTCGGGGTTTTCACACTGCTAGCGCGAATGGCTCGCGGACGGTCGCCATTGCATTGCCCTATGCGATATCGGTTTGATTTTTAATACGCGAGAGGTTCCGCGTTCTTTGATTGCTAATTAGCTTGAGTTGTGTTTGTGAATTTCCTGTTTGTTAAATAACTATTGAACTTTGTGTTTGTGTACCCGTCATGGTGACTTTTTCTTGTGAGAGGTGAAACGTGGCTGGCGGTTCACATCTGGCTGTTCCCGAGTGAAACTACGGGAAGAAATCTATTTATTTGTCCTGGGGAATTGAGATCTCAAGGGTTAGGTAGGGTGATTAGGAATTCCCCCTTCCCGAAGATACTCAAGTTTGGATCCGAAGAGAAAGAAGATTTAGCTTGGTAAGTGTTTTTTAAGTGTAATTAATTTATAGGTTAGGTTATCATATAGGGCCCTGTAGCTCCCTTCATAAGCTACGGTGGTAGCAGACTGCGTTAAGTTATTTAGGTTTTAGTCGGGCAAACGTGGTGCCGCGTGGAGATTTCTTCCCGGTACTTATTTTTTACCGGTGGTTTTTTCCCGGTGAAGTTCCGGTACAGAATTCTTCCCGCCGCTTCGTTTGTCCGGATTCGCTCTGCGCACATTTTCTGGCAGCAGAGCGTAGTTGCTCTGCACAATTTGGGTCACATGTCTCCGGCTCGAGTTGATTGGAGCTCAACTGAGCATTATTTTTTGCCCCACCACGCGGTGGTGAAGGCCTCAACGGGCAAGTTGCGGACTGTCTTTGATGGGTCCGCACCCACTTCGAACGGAGTTTCGTTGAATCTGTGTTTGCATTCGGGTCCCAAATTGCATAGGGACATAATTGACATCATCTTGAACTTTAGAAGACATCAAGTGGTTTTTGGCGCGGACATCCGGATGATGTTCCGCCAGACAGTCATACATCCTGAGGACAGGCGATTCCAGTTGATACTCTGGCGTGAGCGCCCTGAGGATCCTATGACGGTGTATGAACTCAATACAAACACCTATGGTTTGAAATCTAGTCCCTATATCGCCATCAGATCATTGCTTGAATTGGCAGAGCGGGAACGGATCCGCTTTCCCCGTGGGGCTTCCGTGCTGTCACGTGACTTGTATGTTGATGACGTGTGCACCGGAGCCCAAAGTATTGAGGAGGCCCTCCTACTGCGGGATGAATTGATTGAAATATTGAAGACAGGTGGCTACGAGCTACGTAAGTGGTTGTCTAATGAGCCTAAAGTTCTAGAAGGGATCCCGGAGGATCACCAACAGAACCCTCACCTGTTTGAGGATGTGGATGATCCCAACAGGATAGCGGTGCTGGGCATGCAGTACCAGCCGCTAACCGATATTTTCACATTCCAAGTGGACTTGGAAATACCAAAGGTCTGGACTCAAGAGAACGGTGTTGTCCGTAATAGCCCGTATGTTTGATCCAAGCGGTTGGATCAGTCCAGTGATATTCTCTGCAAAGTGTCTTCTTCAGAGACTTTGGACTTTGGGCGTTCTCGTGGGACGAGCCGCTGTTTGGCTCTCCATTGGATGATTGGCTCGAGTTGTTTTCATCGATTAAGGAAGTCAATCGGATTGCCTTGCCTCGTCGAATATTGCCCCCGGGAAATATCGAGCCAGCCTGCATGGCTTTTGTGACGCGTCGGAGCGAGGCTACGCCGCGTCAGTCTATATGCGGACAGTTGACGCCGATGGCCGGGTCAATGTCTCGCTTTTGTTAGGGAAGAGCAAGGTCGCCCCCATCAGGACTAGGCTGACTATTCCCAAGCTTGAGTTGAGTGGAGCTCACCTTCTTTCTAAATTGTTGCATCACGTTGCCAGTGAGCTGGCGGCCACGGTCGAGATACGGGACATCTTCGCCTGGTCGGATAGCCAGGTCGCGCTTGCATGGTTGCGCGCGGCCCCACATACCTTGGAGGTTTTTGTGGGAAATCGGGTTTCCCAAATCCAGAATATCGGAATTGATATAACATGGAGACATGTGCCGGGAGAGCTTAACCCAGCGGACTGTGCTTCCCGAGGTTGTACGGCACCAGAATTGGTGTCACACCCGCTCTGGTGGGGTCCAGAGTGGCTGATGGGATCAGAAACTTCTTGGCCTGTCTGTCAGACAGATGTTACTTCTTTGAGTTTGACTGGGCTCCGTGTACATGCTGTAGTCGCTGAGACGACGTCGGAGCCGGATTGGCTACTTGCTCGGTATAGCAGTTTGGATAAGCTTCTGGGTGTTACCAGTTGGATTAAGCGTTTCATACATAATTGTAGAAACCCACAGGCAAAGCGGTTGGAGCCGATTGCAGGTGCAGAAGAGCGCCGGAGCGCATTGTTGCATTGGGTCCGTGTCGTGCAGACCGGACGGTTTGAGTCAGAGCTTCGTATCTTGCGTGACGGACGCGCTAAGTTGAAGGGCGCGGTCGCTCGTTTGAACCCGTACATCGACTCGGATGGGCTTCTTCGGGTTGGAGGCAGGCTCCGGAAGGCGGATCTTCCATATGAGACTCGCCATCCTCTGTTGTTGCCCAAGGGCGGACCCTTGGTGCAGCTTTTGGTGTCTGATCGACACATTCGTAACGCCCATGCTGGGTGCAATGCTTTGTTGGCTATTTTGCAACGCGAGTTTTGGATTTTGTCTGCCCGAAGAGCAATCCGTAGTGTCCTGTTTCGATGTATTGCATGTTATAGGTTGAAGGCATCCACGATGCAACCACAGATGGGTGATTTGCCCGCTGATCGAATCCGACCTTCGAGGCCGTTTGACGGCGTTGGAACCGATTTTGCCGGTCCCTTTTCGATCAAGGCGTCTCCCTTTCGTAATGCCCGTATTGTGAAGGGCTATTTGTGTGTATTTGTTTGTTTGGCCACCAAGGCTGTCCATTTGGAGGTGGTATCGGCTCTGACTACGGAGGCCTTCGTCGCCGCGTTGGATCGCTTTGTTTCGCGTCGAGGTCTACCTTCCCTTATTAGGTCTGACAATGGCACAAACTATAAAGGAACTGTAAATTATCTTAAGGATGTTTCTGTGTTTATTGATAAAAATTGTACTAGTTTAAGTCAAATTGCTGCCCAAAGGGGAATAACCTGGAAGTTTAGTCCCCCAAGTTGCCCCCATTGGGGAGGGGATTTTTGAAGCGGCTGTGAAATCCGCAAAGACCCACCTCCGCCGCATTATCGGAGAAACGGCTCTAACTTTTGAAGAGCTGGCCACAGTGTTTTGTAAAGTTGAGGCGGTCCTCAACTCTCGTCCTCTCTGTCCGCTATCTCCAGATCCAAATGACTTGGAAGCTCTCACCCCTGGTCATTTTTTGGTGGGAGGAGCCGTTGAATGCCCTGCCCGAATACCCGTGGAAGGATGAACGCGTATATCGGTTGTCGCGTTTTCAAATGTTGCAGCAAATGAGCCAGGACTTTTGGCGTCGCTGGTCGCTTGAATATTTGCATTTGCTGCAGCAAAGAGTGAAGTGGACAGACAGGACTGAGCCTCCCCGGGAGGGTGATTTAGTATTGTTAAAAGAGGCAAATTTGCCCTCATTGCTTTGGCGACGAGCTCGCATATTACGTTTGATTCTTGGCGGAGATGGCACTCCGCGTGTGGCTGAGGTGTTGGTCGACGGTTCGATTTTAAGGAGAGGTGTGACCTCTCTCGCCCGCCTTCCCGTAGAGTAAGCTAGCGGTCTGCTTCTCAGACCGGGACGGGGGGATGTTTGTAATATATTGGGTAAAACTAAACGCAGGCGTTTCCTGTTATCGCCGCCAGGCGTTTTGGGGTTCTCACACTGCTAGCGTGGATGGCGTCGCGCGGACGGTCGCCATTGCATTGTCCAGGGCGATATCGGTTTGATTTTAATACGCGGAGCGGTCTCGCGTCTTTTGCTTGTTGTTTAGTTTGAGTGATAATTGTGAATCTCCGGTTTGTTAAATAACTATTGAATTTGTGTTTGTGAAAAACTCTGCTATTGTGACTTTTTCTTGTGAGAGGTGAAACGTGGCTGGCTGTTCACATCTGGCTGTTCCCGAGTGAAACTACGGGAAGAAATCTATTTAGTTGTCCTGGGGAATTGAGATCTCAAGGGTTAGGTAGGGTGATTAGGAATTCCCCCTTCCCGAAGACACTCAAGTTTGGATCCGAAGAGAAAGAAGATTTAATTTGGTAAGTGTTCAATTGTAGTTAATTTATAGGTTAGGGTATCATATAGGGCCCTGTAGCTCCCTTCATAAGCTACGGTGGTAGCAGACTGCGTTAAGTTAGTTAGGTTTTAGTCGGGCAAACGTGGTGCCGCGTGGAGATTTTTTCCCGGTACTTATTTTTACCGGTGGTTTTTTCCCGGTGAAGTTCCGGTACAGAATTCTTCCCGCCGCTTCGTTTGTCCGGATTCTCGCTGCCACATTTTCTGGCAGCAGAGCGTAGTTGCTCTGCACAAGATACATTAATGCCCTTGTGCACAAAATTCGATTTTGTGCAGCCTATATCCTGCACAAATAACCACTTTCAGAGCATGAGAAGTGAATCATTTATTAATCCTATCCTACTAATATTATAAATGCGAAAGTTTGGATGTGAGTTTGTGAATTTGTGAGGATGTTTGTTACTCAATCACGCAAAATCTACTGGACGGATTACGATGAAATTTGGTATACGGGTAGAAAAACACCGGGAATAGCACATAGGGCACTTTTTATCCTGAAATTCCCACGGGAGCGAAGCCCCGAGGTGCAGCTAGTGTCATTTATATGTTGCGCCGGAAATGCATCATGTTTATTTTCATAGTCACTTACCTAAAGTACATCATCTTTATCAGCTGGTATTTGTTATTCTGATTAGAATGATAAAGTCTCATAAAATCTTCAATATCATTATTCAATGTACAGTGTTACGTTATTGTTGACAATGTGTGTCGCACTTGTGTTCCAATTTATTTCATTCATGCTCTCATTAGAATGGATTTTGTAGGTTGCTAGTATTCTTGGCTGAGATGTGTTTTTGTGACCAGCATTATCTTTTAATACATTCGTCCTGGCATTTTCACAACTTGGAAGTAATGTGGGGTCTTTGTCACCCAAAGTGCCTAAGTTTACTCTAAAACACAGTTTTGACTGTCTTTCACGTTCGATTTATGCGTTTCTATACGACCTTTTGTCAGAACGGCGAGCTTTCGCTATCTTTCCCTTATATCATACTAGTGCGGCAGAAGTTCAATCAGCATAATGCAAATGTGACCTTTCTTCACCATGGGCCAGGTCCGCCTGCAATGCGCAGTCCAGAGCCAAGGTCGAGGACATGGCTCCCAGCCAGACACCATGCAGTACCGTAACTTTGACGGCCAAGTTATTTGTATACGCTCAATATGGAGTTCGTCTTGGATTTATTTTAAACTTGTTAGAGAATTTAAGAGCTTATCATTACTTAATTGTGCTATTGTATGTGTTAATATAATCGTTGTCTCCCGTACGTAACTATTTATTAATCTGTGCCCGTACACAGAATTATGAATTTATCTATCTATCTCATATGAATCATTATCGACTATCTTTAATTAGGCTACTATTACAAAACAAACACGACGACGTTAGTTGGTATCTGTTACTGTCACGTCGTTAGCTGTCAATATAGACGCTTTTATTGCAACATTATTATTAGAGGAAGTACCATCGCCAAGGCCGCGAAAAACTGCAGTGTCATTCGTCTTGGCTCATTCCCAATTACTTTAGCCAGTCCGACTTGTTAACTTGTAATGTTGTTGACAAACTTTCAACAGACAGCTTCGTGCTGATTGATTTTTACAGGCGATTATTTGTCTTCGTTTTGTCTACAAGATAAAATAAATGAGTTAACTTGGTAGTATATTCCAAACTATTGTAAGACCTTTACACCCGCATTGTAATTGCAAAGTAACTAATGATCTACAATTTAATGAGCAGATAACTTTTTCCTATCTAAGTTTTCATTAAACGAAAAACATTATATAGAAACGTTGGAACGGCCACCGCAATGAGCGAGAAAGTGGTTCCGATAGTTCTTCATATACGATCATTACATTATAAAATAAACCACATACACCAACTACACACTCGGTAAATACGCGACCATTGAACCCGGGATTTACGAGATCGTAACCCATTTCCAGACAAAAGTAATGCCGACAGTTAAATACGACGTTAAGCAACTTCTGATACTAATAATAGCAAAGTAATAAGGAGTTGCAAGGGTAAATAGGCTACGAATACGGAAAACAACCATAATCATAATAATACTGATGAAGTCATTAAAGTTTATCGTTATATTCGGGGTGTATGTAAGGAAATGATCGCCAAAATTGTGTTCAGCGGCAAGAAAGCGAGAAATTTCAATTGGAGACTAAGTTAGTTGAAACGATATAGCTTGTTACGGAAAACAATGACGCGCTAGCATTATTTGAGCAATAGAAAAAGAAACATTTAACTAAAACGTAACGATTGTTGTAAGAATATTATTAGGACTTTCAGTCTGCATCTGAATTTTAAATCGCAAAGGCAAATCGAAAAATCTGTAATCTTTCTGGACCAATTAATTTGATAGAATAAGCTGAAATAAACCATAATATTTTTCAAGCGAAGAATCAAAACTATGTGCAAAACTTGCTTTCACCGCTGCGATTGACGAAGTTGGTGCACTATGAGATCTTCTTCTTTGCGTCTCAACTGTAGTTGAAGACGAAACAGAAAGAGAGAGATTTGAGATTTACCGATCTTTATGGAAGTTTTATATTGTAAAGGTCATGGTTAAAGTGATGCGTCGGCGTTGCCAGACCTTTACCCACTGAAATGTCTTTCTCCACTGCACTTACAATAATTAAGTGGGTTGATAAATTAATCAGATGGTGTTTTAGTATTGAGAAAGGTCGTGATGCTGCGTCAACGGGGAACAATACTGCGATGTTAACACGCCAGTAGGCAGTACTAACATGGGAGTAAACCGAGTATTTTGACATTCACAATGACAAGTCATGTGAATTACATTGACTTGTTGTACATCATGGCAAAGATGTTTTTTACTGCATGTGCTGGTGCGGCCATCCGCGTAATATTCCCTATTAGGTAAAACATGAAGCTATCACACATTTCTCGCTGCAGAACCGCTTCCCATGTGAAACGTTTGCTTTCCCTGCCTGTAATTGCATATTACGGTGATAATTGCAAGTGTCTCCGATCGTGGCGGCCTCTTTGGATGCCATATCATGCAATTTCTAAGTGTCAAGTTCATCGGACTTTCCCCCGAGTTGCTCTTCGTTGGCTAGCCTTTTATGGTTTCTATGTATATCAATAAGATTAATGTGGTCTAGGTTTTGACTACAAACTTGTATTCTGTTTTCTTAACTGTCCATTTTGCTAGAGTGTTGTTGTTAGATGGCGGTAGTCATCGCGTTAGAGATGCGGCTTGTAAAATTTTACATCGACTCGGAACAGATTACGTATTTTAAACTATATTTGATTTATAATTAGCCTCTTACGTATTAATTACGTAGAACATATTATTTATAGTAAACGTCGTCGTATACTATTAATAATATGGCATTGTAAATCGACATAATAGCATTACATAATGTTCCTATCCGAGACGGTTCATAACATTAAATTAAGCGGTCATCGCTAGCCTTCATTATGCTCTGAATGGGTAATATAATCTGTAGAATTTCACTTTTCACATGATGCGGAGTTATTAGGTAATGTTTAATTAATGTTAACGAGCTAAGTTTGCGGTTATTCGACCGTGGATCTAAGAACAGATGCTCTGTGGGAATTCTCGGTGGAACATGTGGTTGATGTTGGTCCATGTTTACAGCGAATCATCGTACATTGCTTATTATTGTCTTGTGTTAATCCATTGTTCACATTAAAACTAAGAAATGTATATCGCTATTGGCTGCAATGTGCACATATGGCCGATAAGACAAGTCATCTGTGACCGATTCTGTACTAGTTTAGTTAGACATTTATTGTGTTAACTAACTTCTTGCCTTTTTCTTCTTCGTCTTTGCATACTGAAATTCCATTGTAGATATGGATTTTTAAGAAATAGGTACGGTTTCGGAGCATACTTTTAGACATGAAATAAAACAATCAATAGTGGGGTGGGCAGATATTGATAATAGTTGTTAGTCATGTCTGACATTCGCTACGCCCACTATTCGCACATCGCAACCAGTTGGGTGTTTTAAAAATAATGAACGCATAATACAATAGACTGTTTTGGTTCGCAGTTCACATGATTTCTTTTCTTCATTGATAGTTTGGAATTGCCTAATTTTATCGTCTTTAAATTGCCTATTCAGTTTGTTAACACTAGAAAGAAAGCCAATATATAAGAAAATTATATAAGAAAGCCAATGCTTTCTTATATAAACCTAAGTTCAATTCCCAATGCGCAACCCTCTTTAAAAAAAAACAAAGCAGAAGTCCTGTTGTTTAGCTTTGATGGAGGACTGAAGGTAAGGTATAGCTGTGATGTATTATCATGGAAAATACATCACAGCCTTAGACAATTATGAACTAAAATTAAATCAAATTTACTGGAAGTTTCACGGGATTAAAATGTATTTATTTGTCCCTCTGATCATAAATTTCCACTTATAACTTCGATGTATCCGGTAAAAGAAAATATGAGGAAGGAAGACTCTTGTCACTAGATGGCGGTTGTCGTTAAATCATGTCCAATGTCTTGAAGAAATATTAACACCAGCATTATCTATGCGCTGGAAAAGATAAAGACTGTTAAGAGTGATTCCAGCAATAAATCGAACGTCAGCAAATAGAAATCGCCCATACCGGGACCACCCAGTTATGAAATCGTCCTGAAACTCGTTCATTTCCGCCAGTCCAGTTGATGCGGACTTATGACAGCAATGTCGCAGGCCGGCTCCCTATAAATATCATCGAGCGAGCCACGTGCCGCTTCCTACTTCCTTATAAATGTGTGCATACGGACACACTGGCGGACGGACAGACGGGAACATATCAGTTAGTACTGAAATGATGAAGATCCTTTAGTTTTTGTTGATGGATTTAAATGAAAAACTCGTGAAATTTCTATCGAAAGTATTAGAAAGAAAGGCAGCTTGTAATTTTACAGAATTTACATAAACTGCAACTCTCAACTATATTGCTACTACACTGTTAATTTATTAAAAAAACCGGCCAAGTGCGAGTCAAGCTCGCGCACCGAGGGTTCCGTACACGCAAAGCATCTCACTTTATAGCTCTAACTAAAAGTTTCAAAAACAAACTTAACTTTGCAGTTCGATCACTAGGACTTATACTGCTTCGAGTGCAAAAATAAATTTGTAACGCTTTTTTTTAGACTTCCAACAACATATTTACAACTTTCAGATTTATTCCTGTACAAGTACTGTTAGACCTTGCTTTTTGCCAAATTTCATAATTTTAGGTCAATCGAAAGTATCCCATAGGTTTTGATTGCTGTCTTAAATCGCAAAATATGCAAAAATTTGCAACATTTACGGTAATATCTCCTGATCGCGTTGACGTATAATTTAGATTTTTTTATTGCTGAAAAAGACCGTGGAACCGAGTATTCAATATTAATTTCAACTTTCAACCCTTGAGAAAAAAAGTTTGAGAGACAGACGGACAACAAAGTGATCTTATAAGGGTTCTGTTGTTGCCTTTTGAGGTACCCTAAAAAGGACAAACAATGAATGCGCGCTGGTACGAAGAAAGACGCCTATTTGATTTTTAAATTACCTAAGTCAATTGGACAGTGCGTAGTGTAAAGTTTTGATTTAACGCTCTCACTGAAACGCTTCCTTCATAACTCGTCCGGTAACGATAAATATCTCGAATGCATTTCTGTCTGCATGTGCAATGTGTATCTTTAGATCTCGGAAACTGCATCATGGTTATGGTGGTGTACTATTTGGTCCAAATTTGTTATTTATAAAGTTAAAGTATTTAGAATTCACTACATTTTGATGGTATCTTGAGAGTTGAGAACTCTAGTATTAAAGACCAAGATCCTCTTACGATCGTTGAGCTATCGGGCATCACAGTAAGAATCTTCGAACGAATCTTCAGGATTCTTATTACTCTCCTCGCACATTCACTCACACAACATTAGGTATTCCTAATAGGGTGTTAAATAAATGACAATATTTACCCTTACCCCAAACAATACGCGTGAATTTCCTCACGTGGTCAGGTAGGCTGACCTAAAAATAAATAATGTGAAATCTAAATATAGCGAGCAATAAAGGCTTACTTCTTAAATATTGGTAAATATGAACCAATGGAGGGTGTTGGGATCAGAGAGATCAAACAGCCGCTAATTGGGCTTCACACACGTGCACTTCACGTCAAGTCAATATTATTAGGGTCATATGAGGCGTGATTGTGTTGTGATCAATTCGATCGAAATGATCATTCGGTTAGGCTGATACTAAAAAAAGTTTACTCTTTTCACCCAGGTTATATCACCCAGGTGAACAGAGTGGAGTATACCTGTGGGTCTGGGTTAGCCATCTCTGGATTTATTAAAAAATGCCCGATTCCTGTATAACGAACGAACTGAGCATTTCTAAATTAATCTAGAGATGGCTGACCAGTTCAATCAGTTGGTAAAACGTAATTTTAGCAATCAAAGGTACAATTTTAGATCTAAAGGACAAGACCCTTTTTATGCTTCTGCATTAGAAGTAAAAATACATGAGGATTTGGTGCGAAACAAGTAATGTAGAGTTGATAACTCAGGTCGAGCAATGCTGAGGTTAAGCATGAGACGAACCTATCTAGGGGCTCTAAATATCAATTCACTAGGAATACAAAATCTCGTAGATAGAAATATAACTTTTTTTTTAAATCTTTATTTATTAAAAGAGGGTTTTATCAATTTTGACAATGTCACCCTCACATTTGTTACAAAAGTACTTATATACAAAAAACATACATATTATCTAAATAAACTAGGTCAACGGTCGGCGTTTTATGTGATTGTAACAATTAGGTACAGCATCCTTGCCTCCTTCGACAAGGGGTAGGCAAGAATGCTGTTAAAAATTCCTATATCTATCAGTTTTAAATTATAGCCCTGAATAAAATTCTCTCATAATCGTTCCGCACACACTTCATCAGTATATGATAAACATCTTCAATCTTTCCGCATTCAATACAGTTTGGCGACTCTGATTTGCCCATCATAAAAGCAAAACTTTTTAATGGAATGTGTCCGGAACGAATTCTTAAGGCTATACATAGTTCATTCCTACTCATTACAGCACCATCAAACCATGGGCGAAGAGGGAGGCTGGGTAACATTAACAAGTGTCATGATCGTGAAACAACAGATTTTGTAACACGATTCTGTAACCATGTTATTTGACGAAATGGACTAAATGAAATCGAAATCAATATTTAAACGTAGCTTGCGCGCTGCTATTGTAAGCGTACTTTATTGTCTGTGATTCTGACATTCCTCGTGTTTTATCTACTTTATTGTCTGTAGTTCTGGCATTCCGCGTGTTGTACTTTATAGTCTGTGGTTCTAATTCGGTGCTTTTCCCCAAAGCATCTTGAAAGCGTTATCTGGTATTTATTTATTAAACAATCCGTTGAGTCTGTGTTGGGCCTGTCGACACCTCGGTTTAGCAAAACTTGCGAATTCGGGGCATTCCATGCATAAAGGTAAACAAAGCAGATATATTGATATTGGCTATTAGCTTTCGCTCTCGTAGCAATTTCTTCCAGTTATTTATAATTTTCTACTCGTTTACCAAATTTCATCGGAATAAATTCTCAAGAAAGAACAAGAATATTAGTCTGAATCTGAACTCTGCCAGGCCACGATTCAACAATTTGACATTTGCGTTTCTGGAGGTGAAGTTATAGGCAAGCATTGTTGAAACGCGACGGTAATGACTCGAGACAATTTTCCGGAGTTATTGTCCACTTTTCCGGCTGCCCCAGAAACACATTGTCCCTTCCGTACAAATAGTTTGCGCATTTTCTGCAAACGCCCTCATTTTCTTGACGATGTCTTTATTTCCGTTTCTGTTTGCGTAAACAAGCCTCTCAGGATATTGACACGACACAGAAGAAACAATTTGCTAACAACGCAAGTTGGCATACGCTGTAGCAAGTTTATTTAATAGTCGAGTAAGTATTTAGTACACCGCGTGACTGAGGTTGGCAACGACAAACTCTTGGGTGAAATGTTTAATCACTTATACATGCACGACCGCCCGGCTTCACTCGTGACGGGTTGTGGCTTATTTGAATAGCAGACAGTTCTGGATAACGTTACTGTTAAGATTACTATGTTAATTCGTTTAACAGACTGGGCAGAGTGTGCATTAAATGTATTACAATACCAGTTCTCTGTAAAACTTTTAAAGTTGTGGCATTTTATAGTGTTAAGAATTAGATGGTACTTACCAGACAAACAATATCAATAAAAAATTAAGGGGTTCAAGTTAAATCCTAGACGTGTATAATCATGTATAGATGCAGTAACTATTGTGTGGTATACAGCTAGAGCGTTTAGAAAACTCCAAGACAAATACTGTTTTCATGGTGGTAAATTATTCACCTTATTTTTGTCCTTAACTTCATTAAGCCTCCAATCATCATTGCCAACGTTTTGGATCCAATATCCTGAATCCGAAAAGATAACTCCATCAACTTCATTAAATACATTTATCTCTTCACGTGGAGCATCAATGTGTTTCGTGCATGATCGTATTTTAATGACTTTCTTATCGACAGCAGCGCTGGTTAGATGTTCGACGTTACATCGTTTAGGAAAATATGTTGTTATATACCTACCTTCTTGATTGACAATGTCGGATAAATTATTTCCTTTACCTGATTCTTTCGGATGGTTTATAGGAATGTATAATACATACCCGGGTAAAGCTAGGGCACTAGTATGACATATTTCTTATCTAGTGATCTTACCCAAAATTCTTGCAAATTAAAGTATTTTTCGAATGCAATAGAATAGTCTTATTAGATTGGCTTGAAAGGTTAATTAATATAAATGGTTCTATACTCCATCAATCGTGGCCGGAATAGAGCAGTAAACAAACTGGTTTGGAAGATCTGAAGATTTAGGGAATTAGAATTAACGATGTATTATTGTTCGTCTATTCACATTTGATAAGACTCCTTGTATTGTTAGAAGAATCCCTTGCTTGGTATCTGGCTCTCACAAAAATGTCTCATGATAGTCGGGCATTTCATAAAAATCTGAACAATCGATAAAATATTTTTTTTTTTTCATTTTGATGCAAATCGTCATTAAATGCAAACGTAATTGCGCATACAGTTGAGTGATCACTATCGCCTAACGCTCGCGTGCTCTCATTTTACGGTGATTATTGTGTGAAAATGCATTCAAATTGGAAAATTTCATTTCAATGTTTTTTTTTGTTTATATGTTACTAACTGCGCCTCGAGGATCCGCTCCCGTGGGAATATCGTTATTAAAAGTACCCGTATGAGTTATACCTTAAACCTATTTTTATCGAAATCTATCCAGTAGCTTTTTCATGAAAGAATTACAAACATCCATTTTCAACCTAATAAATAAAAAAAAACTTTCACATTTATAGTTTTTGAAAAGTTTACTAATAATACTACTAATAATTTTACAAATACAATGATTAAGGACGCGTTTACAAAAATCAATGAAATTTGCCATTTGCCGGTTCGATTTCCGATAAATTCATTGAATTTTATAAAGTGTTACGGGTACTGATGGGTACTGTAAACCTTTGACTATATTAGTTTCTTTTTTATTTTGTGTAAAAAGTAGTATTAAATACTATAAAATTAGTTTTTCCTAGCCTCTTTCCGCGAAAACAACGAAAACAGGGTAAGGTTTCGGTATAAAAAACTGAGTAATTTGTGAAATATTCTTTAAAAGAAAAATAGAAACATATAATATATATAATCAATATTATTTATTTCAAAAAAAACCATCAAGTTTCAACAAAATTTATATAAAATAAAAATTATCAGTTTAACTGTTTCGTTTTTCTATAGTATAAAGTGACGAACATTTCGAACGAAGCTTCAGTCGGCTCATGTGGGCCTCAGTGAAAGGACGTCCCTGTGTCTCCCTGTGTCGCTGCGCAGCAAAATCCCACGGACAAATACATCGCTGTGCATATAGGAAAACTGAGTTAGATCAACTGGTTTTCATACTTGTGCGGAAAAGAAAGTACCTTTTTATTTTTCTTCGTTAATATTCCAGTGTGTGTTTTGTCTTCCTTATTACTCTAGTCATACATGAAGTCCAGCGTCCTGATGATGGAGACGGGAGGTTGCCATAGGAACTCTGTAACTAAACCATGTAACCTGGTCGAGTTTGGGCTGATTTGGTTTGTGTTCTTTAGAACTTTGGTCCTACATGAAGTTCAGAGTCCTGATGATGGAGACGGGCGGTTGCCATAGGAACTCTGTAACTAAACCATGTAACCTGGTCGAGTTTGGGCTTGTTTGGATTGTGTTCTTTAGTACTCTGGTCCTACATGAAGTTCAGAGTCCTGATGATGGAGGCGGAATGCTGCCATAGGAACTCTGTAACTAAACCATGTAACCTGGTCGAGTTTGGGCTTGTTTGGTTTGTGTTCTTTAGTACTCTGGTCCTACATGAAGTCCAGCGTCCTGATGATGGAGACGGAAGGTTGCCATAGGAACTCTGTAACTAAACCATGTAACCTGGTCGAGTTTGGGCTTGTTTGGTTTGTGTTCTTTAGTACTCTGGCCCTACATGGAGTTCAGAGTCCTGATGATGGAGACGGAAGGTTGCCATAGGAACTCTGTAACTAAAGCATGTAACTTGGTCGAGTTTGGGCTTGTTTGGTTTGTGTTCTTTAGTACTCTGGTCCTACATGAAGTCCAGCGTCCTGATGATGGAGACGGAAAGTTGCCATAGGCAGAGTTGGGCGTAATCAACTACTTTTGTAATCGGATTAATAATCTGATTGAAAGTAATCATGACTACATCAATCATGATTACTTTTAATCTAGATTACTTTCAATCATGATTACATTTGTAATCGTTAGTTTTGATTACAGTAGTCAGTAATCTGATTACATGCGTAGTTTTTATTATTTTTAACCGACTTCCCAAAAAAGGAGGAGGTTATATGTTTCGAAGTATGTTTTTTTATGTATGTTTTTAAGCATTTTTATAATAAATGCGCTTCGATATCCAATCAGTATGTATCTTGTATGTCTGCGATTTTCTAAGCAAATAGGGGCTTTCGACGACCGACTGTATGAATCATATAGGTAGGCTGTGATATAAGTATGGATTTCGCAGAAGTTCCAATTCGCAAAATGTCCAAATCGCAAAATGTCCAATTTGCAAAATTTATTAGACATTTTGCGAATTGGACATTCTGCGAACTGGACATTTTGCGTGTTGGATATTTTGCGAAATGAACATTTTGCGAATTGGGCATTCTGTGTATTAGACATTCTGCGAACTGAACATTTTGCAAAATGAACGTTTTGCGACCGCTGGACCTTTTGCGAATTGGATTAATCATGTAGGTAGGCTGTGATATAAGTATGGATTTCGTAAAAGGTCCAATTCTTAAAATGTATTGGACATTTTGCGATTTGGTCATTTTGCGAATTGGACATTTTGCGAATTGGACCATTTGCGAAATCCATAGACAGAATGTCAAATTCACAGAATGACCAATTCGCAAAATGTTCATTTCGCAAAATGTCTAAATCGCAAAATGTCCAATTCGCAAAATGTCCAATACATTTTACAAATTGGACCTTTTGCTAATTGGACCTTTTACGAAATCCATACTTATATCACAGCCTACCTATATGATTCATCCAATTCGCAAAAGGTCCAGCGGTCGCAAAACGTTTAATTTGCAAATTGTTCAGTTCGCAGAATGTCCAATACACAGAATGCCCCATTCGCAAAATGTTCATTTCACAAAATGTCTAATTCGCAAAATGTCCTAATTGCAAAATGTCCAAAACGCAAAATGTCCAGTTCGCAGAATGTCAAATTTGCAAAATATACATTTATCAAATTGGACATTTTGCGAATTGGACATTCTGCCTCAACATATCTTTATTGCGATAACTGTTATAGATATCATCATATAACAGTCTTTATAAATACCTCAATAATATTTTATTACTCAGAAGCTCTCAGAGCTTCGAGATAGAGTTTTTCACTAAACTCCATTTATTCTTACCAGTCCTATCATGTAAACAATCTTCACAATAGGTACTTTTTGTTGAATTTTGTTAAAAATAAATCAAATATTAGTTCAAACCTAAACATTCTAAAGTAAAACATTTATTGATTGAAAGTTTCATTTAAATCCGTCCAGTAGTTTTTGCGTGAAACGCGTACATACATACAGACAGACAGACAAGAAATTCCAAAAAAAATTTTTTGCTTTCTATTATTCTTTTTAAGTGTCCCTCTATCCATTTCAGTCAAAAATACTAAATGTACAGACAAAATATTTTTACTGTTTTATTATATGTATAGATAAAAAAAATACTAATGTAAAAATAAATATTTTACAAAAAATAATATTAAAAGTATCAAAATGTGTTTGTTCAAAAGATTCCCGCTTAGCGTGGGTCGCTGTGACTGTGTGCCCTGCGCATGTAGTAGTACAATCAAATACCTAAAGTTGAATCGAGTCTTTTTGTAAATGCGTCCTTAAATTAATAAATACTTTTTCATAATTTAAATGTGAAAAACATTTACTTATGCGGCTGGAAGTTCCTCTAGCATCACCTCATCGCGCGGGACATTTCCATTCCACGTATCGATGTCAACACCGCCGCCGGCTGCACCAACCACCGGTAAGACCGGTCCGTCTGCTCTTGAACCGAGTGACAAATGTTCTATTCGGCAGTTTCACAAACAATTTACCGTTGTCTATGTTTTGTCTCTGATTGACGGCGGTATATAGATTCTAGAAAGCCGCCCTTCGAAAACTACCAATAAATGTGCTCTTAAAACCATTTTGCTAATTGACTAGCCTGGAACTAAGTAGTCTATGTGACTAGGTATTATTGGCTTTCTTATACTTTAGTTTCAGGCTAGTCAATTTTAGTTGTGTTATAATACTAGAACGACTTGCTTTTGGTTAAGTCTTTATATTCGGGTTTGTCAATAGTAGGTTTAGGGGCGTTTACTGTTTTAAATGAAACGATTAGGAATCCGTTTTAATAAATATACAATATACATAGACGACTAGTTAATATCCTTCCCTTATTGAAACATACTATTATATGGAACACTATTGCTTTTAACCGGTGTGGGATTTCCGCATCGTGCAATGAATATTCAAGAGCACCCATCGCAGGCCTATTGCTAAAGTTCCTTACGAATGGTTACATTAGTCTCGATTATTACATTCTTTCCGACATCATCGACCTGTTTACAATTTCATCAGTCATTTCCACTCTTGGAAATGCGGTCTTGGGAAACGCCGACAAGAATCACAATCGGAATTTTAAATTTAGCAAGAATCTTTGTGGTATCGCACTTTAAAACAATTCGATGTGTTGTGGTATTTTCACTTTCTCATCAACTCACAAATGAATTCTAATTATCGCGTTCTAACAACATGTCTGTCTCGTCATCAACACTCATGACAGTTTTAATTTGGTTTTGAAAACTTCTACCTTCTGTCAATTTCTTCGGCGCTGCGAGTTGGTTAGTGATTTTAATTAGACCGAAATGAGAAAAGTCGGTGGATGGTCGTCTAATCAATTCAATTCGTTCCGCTGTCGGCTGCATGAGATTGATCCTCTTTCGGGAAGCTAGATTGGCCTCAATAGAATTAATTATGCTTAGATATAGCTTTCGCGTTTATCAATTTCGATTAGTTCCTGTAAAATGTTTCTTAAAAATTACTGACGATTCTTAAATTGACAGGCGTCATTCATCTGGTAAAATTACAATATTTAGATCCATTCAATCAAACTTTGCATTGCAAACTATGAATCAAGTAATAATATACGTCCATCAGTATTCGTCTCGCCTTTTCTTCTTGACCATTACGTTTGATAACATTCATATTAAATTTTTAACTACATTAATGATGTGAGCTTTTGACTGGGCATCTCCAGACGCTCACCAAGGTCTTCAAATGTCACGGACGTGAACGTTCTCCACATCACTCGACCTGTTTATTTACATAATAAGTATGTCGCTGTATTCAAGCTATGCCTGCTGCTTCGCACACCTAGTTGCACCAGAGGATGTGAAGAATGAACACAGGGGAAGAAATACCGAGAAAACATAATGTATTTTTATCCCGAATTTTATAATCCTAACTAATATTATAAATGCGAAAGTGAGTTTTTTGTTTGTTGGTTTGTTTGTTACCTCTTCACGCTTTATCCACTGACCAATCTTCCTGAAATTTCGCATACACATAGCTGGAAGTACGGAGAAGGACATAGCACTGTTCCCGTGGGAAATTCACGCGGGCGAAGCCGCAGGCGAAAGCTAGTACCTTCTATAAATTAGGGCAATCTATTACAGTCGTTGACCAATTAACGTTACACGTGAACTTATTCCGCTGATTATACAAATAAGTACAATGGCCCGTTGTATAAATTGAAATGCGTTTAATTAAGTTTGCGGTTCTAGTGGTCGTCGCGGCGACAAATGCAAAAGTCAAATGCAGAATGCGGCGTGCAATTCTATTACTTCATTTTAGCAATTGCTGGTCCTCAAACCACAATCAAGAAGATTCTATCATGAATCTTTAAAATATAAGTTTTTAAAATTATAACATCTTTACTCTCGCGTTCCTTCTATCCATAAGTAGACTACGCGAAAAGAGGCGGAACTGTATAACAAGAAGCCGTAAGTCGTAAGATAAAATCAATCAATCAATCAATTGTATTGTTCAGAAATAAATGAATATGAATATGATATATTTGATTTGATCAATGAGCTCGCAAAGTGTGTTATTGCCAAAATCAGATGTTACATCACATGAGAATGGTTTGCTAATTTTTTCGGAAGCAATTTATCGTTTTGTAAAGTCGCTTACAGTCAACCCTAACATTATGTGGCTCTGCGATGTCCAATGATTATGATTTTCCTCTGCCGCAACGCTTCCTAGCAAGCACTAATATCTCAGTGATCATCTCTGTCCATTTCTGTCACGCATAATCGAAAAAGCATTACTTTAAGTCTTTATGCCAGATGCTACACTCATTGGAACTTACAAAATAACAACCCTCCAGCCAGAGATATAGTAACTCTAATCCATTATAAAATCGCATTAGGTATTTCTAGAAAGTTCCAAGCAATAATAGTGTTGATCCTGTCATTCCATCAGAAATGGTCCGGTGGCGACCTGCCAGCTCCAAGACAACACTATTCCTATACGAATTGGTACAGCTGGGTAACGACCCTTCTGTGTAAACTGCTTCTGCGTCAATCCCCCTGATTGATGTTTGTTTCTCGTTTCTCAATCGGCCTGGATCCAGCAATGGTAATTGAGTTTGCAACTCTAGTAACAGCTTTTTGTATCAATAAACAAGGTGTGCTGCAAATAGATGCCACAGGGTTTTATTATCACTATCACTAGGAGTTGTTTCGTTTAAATTAATATTTGGCAGCGTGTCAAGTTACCATGTATGCACTTGAAATGCAGTAATAGGCGATTATTTGGGTAGGTTTATGTTATAGATAACAAAGTTTATAGTTAGGTGATCGGGACATCTTAATACTTAGTTGATAAACTAAAGTTACTAAACTTTGATGGAATGAGCTAATAAGTACTGCCATTATATGGAGTTAATGTTCAAATGCTACTCTCTGTCGCTAACCTTTTGCTTATGTATGGCGATTTCAGTCTGCAGCAAGGACTTATTCCTAATGATAATGCTTTCCGATAATATGAATTATAATATGATTAATATGAATTACGATAATATGAATGAAGTAGACCCATAAAAATAAAACCACGTAACAATTATTCAACATAAATCATTCGAACCGACATTGGCTGAATGTTAAATTTGTCGTGCGGCCACAGAACGCGGTACGCATGCCTTATTAGAAAAGAGGAACTGAGCAAAGCAATGCTGGATCACATATGATACGTATTTACTGGCAAAATATTACCACCTTATTATTTGTATGAATTTTCAGTTTTAATGAAAGATAAATCATACAGATGTACAGCACAATACCTATCTCAATTTTGAACAGCGAAAATACTTAATTACAATCAGAGAAATCCGAAGACCATGGTTTATAACAAGATATTGTAATAAAAATTGTGAAATCGCCAACTCTCATCGTTTGATGGAAGTTATATGAAACGAACGTTACAAAACACGAGATATTTTTAATTATGACAGCCATTACTAGTCAGAAACATCTTACAAACTCACAACAGATTAAAACATAGTAAATGGATGTTAATATAAATGGCGAACCTAGTGAAACCCTCCACATTTGAAATATGACTGGTGAAAATAACGAGACAGGTGACTCTTGTGACATGGACGACTAAATTATGGAGACAACTGGAGACAGAGACCGAAATAAATCTATCGCAATGAAATATTACATTGTAATATCGGACACAGCTGTTCATTATAATAAATATCTTGTTATGATACAAAAACATTGAATGGGAAGAACTAACAAGCCCAAACTAACCGACTCAAGTAATTATTATTGTCATTATCATAATTTTCTGCTTTGTATTATGATTTGGGATATAGAAAAAATTAATCCTCGTCTAGCCAAATGAGTAACAAATATTACGTAACCCGTATAATACTGGTTTTATGGGTATTTGGGAATATGAGTTGGTAATTAGCTGTGTCTGCTGGTGACGTCTTCTATTTGCATGGATGATTTCAGGATGAAATCAGCGTGAAACCACGCTGTGAATCAGTCCGCCCACCGTTAGGGCTGCCTGAGCTTCGAAAGTCTTTAAACTTGAACTTGAAGCAGACAAAAAATTGTGTCTTTTAAAACTATTTTCGCGAACCTGCTCTATGAATCGTTTACAGGGTTCTCAAGTAGATTGCGATTTTCATGTGTTATTCTATTGTATCACTCGATACTTTATGTTACATTATTTTCATTCTACTCATTACCTTCAACAACGTTTGAGTGTTTGATTTAAAAATGACGGTAGCTCTATACTTTATTACATACTAGCTGCGCCCCGGGGCTTCGCTTCCGTGGGAATTTCGGGATAAAAAGTACCCTATGTGCTATTCCGGATATTTTTCTACCCAAATCTCATCGAAATCCGTTCTGTAGATTTTGCGTGATTGAGTCACAAACATCCTCACAAAATCACAAACTCACATCCAAACTTTCGCATTTATAATATTAGTAGGATTTGTTAAGAAAACAGTCTTTTCTTGAAACTATTTACTGTGATCGCTTTTTTATCAAGTTTAATTCAAAGTTAACAGTTGAATTCAAAGTTAGCAGCAAAATCTACAATTTTGTAAGAAACACGAGGCAGCCCTACGCCCACGGCACGTTTTGGCAATATTAACGCTTGCAAGGTGTTTCCCGAGATTTCTACACGGCTATACTGCGGTATTTCTGTCATGGATAAATATACTCGGGCAATTTCGGGCTACCGCGAGTGCGACAAGGACGTTAGAGCAGTCTTTGGCACGCGTGCGATGTCCTCTTCATTGCACTTGAAATGGGTCGAAATAACTTATTCCCTAGTTGATTGTAGTCTTTCTTTTAAATAATACAATTTCATTAGATTCAATATGGATATGATTTCATGATGGAGACATCATAGAGTCCTGTCTCGTTTAAATTTATAGATTTAAATAATAATTCACTTTTTAACGAAATCCGCTAGGATTTCCGTTGTGTTGTCACAATTCAAACCTAGTTAAAATAACATCTAATAGTTTTTAGGCTTCCGCGCTGCACCTATGTAATCAAATGATTTTACAGCCATATCTGAATGCAGAGTTGGACAGCAATAACCAAACGTAGGTACAGGAAATTCGTCGGATGTTTACCAAACAAACCAGCAGTTTCGAGCGGTCGACAAAAGGAAATGTCGTCGAGCGGAACCGGCCACAATGTCAACTGATCGCAAGGCCGACACCGAACTTCGGGAGAATATGTAGATGCAAAGGGAAACTATCCAGGAATGACTACTCATTTATTGCGAACAATAATAAACATACATACATAGAATCACGTCTTTATCCCTAACGGGGTAGACAGAGCCAAGAGTCGTGAGACTCGAAGGCCACGCTTAGCTGAATAGTGGGCTCTCTGATGGAATGGAGATTCGAGTACAGTGACAGGTTGCTAGCCTATCGCCTATGAGTGGAGGGATCCCCAGTTTAAAGCCCTTTCCCTCGATTGACTTTTACAATCTGCACGGGAAGAGAAGCAGCTAGCACATTCTATGATTTTTCTTCGCTCCCAGACCAGCATGGAAGCTGGTCCATCTGGTTCTGGTGATGGTCGTCATCTTTCCAATAACAGTTTTAAGAAAATAGGCTAAACTCTAAACAATTAGCGAAAGGATGCGCGAGGATTAAAATCAGTGAAAAGATGGCGATTACAGAAATATAATGGTAGGATTCTTTAAGAAATCGATATCTATACTATTGTTCATAATATTCTTAAACCAAAAACTAATCATGATAAATCTCTTGTGACATCCCTTCACACATTGTCGATGATCTGTTACGAACGGCGAAGGGTCTCAAACTAATCTAACTTCGAGAGTTAAATTGTATTGGCTGCCACTCATAATATGACGTGAAAGATAACGGCATTGGCAAGACAAGTACAAGAACGAGCTTAATTTATTGTAGAAAGCCACAGTAGATTTCCTAATAAAAACATAATATTGACGACGACGCTTGTAACTTTTTTGTTTTTGTGACAATAAGTATAAATTCATTCTTGTTAAACTACTACTAACTATTTACATCGTCCTTATAATCTATTTTATTGTTACAGGTACGTTAACCAGGATCTAATTCTCTCCATTACTCTATTTCAAAGCAACCAAGTAAGTCGGTCAACAATCAAGCCGTTAGTAGTTGTAAAACCCGTGTTAGGTTCACGCACCAGTCTTGTATGCCTTGAATCAAGTACCAAATCGCGTGCCGCTGGTATCACTGAACATTTGTAATTATCTACATACATAATTATAGCAAAAAGTCCGCTTTCCATGTGGTAACTTCACGCTTGAACAAGTACATGACGATGACCCTCATGACACATTGGTCTTGTGATCATCACTAGGTCCGGGATTAGATTCTTAGCCTGGACAAACTTTATATTTACCGTAGTCTGTAATTCTGCATTGTTTTTTTGTCTTCTTATTCCGTTCACCTTGTTCTTTTCGTCGAATAAATCTTTCTTTCTTTTAGAGCGTGTTTGTAAATAACTCCGGATTTTTTAAACTTACTGTTACTGTTAAAGTAGTTAGTAATTTTTAAGTATCTGTAAATATATTTAGCATAACATGCATGCATCCTGCTGCATCTCATAATCAGCGTAAATAAACCCATTAAATATAATTAAAAGGTAGTTAATATGATTAACGGTTAGCATATCAATGAGTTTATAATTCAATCGACTCAAATCTGAAGGTCGCGGTGGAGCATGCTTCTCTAATCACGTCTTCTGCATAAAGAGAACTAAAATATTTTTCATGAATTTTAACGAAAATTGTAACATTGCGTACAACATCATAATCTATTCCTTTATTTGCAACCTACGCCACGGGGCTACACTCTCTTGAAAGTTTTGAGATAAACTGTAGGCTGTATGCTATCCCAGTTTAACTCTACTCTATCCGCTAACTAAACCTCATCGAAATCCGTTTCCGGTATTTTGGGTGATTGAGTAACATACATAAGTAGGACATTTTCCATTTGATTAAATCTCCATATTATATTAAGTTGGATTAGCTTTGTACGTTTATCCTTGTATCTGTTTGCTGTCGGTTTCTAAGAACTGACACTTCAAAGAAGTTTGTTCAAAAGGCACTCGGAGCTCCAACAGGTGGCTGTTGGTAAAACCAAAGTAAATATTGTTTTCCCTACGGTATTCTGAGAAATTTTCAGTATACTTCTGGTAGATAGAAGATTCAAACCGTCGATAGACGGTTGTACTTAACATGTTACAGTATATATAATATTTTAACTCTTCAAGAACACACGTAATAAATTGCATAACTTATAATGTTGTGGGAGAACTAGAAACTCAAACTAGGCCACATGCTCTTTTGCTACTCGTTTTAGATAAATAAGTGCTATCGAGAACAAAAACCAGTTATCATCATGATCAGAAATAGCTTCATCAATTCAAATCTCAATCGGTCTCCCAATTCTCGCATGTCACCTCTGCTGACCCCTACCACCAGACCACAAGTGCTAAACGCCCACCGAAACACTAATGGCTTGACCATTAAGTGGTTTGTCCTTCACGATTCATGAAACACATAGCCAAAATTATTAACAAGCGCATCGAAAATAAAGATGTTTTTGCTTGTTTATGTGTAACGCTTCGCCGGGTGCTATTTATAATTAAAAATAATGCAGGTTAGGGTTATGATTCAGTTACTTGTTGTGGCTAGAACCTGACCTTTTGATAAGTCCGGAGATTTTGTTTACAAAATAAAAACATTGCGCACTTTTTAGTGTAGCGGGGCACCTCACCTAGTATTGAGCTCCTGGCAGTATCAAATATTGTTTAATGAAAAAATCTATCTCTGCTAAATAATTGCTGAGATCATTAATCATTTTACTAAATAATGATTAAACATAAGCTACTCAACCATAGTTTTCAAATCTCAATCTTTATATTATAGATGTTTTTTTCGAACGCTCAACCTAAAGCCAAAGTAAATGTTGAGGAAGCATAAAACACATAATTGGATTGTAAGGGCTTAGTATCGGTTTCTCGCTATAATCTCGTGCTGGAGTTACACAAACACATTTATTACCGAAACGAAGCCTTGAAGCTGAAACGTGACATTATTCATCCTCATCTCCATTGATCCTTACACGGCGTCTGCCCACGTGGAGTGGGATGCTGCATTGTCTTCATCATTACGTTACGGCAATTAAATCCAAGATGAATAGGTCATCGATGAGGAAAAACACGTCACTAGTACGGGTATTTCTAGAAATGATTATGGTAAAAACGTGGGTGTTATTGCCAGATATGTCACTTGATGTTGTGCCAGGTGCGAGACTGTGTGTGTGTCACGGCATTCGCGAGGCACTGGCATGGCACCAGGCGGTCGGGAACTCGAGAGAGCAAGGTCGCACAAGGCCGTCCGTGTACAGCAATTTAACATTCGCGCAGGTGAAAGGTATTAGTTATACTACTGTACTTTGCGTTTCATTCAAATAACAATAGGACTGTCAACGATGCGATATTGCATTTCGTGATAACTTCATTGTTATAAGAAAATAAGTTACACATTTCAATGAAGATGTCGCGAATGCAATTTGACGTCGTTGACTGTTCTATTCTTATTTGAAACACATAGTATGGTCACAGAATTAATATATGTACTACGTATGGTGTATGCTTCTCGAATTCATTGGGGCCGTTGGTTTTTGTGCTATTTAATAGTTATTTGGCCTTTGATATATTGAATGATTGCTTAATTCAAAGTCTGTTTGAACCGCATTGAAGTTACAAAAAGCCAAAGAACAAACAGTCTCAAACGAAACGGTCAAAACTTCAAAGATTTTAAAACCAGATTAATGTTACGAAAACCAGTAAAGTAAACAAACATTTGATTGCCGACTCTGATGGGTTTATCAAAGATTTCAAAAGAGCGAAGTTTTGGGTGAAGCAATTAAGGATTCGTCTGTCTGTAGCCCGTGGCTTCGTAACATGTTTCATTAGCTTTTGCTCACGGCGCAACTCGCACTAAGTGGCGGAACGCAGCCGCCGGTGAACGGCCAGACGACGCCATCTTTAATGAAATAACCACCCCACCTCATCCCTAGCTCCTCTCTCCACACTTCGCTCATCTCATTGATAGCTCTTTCCCGTTTAATTCAAAGAATTGCTGACTATAGACCTATTTTGCAAGCGTTGGTCGGCTTAGTAGAAAAGTTTGTAAGGTTCTCACCTCAATTATTTACACGTCATAGAGCTTAGAGCGTAGTAGAATACGAGATGTGGAAGTACCAACTACAGTTGGCTGCAAGGTTGTGTTGTAGTGTAGTGGACACAATCCCAGTTTAATATTTGAGCCAGTAGCGCAATGCGGACAAGAAAAAAGTAAGATTTTAGCAGCTTTTGTTTTGTTTCACCTGCCCCGGTGTCTGTAATCAAATCTTGCAATTTAAATTTCACCCATTTCTTGTATTTTGTTGAGTAGTGATTTTGAAGTAATCCAAAACTGATTCCCATGGACCATCTTCTGAAGTACCAAGCACAAAAGTGCATAGAGCTCTTATTCAAACATCGATAAATTCGATTTAGCATGCATTGGACAAGCTGCTACTTCAGTCAGAGTTAGGCTGCTAGCGTGCAGTACCTAATGGGGCCATAGTCATTAGTACTTCATTAGCGACCGACGAAAAATGCCTGAATGAATCGTTTATTTGTAAAACATAGGATTACGTCACGTACATGACTTTCGACGGAAATTTTGGCTACACGTCATTCATAAAACTACGGGTATTGCTTTTTCTTTCTCATATTCCTCATTTCTGAGTTCATACGAATCAAACGCACACAATGCACTTTTATAGTGATGATAATGTAGTGGTCTGCCTTCTCCATTTCACTCAAACCTCTACACTTTGTAATCATCAACCAGAGTGCAAGGTTCGTGATGTTTTTTTCGCCTTCCAAATATTCAGAGAATTCCTATTAGACATTGGCACAATCAAAATGTATAGTAATTCAGAGGTTCTCTATATACATCATCAGCTCGACACAACATTTCTACTACTGGACGTCTCTCCCATAGACTTTCACATGACGACTGAAAGCGTCTTCATCTATTTATATCGTGACTATTCGTGACTTGATATTTACCAAATGCTTTGTACACCTGTTACTCAATGGATTGGCTTTCGGAGAATCGAAAATGGGACGAAACCATAACTTATCTATTAACATTTGCGTTTCCTAATAAAATGTAGAACTAGTAACAAGAACTGGGACGTATAAACTAAACATACACTCGGGCCTGGCTTACGTCAGGAAGCTGTCATTGCCAAATCTGTGTTGTTTACTTGAAATTATGTTTTTGATCCATTGGTTATTTTGCCTTTTTTACATCATCCATCACAGATAAATAACATCTGTGAAAGTAGTTTTTATTGGGAATCTAACCTCTAAACAATGGAGGCTACTCCGTGATATAATCCTCAGACAGAAGGTCCTCATGCCAAATTGATCCACTATTCTGGTGAAAAAATAAAAACTTACGTGCGCGTTTAATACCTGATGAATGAGAAAACGTTTGCGTGGTAACACTTTCATTCACTCGCCGCCGTGCCTCGTAATCCCAACACGTAGGACACACGTGGTCTCATAATACAATAATAATAATGCACGCATAACCGTGTGTTATGTTACTGCTAATGGCCCTCGAGGACAGTACTGTGAACGGAGAAGTAAATGACAACAATAAAGGTTAATTGTTTAATAGGAGTTACAGTTTTAATAAATAGTCGGAGAATAGTTTTTCCAATAATAGAAAGATAAGTCAGGGGTCCCATGGGAACTCTTCTGTGGGAGCCTCCCACGCAAGTTAAATGGTTGTCTCTCTTATTACCCTGACTATAAAAGTAACTCTTAAAGCCAATCTATTGATGAAATAAAGACGTTCGGCTGTAAACAGCACTAGATCGTTTATAACTTTGACAAAATTAGAAATCAAACATCAGCCAGTATAGGTGAATCTTTACTAGGCAACAATCGATGCACAATATATATTTTTTTTTATAACATAGGGCGGCAAACGAGCAAGCGGGACACCTGATATAAAGTCTTCAGTGCAATTTGCATGAGGCAAATCTACGACGTGCTATTTAAATTGAGTCAATTGAATTGAGCTAGATGGCATAACAAATTGCGCGTCAGTGCCTGGTGCAGTTGATACAAAAAGCTTTTTCTCCTAATATATCACAATAAGCTGCTCCAAGAATGTCACAACAGGAACATTGTCTTAGGATTAATATAGCCATAACTCTCCGACTCGTTCGTGAGCGAACTATTTTATAAGAAGCTTGTTTCCTACAGCTTGTTCGGTTTTCATTCTCAGGGTTGACAAGAATTTTGTGGAAAATTCGAATGGCAAATGCCAATATTTACCATTCGTACACAGGGATATTCAAGTCTGTAAGTATCCGAGACTTGACTCTGCTGCACACGACTTAGCAAGCAGTACATTTTTATAGAAGTTCGTACACAGCTCAAATCGAAAAGCGAAAACTAGTAAACTACGTAAATAAGTTATTAAGTCGCCGAATATCAGAGACTTAGATATACGAAGAGGCTTAGGAAAAAGTTGATTTTGTTCTACGGTTTCTCATTCACCATGTGTCTCAGTTTCTATTTCCATTGATTCATTTATCACTTATATCAATTTTTATTTTATTTTGTGGGTTGTTAAGGAAATAGAGGTATTTCTGTACAAAATCCTTCTTTACCTTTAGTAGGTAACCCTACGAGTTATAGACGAAAATAATCTTAGTAATTGGACGGATGTTAACAAAAATAAGTGGCGTGTCGGCGATGTGTCTCCGTTTGATGACCTTTGATGTGATGCTCCACGGTTTTTCGTTTTCTTTCTGAGCAACTGCTCGGTTCGGTTGAGAAATCACTCACTTTATTTCACACAGCTAGTTACATATTTGTTTTTCATTTTTGACAGAGACTAGTATTTACTTCGTTTAGTTTGATCTCGGTAACGTTGTGGTATTTCTTTCTATCTTCTTTTGGATTGGACTACGTAGAAAATTCGGGATAAAAAGTACCCGTGTGCTAAATTTCATCGAAATCCGTCCGGTAGATTTTGCGTGATTGATCATACATTCTTATACCCATCCAAACTTTCACATTTTTAATATGAGTGGGATTGACCGTTGACTGATGAGTCAACTACTGATAACCGAGTGACCAATATTAGTACCTAGATGATAAATGAATACGTTGGTGGGTGACCGACCTTCTTCGATACAACTGACGAAAAAAAACCGTAATGAACCTATGTTTAATCTGAGCCAGCTTATTATTGACTAGCTGTCGCCCGCGGCTTCGCCCGCGTAAGTTTCGCTTAGATGAAAAATCTCTCTTGGAGCTTTTCATCAGATGTTCCAGATCTTCAAATTTTATACGTCAGCAGAAAATGCTCATCAGGTTGAACGATTTTTGCTAAGGCGCCATTTCCATATATGTTATAGTGTAGTTGGTCTCTTGGAGCTTTTCATCAGATGTTCCAGATCTTCAATTTTTATACGTCGGCAGAAAATGCTCATCAGGTTGAACGATTTTTGTTAAGGCACCATTTCCATATTACTAATAGTTTAGCTGTTCCGTTATGGTTCTTCATCAGGTGTTCCAGTTTTCAATATGAATTATAGCCTATATGTTGCCCAGGCTTAATAGCTATACAACAAAAAAAGTTCCATTCAAATCCGTCCAGTAGTTTTTGCGTGAAACGCGTACATACATACAGACAGACAGACAGACAGACAGACAGACAGACAGACAGACAGACAGACAGACAGACAAGAAATTCCAAAAAATTTTTTTTGCTTTCTATTGTTCTTTTTAGGTCTCCCTCTATCCATTTCAGTCAAAAATATTAAATGTACAGACAAAATATTTTTACTGTTTTATTATATGTATAGATTTGAGTGCGTTTGATGGTATCCCCTATCTTGCCTGATGAATAGCAAAGATGAGATATATGGTGCGGTGGTTCAAATTTTAGGAGTATTTTGGAGAACATAATACCTACCTAAATTGAAATGAATGAATACCTACTATAACCCTAAGATATAAGGCCTCATATGACTCAGTCGATTATATAGCTGATAAACATATAAGGGCTTAAGCGGCCCTTCACCCCGGCCCAGGGTAGCCAGGGTTCAGTGACCGTATAGACGTGTCGGTTTACCGCCAATTTGTTTTCGCTAGCCTTGTGTTTTCGAACTTTTTCTCCCTAACTTAGTTTGTAAAAGTTTCGGAAATAAGCAGACTATTATTTTATCTCCAATTTTCCTTGTAAGTTTCTTGCCTCTCACGCGCGAGCAGAGACGTAGCTTCGCTAACCAAAGACCCTGTTGCCAATGTCAACAAAACAAGACTATGCTATTTATGTTTCCGAGCGCCCCCCGGTGCACAGCACCGTCTAGGTCCTCTATTAGGCACAACACTGCGCGCAAATATGTTTTTTTTAGTTCAATGTAGACAAAAAGAAAGTTGCGCAACGAACCCTCTGCCCTAGTTTCATCAAGTTTGGAATATGATAACATGTAATTAGATTAGATGTTATCTTCGTAAAAGTCTTATGGTTTTCTCTCAAGTAACTATGCCTTTGGCCTGCACCCGTGCCACAGGTACAGTCGGCTGTATGTCAAGTGCATGGACCCCAATGCTGCGGTAATAGCGGCCAAGTTGCATTGAACTTGGGTACGTTGATGTGTTGACTGTACAATAATTTATTGGGTGGCTGCTCTTTCAATCTATTCCATTACGCTACGTTTACTAAGTTATTGTACGTATACGTAAATAAGAAAATTTAACCATAAAGTACAACCATATACATTGCCTTTTTTTGTTTACATGTTATTGCTAGACTACCTATGTATTTTTCAAAAATGGATGGTAAAAGGCAATTATAAGAGTTTATATTCGCTACCTATAAATGTTTCGTCTTCAATACCGATGACCTAATAACTATGTTCCCGTGGCAAAATCTAGTCCACAAAGTTATTGTGTTAGTGGATTAAACCGACCGAACCGACTGTTTACAAAACAAACATTATGTGATGCACGTACATCATTAGTGCACGTACGGTCAGCACATCAACCTACATCATGCCAAATTCAAGTCTGTCACTACCTTACAAAGGTAATAACTTAACAAGAACCTTTACAGACGAGCGCTTAGCCGACCTAGCCACTACCGCTTCGATGTGCTGTAGAGTAATTAAAGTGCACGTTGCAGAAACAGGGAAATACCGATCGGCAGGCATTCCCGCCCATTGCAATCTGTTTCCGCGGATTATGGACTGGAACCGACCCGATGTTTACTAACACGACTACGTGTGCCCAGGTACCGTGACTTGGCTCTAGTTGCAGATTAGCTTTTATGAGAGACGTACAATAAAGCAGGTTTCTAAAGTCTCCTACGTTTGCTCAGGACCAATCGGTAGAAGCTTTAAAGATGTTGATTCATGCAGTGAAGCGGGTAGGATTTTTATAAGATTCCTTGGTTATTCTCAAGTGTCAATCTGTAGATATTCTGGTACAACATGCTGTCTGTTTGGCTCGCACTTACACTCGCAATATGACCTCAACAGATAAAATTTCCAGCAGACTAGATTTTATTTTCAATAGTCATCTAGTATTAATTTTGATTGACGTCGTCGTAATCTGTCACACAACTGCGGATAGCGATTGCAACAGAGGAGACCCCCAGAGGTATCAATGAAGTTACGGTAGCGAATAGTAGCGATAAATTTACATCAATAGTAACTGCAGTTCTATCAACATGATATATGATCCTAGTTATCGGATTAAAAGATATTGATCCTAGTTGTCTGATTACAATATTTATTTAATTAAACCAGACAGTGGCATTAGGCACTTTGAACCCCATAAATTGTGGTTTGTGCCCGTGTTCATCCTGGCAAGGGCAAACATTTCCCATCAACGAATGCTTGCAAAAAAAATGTGATTTTAGAAAATTCTTATTTCTTTCTTGCATAACAAGTTTTTTGTAAACACCGACCCGTCATTGACCCCCTTTATCTCGCCTTGCCTTACACATATCAGTTACATGTAAGCCCTATTTAACAATGCATACTTTCTACACAACTACAACTGCCGTCCTTCGCGTGGTATCAGCGTTAATCTCTTTAGAGGCTTGGGTGTGACGTCACGCGGCTCCTGCGTGCTTGATGAGAAATTGAATGTAATTAAATAAACCAACTCGTGGTAGTGCATTATTGAACATTTGCGTATCGGCGCCATAATTCCTCCTATCGATCTTAGATCGATGTTCATCTGCTATAACTTTCGACGCATTTATTCTTATTTTATTTTGTGTTGTTACAGGTACGTTAACTGGTGATCCTTTACAGGAACAGTGGGCCATACATATGAACATACATTCCTGGTAACAATCTTAATTTACTGGATGGAATAGAAAATAAGAATTGTTAATTTTATATTGACATTTCCCGCTATTTTCCGTGTCAAACACCAGTAATTTCAAGTATAGCAATTGAGAACAATGTACAAAATTTATAACCGTCACCAAATACCTATCAACTGTAACTAGTCGAATCGTGTCATCACGTCTGTCCGTCCATCTGCGCGACACCCGATCTGCCCCGAACAGATGTGTCTCCGACCTTGCTCCGATTCTAGCCGCAGAACAATCAGGAGGAGCCCTGATACTAGACCACTTGTAGGGCTGTCAGATGTCATATTTCAATTGAGTTAGAGCTAGTTTCCCTAGTTCAGACACGTGACGGAACGATGACAACAATACCCACACAGCAACCACAAGTTTGGAGCTGAATATGCCTTTTATTTCTCATTGTATACAACCCTAAGAAACAGTGTTTATGACCAGTTGGGTCTTATAAAATTTTGGTTTTAAGCAGTAACATTCCTAGGAGTTTTTATTATCCTAGAAATGTTTCTGCTTAGTACAAGAATTTTGTTATCATAGTCCACCCCCATTATCTGGATGAACTGGCTTGCTTTTGGATTCTTCTATTACTAAAATATTTATTTAAAATTCTTTTAGCATATTCTTGTTCAGAAATCGCTCGACGTCTCTAACATAACACATACCTGGCATATTTCGCTAAACATTTACTTCACTTGAGCGATGTATGCTTCAATAAACACTTCTGGTATGTTTTTAAATTGTGTCAGGCTGCGTTTCCACAGAAACTGAGTTGCGGCGGTGCGTGACAATACAGTGTTGCACAATATTATCTCACACTAATTGCTCCGCGCATTATTTGGATATTTAGGAATGCGTTGATAAATTCGTACGTAATTAACCAAGTGAGATAGTAGGAGTAATTTATTTAAAAAGGATATTCCTTTCATGTTTCACATCTATGAAGATTACGCAAAGACTAGACTTATCATTGGTAAAAGCCCTTATGTGAAATGAAACAAGCAACGACTGATTTGGCAACGTTGATGGAGTGGTTCGCATTGCTGATAAATCATCAACTAGAGTTAGGTTGTGGAAAAGTGTAGACGAAAGACGAATACTACCTACCATACATGAGTTAGATAGGATACAAACTTATAAAGCCAGGGTAGAATTCGAAACGTCTTATGAAACTAGGTGCGGAGCCCCGTAGTACAGGAAACAGCCGTGATAATATTATAAATTGGTAAGTACATTATAAATATAAGGCATAGAGCCCTTCTCAGGCCCCTGTAAGACAGTCACGGTCTACAAGCCACATATAACGAGCAAACCCACAAAAACAATGATACAGTCACTGCACTGGCTAAAGATGAAATCTACGCCAATTGCAAGTGGATTATCGTTTCTAGTGAGTAAATCATTTACTTTATTAGTTGCTTTAATTATCGCAAATTTAATTGAGACATCCTCTATTATTCTTAATACTGGCTGGTCTGTGGCATACTTACACTCAGCTCATGCTTCTATTCTGCCACTGTCGGATGTATGTATTGCTATTGTTAATTTCTACGGCAAAATCGACGCGAGAGAGAGCTCAGTTTGTTTTAATACTAATGTATGGGCTTTAATCTCAATGTAACACGATTTACTTCACATTAGTCTAAGAACATAACTATGTAAAGTAGGGTCGTTAGGGCTTAGGGCTCGAGCAAAATAAAATCTAACGTAATGATATCTCGGAAATTGATTCCTTCGGCGGCGGAACCTGTGACGTGACGTCACCGGGCTCCCAAAGCTGTGACGTCACGTCAGTTGAGTTGAGACGTCACGGGCAACGAGTAGTGTGAATTGTGACCTCATAGAAGGAGAGTCCTAGATATGCTCGGCTGTTGGTGAGGGAAAAAACGCTCATCATCATCATGTCGGGTGATATTATCCTGAATCATGACATTATTTTGATCATATAATATTTTAATATTTATCTATAACATTCATAAACCGATTTCTCAAGTCATCGCATTTAGCACTGTTTGTATGTATGAATCATTCGTTTGAATAGCAGTAGGCTGCTAACGCTATTACATTATTGCTATAAATAGATTTCCAAACAGATATATTCATTGAGAAAATATTTATTTCAGAAACATTCAGTTTTAGAAACGCGACATAGTTCAATAACTTCATGAATAAATGGAAAAGGGATGTTTTCGAGTAGATTGTTTTTAAAAATATATTGTGTGAGAGACTACAGTGTTGTATAATAGTTTTACAAACGTTTATTCAACTTGCCTACTTGCCTTGTTAGCATGCCTTCAAATCTTAAAAGCTAGAATTAGCCAAGTTAGAACAATTCCACTTGAATTCATTTAAATAGGTGATATACATTTTGTTGCACCCAGTATCATCCTCCAACGATTAACTGCACCGACATTATTTTAATTTTACCTATTTACTGTGCCTACTGCACCAATATCTCTATCAGTAAAAGCTTTGCCAAATTCTTTTATTTGACAACGTGAGTCGTCTACATTTAAATCAAGATAGTTCAAAAACCAGTGGACCGTCCATCATTTATGTTTCATCAAGATAGATTCTAAGTCTGACCAGCGGCCATGTTTGTTCGTTAGTGGCCACGCCACGTAGACCGTGACCACTTGCAGGGCGCAGGCGCAGGGCCACCGGCCGTGATGAGATAGTATCTCAGGAAACATTAAGTAGTACGTAGTTGTTCAAGCAGGGCCCTTTCGCCTCCACAATGTATTAGACCTTGCGAAGAAATACCGTATCAAGATCTATTGTTAACTTTAGCGGTTAGAACTAGAAGAGAGGATTTAGCATTTTAGTTAACCATAGCGGATTAGTTCTCTCGGCTTTCCATTTCTTAGGGTCTTCTATGTTTTTGGTATCTAAAATTTCGTTGTGTGTCATTTCTGAAGATTTGCTTTTATAAAATTTCCTCGGATGTGTATTGAAAATGTTTTAAAAAGAAAATTAGGCTTTTAGTTTAAGTTCCAAACCGAAGTTGTTTGGATCATTTCTTTATTTTGAGTGTCGTTGACATCGCCTGTATCCGGCATTACAGAAATAACCAGCTTATCTTGCCTCGTTTAGTTAGGAATACGATAACAATTTGTATTGTAACTTTTTCGTGTTTGAATGTTAGTTATGGTTTCCGGTTGCTAGCTAATAAATTCTTAACATGAAACAAAGGTACAGTCAGCTGCAAAGAAACCTGACCGAATCTTTTTTCAGGGGAGTCAGGCAGCTGACTGTACATAAACAAAAGTTTCTGGCTGTAGTTCATCCAGAGTTTCCTTCTTGATGATGTATTCTTTGATGTGCTTCTTTATCTCATCTTTAGTCCTCCTATTTCTAATTCCCGTTTACATCTTGTGATGTAATGGGAACAAACTTTGTATTAAGTAGGTAGTTTGTATTAGGTACAGTATTAATGCTTGCAATATAAAAACGTAAGGCAGATCTTTCATCTTTTATGGTTTTACCATATTTTAAGTGAATACATAATTTTGACTTTTTTTTCCATTTGAATAGAATTCCACCATTGTTTAAGACTAATGGCATTTGGCCTTAACTTACCCTTGACTTTTATGAATGGAAATTCTGCTTGGTTCTAAATTGACGAGTAGGTACATGTCGCGTGACTTTGATCTTCAAAAGACAGATTAGCGTTGTGAGGTCAAAAACATTCGTTATCCATTGGTTAGCGGACGGAAGTGCGTGCGTCGGTCACCAGGGACCCTACTCTGAGTTACAACGTCTGTCTTTCGTAGCTTCGTAACTACGCTTTAGTTTAATGCGTCTCGTCTAACAAAATAGACAGCACAATTATTGAATTATTTAGTCGATACACGTCCAAATACACATCGCACTAACTATTACGCATAATCTACTGCACGGGTTTCGACGAAATTGGGTACATCATCATCATATATTTAAGAACAATGTTCTTGTCTGTGGAGCATCCTGCATTTGCTTCTATCTTCTGCCATCGATTTAACCTTCCCATACGACACACACAACCCTTGCCTTCTCTTTTATTTGGTGTTTAATCAATCAATCAAATCATTATAAATTAAATTCTCTTCTTGGCTTTCCTTTCCCTCTCCTATTTGCTTTCCTTTCCCTCTCCCTAATTGGGTACACGGGTAGAAAAATACCTGGAATAGCGCATAGGGTTCAGCTTGTAATCTATAAATTGAAGTTTTTTGACGAAATATATCAGTGGAATTCGTAGTGCCGGCCGCTTCTTCTCCACTTGCCCTTTTTAGGCGATGGTCAACACAGAAAAAGTATATTTTGTTTCTGATATACATATTGTTTATAGTAATGCCCCATTGTACGTGACCCGACGAGACGCCGGTCGTAGTAAGCAAACATTAGAAGTTGGTGACCTCATTCGGAGTCCAAACACTGCCCTTTGATATGATTTGAATGAAATAACGCTTCCGGTATTATTTATTCTAAGTTATTAGGGTCTGTAGGCCGAATTGGTTGTTGTTTTCCCAGAATTTAGGTCCTGTTTTCTTACTGGCTACATAACGATCGTCAATTACGTCCAAATGATTTGGATTGGTTTTAGATTTATCGATTGAAGCAAGCGATAAACCTTAAACCAATGTGCAATGTACCATCATAAATTGGTACAAGCCGTACAAAAGGATGAAGTAGGCATATAAGGTAGAGGATTAACATTTTGATCATACTCGTAGATTAATCTCACGCGCTCGCGAAGACTTTCTGAACCTATTGATACTCGTCATGAAAGAAAGAAAAAAAGAAAAATTGTTTATTTGGTTACACAAACACCTTCGCTCTGCATGTGTCGTGGATCATGGTACAATCCATGACGACGCTGGTCTTTACGTCGTACAAGGTAGCAAAACATTTGAGTCGGTACTCTCGTTTCAAGTTTTAGCAACAGGAAAGCCAAAAAGAGCAGATAGAGGAGAAAGCAAGTTTTGTATCGTACAGGGATGTCAAACGGGTGGCCGAGGATAGAATGGGATGGAAAACACAGACGAGAACAATGTTCTTAAATTGACGACAGATAAAGCAGTATACTGAAACTGTAGGACGACGTTCTAGATAAGCAGAAGGCACATTTATCATGTGCCGGGGACATTGCAATCCCTAGACGATCCGAACTAGTTTCCAAAGTCCTTCCCGAATATCGGCGCCATTTTGAACTGTCAATTACAAACTATAGCAGTGGAAAAGGCCAGCGGCGGCATTTTCTAAATTCTAAAATATTTGCAACAGCGCTTTAAAAAAAGTTTGAAATTTCAAAACTTAGAAAGAACTTTAAAACCTGTTAATGTTGATGCTAGTAATCTTGGCGTCTTGATTTGGTAAGTCATAAAAACAATTGTTGACGATCTGCCAATCTGGAACATGACCGGATTTTGGAAGTGGAAGCGATTGAAAGGAATGCTCTCTGGCACACCTTCAAACATTGTAATTGGTTGTCAGAACAATAATTAAGTGCGCAAATTGGTCTAATAATACCTGGAAGTTGAAAAAAAAACCAACCAACTAAAAAAAAAATTGTGGTGGGGTAATTGTTAAACAGCTAGCTTTGCGAGTATCTTATTAAAAAGAAAGAAAGGAAAGGTGAAGGGAAACCAAATTTCATCATAGCGTTTCAGGCGTGATTGAGCAACACATATACACATTTCCACTTTCGCCTTTTTAATATTAGTAGGATTGTTAGTTGTCCCAATTCCAACGAAAAATTTAATTTGTTGTATTAATTTGGTACACTGCCAAGGAAGCGGGTCAAAGCATAAACATGAGTAATTTAAATTACACATAAAACAGAGCACACTCGAGGGTCTCGTAAAACTTTACGTTCTTCACTATTCCACTTTAATTATAACTAGCTTTCCCCCCGGGTTCGTTTGTTGAAGCTTTGCATATCCTCCGCCTTCAGAAAAACCGACGGCCGTGTAATGTGCCTTTAAACGCTCATCCTGTAAATCCCTTCGCAAGAAATAGCATCTTCCCGCTAACGTGTAGGGTTGCAACTTGTGAATATTTTTTTAAATATTTCTCTTTTAAATTGCTTTAGCAAAAATAAACCCGGGCGCAGAACTTTGATTTATAGTTAGAGGGTGATGATTCAGTTTCTTTATTTTCCAATATAAAAAAACATAACATAGATGTCAAAATAAGCTTACGTTTTAACTAAGTTCACTGCCAAAGGGCAAATGGTAAGAAGCGGTACCAAAAAGCCACAAAACTTTTATTAGTTTTTTATGTCAATTTATAAATTGGAGCCTATTAATTAATCTCGCGTTAATCTGCCATATGGCTAAACAGTTGGCAACCCTGGCAGATGTGTCATGTGTTTCGTTTTGCTCATCAACGCTTTCCCACGCTCGCTCGCGGCGCCGCTACACGTTTGTTTGTTTGTATTGATAACACGCTAATTACTCCTAAACTTTATACTAACTGCCACTATGTTTAACCTATTACCTGTCACGTATTCTTATGAATCACTGCCATGTCATATTGTCACGGTTGAGGCCGTTACAAGTTATCTTTAAATACCCAAATATAGGCAATCGAAAATAGATTATCATTACATTGCTTTTGTCAATGCGTAGTAGATAATTAATTGAACTATTTAATATTTGTATAGACACTAGCTGCGCCCCGAGGATCTGCGCCCGTGGGAATTTCGGTATAAAAACTGTCCTATGTGCTATGTATATTCTACCTACGTATCAAATTTATTCGAAATCCGTCCATCAGATATTATGTGATTGAGTAGCAAACACACGTCCAAATTTCGCTTTATATGGTATTTTTGTTTTTTGAAAGACTTGTCGTTGTGGGCTTTTTATTAAATGCAATGACACTAACAAAAGCATAGCTCTAAAAGACTATATGAGGCGTACCGAAGCCACGTATATCTGTGAAGAAAAGTCTAAAATACCGGTCCCTTTCTAAGCTCTCGGCTTTATCTTACTTTTTCCTGAGGACTTTTCGCAATCCTCGCCGACTTATGTAAAAGTCTCACTTTCGAGGCTAATCGCCAAGACGCCAACTCTACAGACTTATCTGGCTCAAACATTGCCCGCTTTATGAGATTTGAGTTCTTTTTACCGTACCTCATTTGTGTCCATAGATTAACGATAAATCTTAATGGTAAACTGGTCGGGGAATTAGGTGAAATGGTCCAATCATGAGAGGACTGATCACCCATCTGGTGCTTGTGCTGGCGTCCCCAAAAAGTAAATAATAACAATGGTAAATATGTGTGGCGTCCTAGTCTAAATCATATCAAAAAACAATTTTTAGGTCCTGTACCTCTACCATGAGTTACTATCGAAAACCTACATTGGTTTACTACAGTCGATAGCGAATAAACGCGGATCGAATAGTTTTGTTTTCAACTCGTACCATGAGTGTCACGGAGTCGATAACGTTAGCTCGACAGGTAGTGTAGTTTTTATGTTGTCATGGTTGGTAAGATTGCCAATGTGCCTTACTTCACACACATTGTAGCTATTTCTTTCTAACCACACCTAAAAGACAGAGTGCGATTGATGTACCTATAACCCTTCTAATATTAAACGTCGTAGAACGGGGCTTACGCTGACGTTTTAAGATGATTTTTGAATTATGTGGTTATATTTTGACAATCCCATTGTCAACTCAGAAGTTTTTGTTTTGATTTCGAATTAAACTTGAAAGTGCATTGAGTTTGGTTGTATTTTGTGTTTGTTTTTAGTACCTATAATTTAACATAAAAATGAGAACCAGTGCGTCGCAATTTCAATTACTGGTTGAATATATGGAAAGGTATGTAAATAAATATTTTTCAAGTTGTTTTCAAAGAAGTATAATTTTTTGTTTGTGGTCTCAAGTGGTTAGATAAAAATAGAACACTGGAATGTATTTTAAGTTGATCATTCATTACAAGTAGTTTTTTTAGGTATGGTGACCTAAGCAAGCCCATTGAAGGGCCCTAAGGAAGGGCCACGAATATACAGCGCTGGGCAGAAATAGCAGAAATGCTAAATGCCGACGCGACAGGTGATGTTAAAACTGCTGATAAATGGAGAAAAGTTTGTACTATTTTATTATTATTTTTTTATATATTTTTACCTTTATTTCTTTTACATTATTTTTATAAATTTAAACACTTATATTATTTTCTTTTCATGTCTATCTTCTATGGTGATGGAAATGTGTGGTGAAGGTGTGGAGCGATTTTAAAAATAACATAAAGAAAAATGCAGCTCGCATACACAGTGTGCAGAGCAAACTACGCTCTGCTACCAGAAAATGTGCAGAGCAACTACGCTCTGCTGCCAGAAAATGTGGCAGCGAGAATCCGGACAAACGAAGCGGCGGGAAGAATTCTGTACCGGAACTTCACCGGGAAAAAACCACCGGTAAAAATAAGTACCGGGAAAAAATCTCCACGCGGCACCACGTTTGCCCGACTAAAACCTAACTAACTTAACGCAGTCTGCTACCACCGTAGCTTATGAAGGGAGCTACAGGGCCCTATATGATAACCTAACCTATAAATTAACTACAATTGAACACTTACCAAATTAAATCTTCTTTCTCTTCGGATCCAAACTTGAGTGTCTTCGGGAAGGGGGAATTCCTAATCACCCTACCTAACCCTTGAGATCTCAATTCCCCAGGACAACTAAATAGATTTCTTCCCGTAGTTTCACTCGGGAACAGTCAGATGTGAACAGCCAGCCACGTTTCACCTCTCACAAGAAAAGGTCACAATAACAGAGTTTTTCACAAACACAAATTCAATAGTTATTTAACAAACAGGAGATTCACAATTATCACTCAAACTAAACAACAAGCAAAAGACGCGAGACCGCTCCGCGTATTAAAATCAAACCGATATCGCCCTGGACAATGCAATGGCGGACCACACGACGCCATCCACGCTAGCAATGTGAGAACCCCAAAACGCCTGGCGGCGATAACAGGAAACGCCTGCGTTTAGTTTTACCCAATATATTACAAACATCCCCCCGTCCCGGTCTGAGAAGCAGACCGCTAGCTTACTCTACGGGAAGGCGGGCGAGAGAGGTCACACCTCTCCTTAAAATCGAACCGTCGACCAACACCTCAGCCACACGCGGAGTGCCATCTCCGCCAAGAATCAAACGTAATATGCGAGCTCGTCGCCAAAGCAATGAGGGCAAATTTGCCTCTTTTAACAATACTAAATCACCCTCCCTGGGAGGCTCAGTCCTGTCTGTCCACTTCACTCTTTGCTGCAGCAAATGCAAATATTCAAGCGACCAGCGACGCCAAAAGTCCTGGCTCATTTGCTGCAACATTTGAAAACGCGACAACCGATATACGCGTTCATCCTTCCACGGGTATTCGGGCAGGGCATTCAACGGCCCTCCCACCAAAAAATGACCAGGGGTGAGAGCTTCCAAGTCATTTGGATCTGGAGAGAGCGGACAGAGAGGACGAGAGTTGAGGACCGCCTCAACTTTACAAAACACTGTGGCCAGCTCTTCAAAAGTTAGAGCCGTTTCTCCGATAATGCGGCGGAGGTGGGTCTTTGCGGATTTCACAGCCGCTTCAAAAATCCCTCCCCAATGGGGGCAACTTGGGGGACTAAACTTCCAGGTTATTCCCCTTTGAGCAGCAATTTGACTTAAACTAGTACAATTCTTATCAATAAACACAGAAACATCCTTAAGATAATTTACAGTTCCCTTATAGTTTGTGCCATTATCAGACCTAATAAGGGAAGGTAGACCTCGACGCGAAACAAAGCGATCCAACGCGGCGACGAAGGCCTCCGTAGTCAGAGCTGATACCACCTCCAAGTGGACCGCCTTGGTGGCCAAACAAACAAATACACACAAATAGCCCTTCACAATACGGGCATTACGAAAGGGAGAAGCCTTGATCGAAAAGGGACCGGCAAAATCGGTTCCAACGCCGTCAAACGGTCTCGAAGGTCGGATTCGATCAGCGGGCAAATCACCCATCTGTGGTTGCATCGTGGATGCCTTCAACCTATAACATGCAATACATCGAAACAGGACACTACGGATTGCTCTTCGGGCTGACAAAATCCAAAACTCGCGTTGCAAAATAGCCAACAAAGCATTGCACCCAGCATGGGCGTTACGAATGTGTCGATCAGACACCAAAAGCTGCACCAAGGGTCCGCCCTTGGGCAACAACAGAGGATGGCGAGTCTCATATGGAGGATCCGCCTTCCGGAGCCTGCCTCCAACCCGAAGAAGCCCATCCGAGTCGATGTACGGGTTCAAACGAGCGACCGCGCCCTTCAACTTAGCGCGTCCGTCGCGCAAGATACGAAGCTCTGACTCAAACCGTCCGGTCTGCACGACACGGACCCAATGCAACAATGCGCTCCGGCGCTCTTCTGCACCTGCAATCGGCTCCAACCGCTTTGCCTGTGGGTTTCTACAATTATGTATGAAACGCTTAATCCAACTGGTAACACCCAGAAGCTTATCCAAGCTGCTATACCGAGCAAGTAGCCAATCCGGCTCCGACGTCGTCTCAGCGACCACAGCATGTACACGGAGCCCAGTCAAACTCAAAGAAGTAACATCTGTCTGACAGACAGGCCAAGATGTTTCTGATCCCATCAGCCACTCTGGACCCCACCAGAGCGGGTGTGACACCAATTCTGGTGCCGTACAACCTCGGGAAGCACAGTCCGCTGGGTTAAGCTCTCCCGGCACATGTCTCCATGTTATATCAATTCCGATATTTTGAATTTGGGAAACCCTGTTTCCAACAAAAACCTCCAAGGTATGTGGGGCCGCGCGCAACCATGCAAGCGCGACCTGGCTATCCGACCAGGCGAAGATGTCTCGTATCTCGACCGTGGCCGCCAGCTCACATGCAACGTGATGCAACAATCTAGAGAGAAGGTGAGCTCCACTCAACTCAAGCTTGGGAATAGTCAGCCTAGTCCTGATGGGGGCGACCTTGCTCTTCCCTAACAAAAGCGAGACATTGACCCGGCCATCGGCGTCAACTGTCCGCATATAGACTGACGCGGCGTAGCCTCGCTCCGACGCGTCACAAAAGCCATGCAGGCTGGCTCGATATTTCCCGGGGGGCAACATTCGACGAGGCAAGGCAATCCGATTGACTTCCTTAATCGATGAAAACAACTCGAGCCAATCATCCAATGGAGGACCAAACAGCGGCTCGTCCCACGAGACGCCCAAAGTCCAAAGTCTCTGAAGAAGACACTTCGCAGAGAATATCACTGGACTGATCCAACCGCTTGGATCAAACATACGAGCTATTACGGACAACACCGTTCTCTTAGTCCAGACCTTTGGTATTTCCAAGTCCACTTGGAATGTAAAAATATCGGTTAGCGGCTGGTACTGCATGCCCAGCACCGCTATCCTGTTGGGATCATCCACATCCTCAAACAGGTGAGGGTTCTGTTGGTGATCCTCCGGGATCCCTTCTAGAACTTTAGGCTCATTGGACAACCACTTACGTAGCTCGTAGCCACCTGTCTTCAATATTTCAATCAATTCATCCCGCAGTAGGAGGGCCTCCTCAATACTTTGGGCTCCGGTGCACACGTCATCAACATACAAGTCACGTGACAGCACGGAAGCCCCACGGGGAAAGCGGATCCGTTCCCGCTCTGCCAATTCAAGCAATGATCTGATGGCGATATAGGGACTAGATTTCAAACCATAGGTGTTTGTATTGAGTTCATACACCGTCACAGGATCCTCAGGGCGCTCACGCCAGAGTATCAACTGGAATCGCCTGTCCTCAGGATGTATGACTGTCTGGCGGAACATCATCCGGATGTCCGCGCCAAAAACCACTTGATGTCTTCTAAAGTTCAAGATGATGTCAATTATGTCCCTATGCAATTTGGGACCTGAATGCAAACATAGATTCAACGAAACTCCGTTCGAAGTGGGTGCGGACCCATCAAAGACAGTCCGCAACTTGCCCGTTGAGGCCTTCACCACCGCGTGGTGGGGCAAAAAATAATGCTCAGTTGAGCTCCAATCAACTCGAGCCGGAGACATGTGACCCAAATCCTCGTACTCGCGCATAAATTCAATATATTTATCGCGAAGTACGTGGTCACGCTGCATACGTCGCTCCATGGACAGCAGTCGTTTCTCCGCAAGCGCCCTACTTTGCCCTAGGCTAGGACGAGAGGCAACAAAGGGTAACCTAGTTACAAACCGACCGGAGGGCAACCTCTCCGTGGTTGATCGAAAAAGGGCTTCGCACTCAGCGTGTTCCGGATCCATCCTGGAACTCATAGGTGGCTCCTCCACCTCCCAAAACCTTTGCATGGTCTTGGCCAAGGACGCAGATGCGACAACCGGTGGCTCCTCCGCGGTGCCATTATCAAACACAGGGCCCATCAGGGCAAAACCAAAATCGTAGACACTGCCATCAGTGAAGACGAACCCAGAGCCTTCTGTGTACCCAACAAAATCCAACCCAATACGTCCGAGCCCAGGAGCAAGTCCACTGGGCCGGGATGAAAGACAAAGGGGTCGGCCAAATCCAGACCCGAAACCAAAGACAACACACCCGGCGGTATGTCTGTCGAGGGGTGCCAACCCGCAATGGTATCCATTACCATAGCCGAAGTCGTGATCCTCATTGTGGAGGACTTCAGCGAAGAAAAGGTGACAAGTGTCTGGCCCGTCAGACACTTCACTTGTATGCCACCAACTCCAAGAAGTGGCACAGGCGAGTCTTCCACGACTAAACCTAACTGGCGTGCCACTCGAGTGGTAACCAAACTGCTTTGAGCCCCTGAGTCCAACAGAGCTCTCAAATTAATGGCTTCCCCCTACGACCCCATACGCGGACCACCGCGGTAGGGAGCAGAACCGTCCGCGGCTCTGTCCCAGCAAGGGAGCAAGCTAGTTACGGGCTCCCCACTCTCTCCAAACCAGGGCGCGCCACTGACCCGGATAATATGGCGGGCGAGTGCACATCCCCATCTGAGGGGGGCATAACCCGCGGCCCGGCCATACATATGGTACGGCGGGTGGTACTCCAGCCGTGGGTACTCGTGCAGCGGCGGAGAAAACCGCTGCGGCTGCATGTGTTGGGTATTGGTAACCCGCGTGGAGGGGTGTCCCCACTCTCACGTCCGATCTAGGGCCCCCGCCCATGGGGGCCCTATCCGGGGCCTGGCCAGCTACATACTGGCCATGACCTTGGGGCGCGTGGTCCCGGTCCGCCAAGACCCGCGCAGGTACGCGACCGAGGGGGGGTGCGACGAGCGAAGCCGCGTCCTCCGTCCGGTGGTGGAGGGCTTCGCGCAGGAGCGCCCCCGCCCATAGGGGACCCCTGCCTCAACATCCGGGTGCCATCCCCGTTGCGGTTCATGCAAAGCATCGCGTGGTGCCGCCCACGGCATGCACTGCATGGTATGGCACTGGGACAGTCACGTGCATAGTGACCGCCCAAACAATAAAAGCAAAGTTCATGCCGCTTTGCCATGCGGCGCCGATCTTGTACTGGCAGTCCCTGCCAGTCCCTGCATTGCAGCAGGCTGTGGCCCATCCGACCACATTGCAGGCAGTCCGCGTCCCTCGCGACTGCTGCCGTGTGTGCAACCCGCGCACCAGCTCCACGCGGTGGCGGTTGCCGTCCCTGTTGGGGCCTCCCCTCGCCATGAGGGTTCCAAGGGCCTACGTTCAGGCGCTCTGGATGGCGCTGAGTCCGTCATGGTATTCTCAGCAGCCCGTGCCTCAAACTCCAAAAACTTCACCAAGTCAGTGAATGTTGGTAGGGTGGTGCTATCCCGTTCCGCATTCTCGCGCTCAAATCGCGAGCGGATGTCATTGGGTAATTTGCCCAATACAATGTGCACCAGCAAAAAGGACCATTGGTCCACCGGCAGCCCCAGTGTGCGGAGCGCGTTACAGGCCACTGTAACGGGCGTGAGCAACTGCAGGCGCAACTGTGCCCTGTTGGCCACCTTGGGCAGGGCCATCAACTGTGCGGCGTGCGCATCCGCTAACAAACGTAAGTTTTGATAGCGGGAGTTCAATAACTCCCAAGCCGTGTCGTACTGGTCGTCCTCCACCCGGAGGTGCTGGATGAGCGACCGCGCTTCATCCTCAAGAGTGGAGAGGAGGTAGGCCATCTTCTGGGCCTTCGACAAATCCTGTCGTGCTACGACCAGGGACTCAAACATATTTTTATATGCTACCCACTCCTCCATCCTACCCCCAAAGTGGGACAGCTGAAGGGTGGGGAGCCGACCAGTAACCGCTGGTCCTTCCTGTCTAACAGGTGTGCGAGGGCTGGTCCGCCAGCCTGTCTCGCCCTTATTGCGGTCACCGCCTCCGCGATATCATCGTGCAGACTCAGGATCTGGTCCATGTCCGCCATGTGACCTGCGTAGGCCTCCGGGGTAAGATCGGCTTCGGTAAGCGCCGCCATGGCCGCTTCCGCGCTAATCAATCGTGAGTGGAGGTGATCCGCTCTTAGCAGTATGGCGCCCTCCCTGTCCTTCCGGGACAGGAGTCCTCCGGCCGTCACAAACCATCTCAATTCGTTGGCGAGTGTCGCCCTAGCATTGGAGACCTTCGCCATCGCGTCAAGTCACAAACAAAAAATAACAAAAGGTAAATAAAAAACAACAAAATCAAGCAACTACACGAAGAACCGCGGTAGGTATGAGAATGGCACAAACCCGGAACGCACGGTACAAACCGCAAACAAATACAAAAAAGGTTACAAATATTCTAATACAAACAAACTAAGAAAAATCTAATAATTTTTACAAACAATTAATTATTTTTTACAAACGAACAAATAGAGGGTAGATAAACTACGCTCTGCTACCAGAAAATGTGCAGAGCAAACTACGCTCTGCTACCAGAAAATGTGCAGAGCAACTACGCTCTGCTGCCAGAAAATGTGGCAGCGAGAATCCGGACAAACGAAGCGGCGGGAAGAATTCTGTACCGGAACTTCACCGGGAAAAAACCACCGGTAAAAATAAGTACCGGGAAAAAATCTCCACGCGGCACCACGTTTGCCCGACTAAAACCTAACTAACTTAACGCAGTCTGCTACCACCGTAGCTTATGAAGGGAGCTACAGGGCCCTATATGATAACCTAACCTATAAATTAACTACAATTGAACACTTACCAAATTAAATCTTCTTTCTCTTCGGATCCAAACTTGAGTGTCTTCGGGAAGGGGGAATTCCTAATCACCCTACCTAACCCTTGAGATCTCAATTCCCCAGGACAACTAAATAGATTTCTTCCCGTAGTTTCACTCGGGAACAGTCAGATGTGAACAGCCAGCCACGTTTCACCTCTCACAAGAAAAGGTCACAATAACAGAGTTTTTCACAAACACAAATTCAATAGTTATTTAACAAACAGGAGATTCACAATTATCACTCAAACTAAACAACAAGCAAAAGACGCGAGACCGCTCCGCGTATTAAAATCAAACCGATATCGCCCTGGACAATGCAATGGCGGACCACACGACGCCATCCACGCTAGCAATGTGAGAACCCCAAAACGCCTGGCGGCGATAACAGGAAACGCCTGCGTTTAGTTTTACCCAATATATTACAAACACACAGAGCTGCTCTGGGAACTAGTGGTGGGCCTGCATATACTTTAAAATTGACAGATCTATTCTATCGATTCGATCTAAGGGTTATTAAGTCAAAGATAACATTTTATTATTTATTTTGTGACATGTAGGCAAACAAGCATGCTGGTCACCTTGGTGGTAAATTAACACCGCAGTCCACGAACACCAGTGATTTATTATGAGTCATTAGTGTGTTGCTGACTTGTACCCTAAGATATTAATGCCACAGTACCCTGTAATTGAACTGCCTCTCTCGCCCTTCATATCGGAATACAACTACGCTAGCATTGTTCTTTAGGCAGAAATAGGCAAGTGTGGTAACAAATGAAGATTATTTGACTGTTAGAGAAAGAATGAGGAATGATCCTTAAGTTCAGTTAACGTCGTCTAATTCTTTATCTATTCTTTCTCATAAATATATCTTAATGTTTCAGGTTTGACTCTGGCTGGCGAGACGCCGCCTCTACCATCTACTAGTGCACAGCAACGAGCGCAACAGAGCCCCACGCCCTTGCCTTTAACTCCTCGTCGGCGTAGAGGCCGTTTAATAGACCCTTGTTCTCCTTCTCGAAGAAGAACCCGGACACAGACACAGTCAGAACTAGCAAGACAAGCATTTGTCAGGTCTGACTGTGAATGGAGGGCTTTTTGAACAGAAAACGGAGCAAGAGAGAATTAGAATAAGACAATTAGAATTAAAATCAGAGGAACGGTGGCAAGATTTATTAGGGCAATTTTTAATATTAGGAAATAGAATAATAGATGTTTTAGAGAAAAAAATAGAGATAATTGTAATAATTAGGGGTTAAATATTATTGATTACAATAGGTTAAATAGGAGTTTTATCTAATGTATGTATATTTTATATTGTTTATCCATGCGGTTCTGGGAGTGAAAAAACGTACAATATATTTACCCGCTACTTCTCTTCCCGCGCAGATCATAAAAAGCCGATCGAGGGAGTGGGGAAATGTAAAATATCGTATTATTAGGCGATGAGGCTGACAAACCATCATCATAATGATTTGGATTTCCCCCTACTTGGCCACCACAATGCGAAATTTAGCCTTTGGATCGTATGTGATCCTAGGCTCTATCTATCCCTTTTGTTAAATTTTTTTTATAAGTTAATAAATATGACATTTGTTTAAAAACTGTTTAAAATTGTTGAAAAAATAAAAAGGGTTTGCATTTATGTTTCTGTACTTTTTATTTCCTTACATATATTTACTAAATCAATTTGTCCTTCTTGAGTATATTCTTCGAGCCAATTGATCTCGCAATGCTCTGCCCATTAATAAATCAGTGGAACCTTCATTTTCATGTATGACTTCTTGTAGATTAAATGTTTCTGCAAAGTAAAGTGTCATGATTATTACCTAAAAAAAATATTGCCAAAAGAAAAAATAACTGATACACATTTTATATGACAGTATTTTTGTATTTATGTATATATATATTTGCACCCTATGGTATAAGGCAGCTAATTATTTGTTCAAATTATTTGTATTCGTTTGTTATGTATGTGTAATAAAGCATTAAATTAACAAATGGTCTCGTAGACTTACCTCGGGAATGCCCAGGATCATTATCTGTTTCTTCTGGCTCTGGAACATTATATTTTATAGCAATGTTATGTAACACACAACATGCTATAATTATCTGTGCACATTTGTCTGGCTGATAATGTAATGTTCTGTCTCTGTGAACACAACGCCAACGATTCTTCAGTCGCCCAATTGTATTTTCTATTAAGACTCTTGTAGAAGTATGTACAGTATTATAGGCTTCTTCAATAGAGCCGTCAGCTGGATTCAAGTAAGGCGTCATTAACCATGGCCTTTGGGGGTAACCAGAATCACCTGTCAAAATGCGTAGATATTTATAATACTGGTAAATTTATAGTACCTATGAACATAATAAACATGAATTTTATTCTTACCTAAAAGCCATACAATTTCATTTTGCCTATGTAAAGACTGAATATAGTTGTTAATAGTACTATTTTCCCACACAAAAGAATCATGGGTTGCACCTCCAAACTTTGCATTTACTGATAAAATTAAACAACGGTGGTCACATATCTGCAACAAATAATTTTAATGTTTTAATTTTCTTTGCACATTTACAAAATTCACTTAGTATGTACCGCACATACACTAAAATCATAATCATATTTACTTACCATTTGCACATTCATTGAGTGATAGTGTTTTCTACAGTAATATAAATGCTCCTCCTTTTTGCTGGGTGTAAATATTTAAAGTGGCTGCCATCAATGCATCCTATCACCCCTGGTATCCCGAATTCACTGTAGAAACTAAAATATTAAAAGCATATTTTTATAACTACTAACAAAGAATAAGATAAGTAGAGATCAAATTAAAATATTTTTTTATAAAACTATTGCTTTATTTTTAATTTTATCTACCTTTGTCTAATGGTATCCCTCTCTTGTCTTGTTGTAGGAAATTTGATAAATCTTTTGAGAATTTCGGGATGGTTCAATGCTTGTGTAACTTCGTCTAAATAAACACTTATCGCTTCCTGGGAAAAATGCTTAGCCTTGCCAGTAGGTCTTTGATAACCACCGTGTGCATAAAATAATAATGCACATAGAACCTACAAATAAAAAAATATATAAACATCATAATTATAAAATCTCATTATGTCTGTATCATAAGGAATCGTACATGGTCAATATCCAATAAGACTTACCTTGGATTCCAATGAGACTCTTTGTGTGGATTTCAAATCCGTGTAATAGGTTAACAAATCACACAAATCCTCAAAAGCTTCTTTATTGAGTCTGTAGTCTTTTTATAAAATTGTTTTCACTTATGTGTTCAAGGGGATTTCCAATTAACTTTCTAATGTTCGCTTGAAAATTTCCTTGCTCACGACGCTCATCTTGATAAGCAGCCGTCGTTAACATATCCCATGCTAAATATCTTCTAGCCGACATTATTTTTCCAACAAACACTCAAAAATAAAGAATTTTGGTAGATCGTTTACACCTTTTCACGCCCCAATTAGCCAGTGAAATAGTTTACTACAGTCGTAAAGGTATTTCTCGATTACGATTGTCAAAGTTACAACTCATGGTACCGATTTCTTAGAAAAGCTATACAAAACGCCACACGTTAGGTAGCGGCTCGATAGCGAGTAACTCGATAGGTTTCAGTGATGACTCATGGTACGGATTTTAATTCTTCAAGTGACCGCTAGAGGCGCTGTACATTTTTTCATAGACATTATTTACGGCGACGCTAGCGAGTTCGGTCACTATTAACTCATGGTAGAGCTACTGACCTGCCATCGCCTACTTAGTGACACGCAAGCAAAAAGTTAGCAGCGTTTCATTAATCCAATTCCAGCTAATATCGGTTTGATCTCGTGATGTCTCGCGAGCTGTATTCTTGGAATACATTGTCTAGATATAAATCTTAATCATAGCCAAAACTGGTAGGATTCTATAGTTCTATAGCCTTCAGTAGTAAATCTACGCCAGAAAGAGTATTCAAAGTGATTTTAGGCAAACGTCTTCAACTCTCTTGCTATTTCGCTAGGCTATCTCGCTACATCTCTGGCGGGAAACAGCCTTTATACATACCCGAAAGTTCTTATAATTCGTCGTACATACGAGTATACTTCTTATCAACATATCTTTCTACTCAAATGACTTGCTATCATCATTACGCTCACTAAGAACAAATGCAAGTCACAACAGAACGTTCGCATTAGCCCACAAGTGGAAACTAAAGTAGGTAAATGGCGGAGGAACGCTAAGTGGATCCCGGAGTGCGGCCAGGCGGCTATTAGCTGGATAGATCGTTACATAAGTCGCTCGACCTCTTGCAATCCAAGTAACAATTAAGTCAGATGTTTTAAACATTTGTTTGTTGAGGGGATCCTGCACATACATCACACAATCATCTTTCTTTTAATAAGAATTAACCAGTAATTTTTATAAAAAGAAATACGACCGCATGATTCTGTGGATAAGCCTCTTGGTTTGTATATGCGGGAATCCCTTAAACAAACAAATGTTCACAAACTTTGCATTTATAACACTAGCTGCGTCACGAAGCTTCATGGGAATATCAATAAAAGTATGCTCATAAATGTTGTCGTTTGTTTCCAGAGAGGAGGTTTGCAACCACACGGTGCGGTGGAACGCCGGCTTCGAGTTCCCGTGCAAGATGTGCGCCAACGCCAACACCGGCGTTCTGGAGCCTGCGCTCATGCGGGTCTCCGTGCGCAAGGAGTGCAAGGGTAAGATATACCACTATTCTTTCTATGGCTTGAACCAGGTCAATAAATATTTGTCATTGGGTCTTGCAATGAAAACTCCTGTAGCAATACCTAGGAAAGGGCATGTTGCATAGCAGGCTATATCGTGAGCAGTTCCCCAAAAATCAGAAATAATATAAAAAACCGATTAAGACCATCATATTTTGTTTTTTCGTGATCTTGTTATGGTACAAAATACATTTAATATCGCTTAATATCGTATAATGGCGATACTGACATGGCGCCCGTACGTATGTTCAGAAATTATGATACAGAAAATCAGATACAACGCTCGATATTTTTATTATATTTTTGAAAAATAATTAAAGTAAATGTTCCTAACACGTGTTACATGCAATATCACAAAAACATATGTGTATTTCACATAAATAGATGAATAATAAATAAATAAACAATTCTTTTCCGCGAGCATGTATGTAATAAAAGTACATTTTTGAACGTACCGGAAATCGGAACTGTCAAAAGAAGCGCGTCAACGTCAAATCATAATGGGTGTCGGCCATTTTGGCGGAACTCGTCTAACCTTCATTACGATTTTGTTGACTAAATGTACCATAGAAAGGCTACGAATTTATCGGATTTACTTATAAGGCATTGATACTGACCCAAAAATGAAAAGTTCAGATAGGTGCTGATGATATAGCCGGCTCCCCATACATTTGTGCAACAACCTCTTTCATGAGTTGACGGCACCACCAGAACAGGGAGGTTTAAATATCGTCTGCTCACACGATCGTGCAGGTTTCAGCTGTATATTGAAAGAAGAAATAAATATAATTTTTATTGGTTCCAGGCGGTCGCTCGTACCAGAAGCTGGGCTTCTGCGACGTGAACCTGGCAGAGCTGGCTGGTGCAGGCGAGTGCACGCGGAGGTTCCTACTGGAGGGCTACGACAAGACTGGACGGCGGCAAGACAACTCTGTGCTAAGGCTTAGGATCAAGATGAGCATGGTATCGGGAGATCCGCTCTTCAAAGTGTGAGTAGACTTGGCTTTAGACCAGAGTAAATCCTCTAAGACAACCGTGCTACTTTACTCTGACGAGCTGGGAAGCTGCGCTGCAGTATATATAATGAAAAAAAATAAGAGAATGAAAAAGGTGATCAAGATGTCCGGGGACCCGCTGTACAAAGTGTGACTTTTCTCAACAGGGATTATTTGAAAGAAGAAGAAGAATTGAAGAGAGGAAAGGGAAGACCAAGTTATATGCAGCAAATAAGAAACCATCTTCTTTATCGATCCTCAAGTCGATTTCCATATGCTTCCAAGTAGATTTCTTCAAGACTGCGAATGTCAACTTGGATATTGGATTTCATGGCTGCTATGACAGTTTCAGTCCCGAGGAGTGTAGTTTAGCTTTTAACGTCCATTCACACCAGTGGTATAGTTTTGCCAATGTCCTCAACTGCCATTTTGTGTTTCCAGTCCTGAGCGCAAGCAAGAGTTGCCGGAGACGAAGACGGGCGGCGACAGCGGGTCGGAGAGCGCGCCGGGCGCCGCCGACGACGACTGCGGCTCCTCCACCGCCAGCTCCGGCTTCGGCTCGCTCACCAAGCGGAACCTAGGTATTGTTGCTCTCTGCACAGTGGCTGGCACACGACTGGCGGACAGCGGGACGTCAAAATGGGATGGTCTTCCTGGGGTCAGCAGGACTGACAGCCTGAAATTAGGACGTATTGTATTGGACTTTAGATATAGTAAACACCTAAACACTGTTGTCTGATTTATAAGCTGCCTCAAGGCATTAGACTACCTAGCGACTGTCAATGTTGTTTAATAAATAAATAGAATAGATGCCTAACTAAGGTGTTCTCCGGTATATTTGCAGAGGGCTGCGTCCCGACGCCGCTGCCGCAGGCGGAGCCCTCGCCGGACAGCGACGAAGCGCCGCTGTCCACGCTCGTGCCCGATACAGGTACCTACAGGACATATCTTCATTGTTATTCTAAAACTATGCTGGCTTATAATATGATTGTTACATTGGCATTGTAGCGGGACCGAGGCGCACAAAGGGACGGTATTCCTGCCACGTTGTATGATATGTCTGGGAAACTGAGGCTCGACAGTGTCATTTCGGAGGCAGTGCATGTTAGGTGACCAAGACTGTTTCATGAATTTCTTTCGGCATTTCTTCTGAGCAGTGGTCGTTTCGAAATGCTCGTAGCTTTCAGCTTTGATACCTATAATACACTATGATTATTTAATTAGGTGTCAACATGAAAAAGTGCCTTCTTTGAAGGCCTGAGAAGGCACTTTTTCATAAAGAATTGATTTATGTTATTGCTGTATGATAGGGGGCACCACAACGTTTTGATTATGATTATCCTGGACAACAGACAATAAACTACATCATCCCATTCAGTTTTCAGACTTCTCTCCTTAACGTTGTACCAAAACTGTAATTTTTGGAAATACATATTTTGAAAAAATATTGATGTTTGCAGTGATGCCGGCCGGCGGCACCGCGTCGTGCGCGTCGTGCCAGCACACGCACTCGCGGAACTCCTCCAATACCTCAGGCGATGTGAGCAGCAAGGTACACACACGTTTACTTTTTAGGGTTCCGTACCTCATATGATCACTTTGTTGTCAGTCTGTCTGTAAAACTTTTTTAGAGTGATACCTTTAAGCGTTCCTGAGAAAGTTGAAATTAATATCGAACACTCGGATCCATCATCTCTTTCAGCAAAAAAATAATCTAAATTTTAAGTCAACACAATCAGGACATTACTGTAAATGTTGCAATTTTTTGCATATTTTGCGATTTTAGACAGCAATTAAAACCTATGGGGCACTTCTCGTTGACCAACTAACTAACTTAAACTAGTTGGTCTTCTAGTTAGAGCTATAATGTGAGATGCTTTGCGTGTACGGAACCCTCGGTGCGCGAGCTTGACTCGCACTTGGCCGATTTTTTTGTGTTTATTGAAGCGGTCGTGGTGGTCGAATTCTACTCATGCCACGGCATCTGGCATATAGTTTGCCTGCCACACTAACGTGTACGATTGTTACAATATCCCCTTCGGACCATCAGCTGACCATCAAATCTCACCACCGATGGTCAGTTGACATTTTTCACTGACACTTATGGATACGTTCCTCATCGGTACATGTCGGAGAAACTTGTAGAAGACCTAGTATCCAAGGCATTAAAAAACAAATACTTTCCAGGCGTCGGGCTACGGCAGCTCGTCGGCCGCGTCTGCGCACTCGCGGCAGAGCTCGGACGGGGACTCGGCGCCGGCGCCGCATCACAACAGGTACTACACTGCCTTGAATACTGATCAGTATTAGCTGGTGCCCGAGGCTAAAACTATCTTGAATGATTTTCATATAAGCTGACCTTGGTGCCCGAGGCTAAAACTATCTTGTATGTTTTTTATACAAGCTGATACGCCCCCGATGCATTACCTTGGAGGTTAATTGAAAAAAGCCTATGCTTTTAACGACTTGTCAATGTCAAGATAATCCGTTTACTCCTAATGCTAGTGCTGCCACCTGGCGTAATAACATCGCAGTCATGTCCCCTGTACTTATATTATTTTGTAATGTTACTGAAAAAATATATACATTATTATTGGCGATTAAATAAGAAAAGCTCAAAAATACTAAAAGTTAAGATTGAATCTACCAATCAATATTAGCAACATTTCTTCGCTCACGCAATGTCACTTAACGTCACTTTCACTTAGTAACACTAATTTATTTATTAATTCACATTTAATTATGTACTACTTTTTATTACTACTAAGTACTTTTTTATGACTACTACTTTTTTATAACTAAGAAAATTTAAGGGTCGATTCTACTCGTGTAACTGGACAACATTCCTCTAGTAACGTAGGTCCAACAATATTTTTTCGACTTTCTATAAAAAATGTACGATCAGCTGATTGACTTTACTATGGAAGGCCAAAAATTTCCTTTCGGACTTTTGTTATTTGGGTTTTGTTGTTGTTGTTTGTCACGAGCAGAATCAACACTGACATACAGCGTTAGCTCGTATAGGCTCAAAGGATTATAATGATTACTGACTAAGCGATGTCTGTTAGATGGTACAATACTGTCATTTGAATTTGACAACAGTTGTCAATGTGTAACAATATTGTACCATCTGACAGACCTCACTCACCAGTAGCTCCAGCTAGTGAGCGGAAAATTTATCACTGTTCAGACTGTTCACTTGCATGTCTTGTTAGGAATTATATGTTTTTTCTATGAAACTCAACAAAGTCCGTCCGGCACATGCAAATGTAATTATTAACCAAGCGATGTGACGTCATGAGTTGTGGATTTAATAATAATATATTGGAGTATGCAGTGGTTTAAAAGGTTCAAATTTGGTGCATGGAGAAATGGTGACAGTACAGTCCACTAGGTAAAAATATAACTAACAATCTTCCAGTTTTTTTTCGTCCACAATGACATTTTTTTTGTTATTTTTTTATTATTTTACTCTGACTTGGCCTATGGTTTTGTCCAAGGTTTTATTTACCCCGTGCAGGTTGCGATTCTACAAGGTTAGTCGCGAGAGAATAAAGAATAATTCATCAACAATTTCGCAAAAGATACCTTAAAAAAGTGTTGAAAAGTCTATGAAAAACTACAGTGCCTATTAGAAGTTTTTTGGTCGTCTTATCAGATATATTGCTTTGGCTACACTGACACTTCGTAGCTTATACGGTATAAGGTGAATAGTATTTTTTTGCACGTCTCAAAGCAAAGCGTTTGAGGTAGTGCATTACTCTCAAAATGTGCCGAAAACGACATCTCAATGTTAAACGTTCTGTACCACTAATTTCCGAGCAAAGCTATCTCGACTAACATTGTACATCGCTTTATTAATTTATTTTTGTTTGCCCGCGCCCGCTCAGCGCGCGCCTCGAGCGCGTCACCACCACCACCACCTCTCTGTACGTGCGGGGCAGACAGAGCCGCTCGCGGGCCAAACTGCTGCTCGAGAGGACCGTCGTCCTGGAGACCTCTGACGTCATGCTGTCTCCTGACGTCACGCTCACAGGGGCGCCTGACGTCATCCCCAGGCACGCTCTCTCGCCCAGGTCCCCGGCCAGCGACGAGTACATGACCCCCGACTCGACCCTGATCGAGAACGGCCACGAACATTCCTTTGCCATGCCGACCTACTTTGACCAGAAGCGACGCGCCGCCGCCAACGCACTCAAGGAAGCCGTCCAACCGTTGACCAACTTCCAAATATTCAAACAGAAATCTTTGAACACCATCCCAGCATTGTTAGAAAAGAACAAGAAAAATGAGGAGTTGTTTAATAACTTCCCGTTTTTGACGCCTTTGGCGCATAGAAAGAGTTCGCTGATATCGAACGCGACTCGGCTGTCTGGGTGTATAGAAGACGAGTTTTATTGTATACCGTCTGACCCTGAGGCGGAGAGTGGGACAGAGTGTGTGGATGTAAGACATCGGCTGGGAAGTAGGAGTTCGGAGCAGGTGTTCACGTCGACGCCCAGGGCCGAGTCGCTGCGGCACAGCTACACGGACAGAAGGTGAGTCGGCCGCAGACAAATACCAGCTACTAACTGGGAGCGGGTGCGGGATGTATTCGTCTTTTGCTCTGTCCTCTGTCCTGTCCTTGTGCTAGTTATATTATAAGTTGAGTTCAGCTAACAATATGGAGTTTTTGTAGTGCAGTTATTGTAGATTTTAAGAGGATTGATATGTATTTAAGATTATAACAATATAAAAATAAATAATTCGCTAAAGTAAGGCGCTTTTTGTGTTATTGGGTATGTAATGACGTTTTAAAATTGTATTTATCTACATATATAAATGGCCTTTTTGTACACAGTTATTATATAAAGATATTATAAGTATTCACTATCACTAATTTAAACTGGTCTAATATTAAATCAACTCAAAATAAATCAAATGTTTTCTGTAATTTTAATAATTAATTTATTTCTTATTTTACACCTTGAAATTTGTTATCAAATAAAAAAGGTAAACCGTATTAACCCCCTGGTAGGATCGCCATGTAGGGTCAGCGGATATAAATGATACGAATGCCAATAATATACAGATTTATTTAGTAAAAAGATCTTCAATACTCTTTTCACAATGGTAATATTAAAAACATCGTATAAATTTATGATCGCGTATGACAAAATTAACATCATTATTATAAAAAAAAGTATTCTAAGGTATGACAAAAAGAAGGTTAACTGTGCAATAAATGATGACAGACGTCTGGCGCGCGAGCCCGCGGAGTGGTGCGCGTGCGGCGCGCCGCGCGAGCCGCGCCCCGCCGCGCTGTCAGTGTGAACACGCCGCACTCTCTAGTAACACCGCCCCACTCTCTCGTACCAGCGGCTTCTATACAGACCTATATATATTTGGCTAAATTTTGAATTTATTGTAACACTTATTTAATAATTTATTTTTTATGAACATTTTTGCTAAATGAAATGAAATTTTAATGTAATAAAAAGTGTTAATTCCAAAATGAAAGGAAGTCGCTGGTACCACCATTATAGTTTTAATGAAGAGACTTGGGGCCCTAGATGTTGTATCGTTTCGGTGTTGTCATTGCGTCTAGGCCTTCTATTTTATTTTTGTATCCTAAATTAGCTACATTTACAAAATTAATTTTAAGTAAACATTTTTTTGCGCCTATGTGTAAATGTGATTTATATTTAGAAATTTACATAGATGTGGTTTAAATTATATTATTTGTTATTATTTTTATGCATGGTGATTATTTTTCTTTTTTCTGACATAGAGCTTGTGAAGTTTTGCATGTGGAACGCTTTTGAAAAATTATAGGATATTTTTAACATTTGGGAATGCTTCTATGAATAAAATAGGCGTTGCATGATAGTTTGGTACTAAAATCTGTTAGGACAGATGTAGGTACATTTCATAGGTTAACTAGAAATAAAACAGCTTTTATATTTTCGATATATTTGTTAACAACATTGGATATGACATATTTCTGGTCAAATGGCCTATACATACATTTACGCCTACATTTTTATCACCCAGGAGTATTTCAGGATCTATTCTATTCGTGAAACTGAACAACTTGATGTAACATAGGTCCGTAAGTTTGTGAATTGAATTACCATGAGAATCAAATCACATTTCCTAAGGGAAAAATTTTGGGTGGTAAAACGAAGCCATATATGAAGCCAATATCAAAATATATTCATATTAATATAAGGTATTTAACTAACCTTTACTTTTATTATGCCTGTTATTTAACAAGACAAAATATATTTTTATCAAAATGGGTTTAACGAATGGTTTAATTTTTTTATGAATTAGTTTATAGTTTTTAGCAGTAATATTTAGAAATTTGTGGATCTGACGGGTTGTTCCAGCATGATTAAAAAACTAACAAAAAATCTCAGATTTTAGATACATTACTTTAGAGAACATTTAGAAGATCTCTAGTGGCATTATATTTGTGTAACCTTCCGGTCACTGACCTCGACCCCGTCCTCACAGGAACCCTTCCTCGGGCTCGCTAACGGCGTCGGCGTCGGAGGGCGGGTCGCTGGAGCGCGCGCGCGCGGCGCTGGAGCGGCGTGCTCGCGCGCACGCGCACGGCGCGCACGCGCAGCACGCGCACGCCGCGTGCCACGCCGCCGCCGCGCACGCGCCGCGCGAGGACGAGCACGTGTCGTGCCGCGTGGAGAACACGCGCGTCAACCCTGACTCGCTGATCGACGAGCTGCTGGCTGCCACGGATCTCAAGCGCGCCGTCGAGGACGCGGCGGAGAGTAAGTCTTAGCTAAACTTGTCGAAAGCTATATGTCGGGTGTGTGCAGAAGCAGAGGAGTCTATGGAACACATTATGTGTGAGTGTGACTCGCTGGCTAATAAGCAACTGGCTCTCTTTGGAACTGCGTATTCGGAACTGAAGGACTACAGGAACATCGCAGCGCGTAAGTCTTATCTATTTTGGTTGGTTGGTATTCTCTACCTGCTTTGGTGAAGATCATCTGTCCGGTCGTGTCGAGAATGCCAGGGTTTAAAGTTTCTGGGAAGACGTTCAACAATATCCCACCGCTCCACCAAGTTAAATATAAAAAGCATGTTAGATTAGACTGAAATTTTATACTCACACATACTTACTTCCCGCGTCGCTACAACCCTTAGTAGGTCTTGGCCTCCTTTACAATCTTCTTCCACTTCGCTCTGTCTCTGATCTCCCGACGCCAAGTTATTGTTTGCCTATTCTCTTCAGGTTTTCCTGAAGACAATCTTTCCAGTGCTGCTTTCTAGATCTTTCTCAGGACCTTTTCTGCTGTGAGGTCCATTTAGAGACATACCAATATAAAATAGACTTATGAGGTCATAATGATGGTTAACTAACATTATACGTGTTGTGTTGTAGCATCAGGCCTGCAGCTGTTCATATCGCGCGACGGCACGGCGGCGCTGGGCTCGCGGCCGCGCCAGCAGCTCGCCGCGCGCGACTACCAGCGCGTGGTGCTGCATCCGCACGACAACAGGTAACGTTATAACATTCTATCACACACGTCTGTGAGAACTCATTTGTATAATAGAATTTATTTACACCCACATGAACTCGCTCAACCCTAAGGTTTGACTGTCAGACAATACTTTTAGCATTAAGTTTTTTATTTATTTGGTTCGCAAACTGGCTGTACAACACACAAGTTCATTTAATATACATGTAAGAGCATCCAAGTCAGCCATCTTGGAGCGGACACAGCATGCATATTGATATATTACTCACAGTTATTTTAAATTACAGACTACATTAAATTTTAAAATAATAATAATGGTAATTTTTGTTAAAGTAAAATTGGATTCACAATAGATTTGATATTCGCAAGGGTGCCTGATACAAACTGACGTGACTTTACAACTATCGCCATCTAGCGGCAGTAATTTACTAAGTTTCTCAAGTTTCTAACTCGTCTCACTGCTGGGCAAAGGTCTCCCCAATTTCCTTCCAGATCCGTCTGTCCCCTGCGAATTCCATCCAATATTTTAATAAACAAATAATAATTTGAATTAACAAATAATAACGTTGTGTTCCAGGTAGCCAACGCGTTGCTCGGTCGCCGCGGCGCGACCGCTCCCAGCCGAGAGGAGTCGGGCGGCAGCTCCTATACTTTGTATTTATTGAGTGTGATTCATGAGGACAGTATTACAAGAGATTGAACTGCTAGCTGCTTGCTTTATATGGACTTAGTACTTGTCAGTATGAATTGAGATTCTAATGTTTTAAGTTTTGATTCTTATTTTGTTTTCACAAATAAATGATTCTATTAAAGATTTTTTTTACTTTAGAATTTGATTTTACACAAAGGTTTTCACGCTAAATTCGTTTTTATTTTCTAATATTTATAATACATATTCTCAGATTATTTAAATGTTGTCATCTTTTTATTATCTTACAGCCTACTGATCTTTTATCGCAAATAGGTCACATATTAAAGATAGTTATAAAATTCGTTTATTTTCACGTTGTCGGATTATTCGACGAATCCTTTCTGCATGTGGCTTCTTCATATGCCTTTTTATCATCACAAAATCTGCTGAGTAGCACTTGATCATATTACTTTTGTTTAGTGATACTAAGTCCATGTAAAGTAAGCATGTATTTGGATAGTGAGACGCGGCGGCGGCTGGCGATTTTGAATCATAATATAGTTTACAATACGGTGTAATATTACAATCAAGATGGAAATGTACCTGTTTTATTTTTTAATTTATCTGCTGTTCAAAATGGCGTCCTCGGTGCAATATTGCGAGATTTATTAGTAAAGCTTAGTTGCGCAAAAACATTTTAAAATTACTTTCGCTTTAGTATTGTGCAGTCATTTTCTGTTCGCAATGAATAGAAAGTTACAGCATTATTAAATGTTAAAATGCATTTGTGAAACTGGGCAATGTGATCGCCGGCCGCCGACGCACCTCGGACTCTCCGAGAGGCGAAACAATGCATATTTATTGTTTTTATTATTAAATTATGCCATAAATTGTTCTACAATTTGTAACTTAATGATGTTGATCGATTTATTATATTCCTTAGCAATTTTTTTCTAAGACGGTTGTGCCCGTGCAATCGTAAATGTTTTGTATTGTATGATTTACAATGTTTTTAATTATTTTTACTGTAAGTAGGAATCTTTTTTCAATTTATATAACGACCTACACGACGACTGAATGTTCCTATACTTTGCGTAGCGTCTGTGCTTCCTGCGCCACCTTCCTTCCGGTTAAACATGTTACCTGACTGTGGAAGGGTAATGTTTTTAACTGACGTACTGCCGCTTACGATTACTCGAAGTTATGTCCAAATGTCAATGGTTTTCCAATTATAGTAAGAAAATTCCAAAATTAATGCTTCCAATGAATATTTGATTGAACGAAACCAATGTTATGGTTTTATTTTTTGACGTAGTTCTTTTAAGTTAATTTATTTTGATATAAAAAAAAAATAAATAAAAAATAATTTGTCTTCGAGAATCAGATGAGGCGGTTTGACGTCATTCCTCCATTTTCCATTTCCCCCTACTGTCGGCAGGGTCACCGCGGGATATCACTGAAATCACAAGATTTAGGAAAGGTAGGATCTAAATTTATATTGATTGTTCCAATTACATATTACAATTGTATAATCTTATTTTCGATCCAATTATGTAATAATAAAATATGATTTTAAAACCTGCACACTGGTTGACTGTTCAGCTCAACAGTGTGTAGCACGGCTGCCGCCAGATGGCGGTAGTCGTCAGGCTATGTCAGACGACTACCGCCATCGCTGTGCGACGTTGAAAATGTGACACCAGTGTTATAAAGAAATAAAAGTGAATGAAAGTGATTGTGAATTCTTGTATCTTTTTTTTATATCTGTGGTTTCATGATATCTATTTGGTGCCTGCGTATAATCGTAAAGCAAAAAAGTGCTCACATACTGGTGCTAAGCCATCCTGTCGTCACGACAGGCTGTCGCTTGAGGAATTTTTGTAGTTACGACATTTTGAGGCCAAACCACTGGCCGTGATGTTTAGTCTTTGCGCCTGGTTGCACAAACGCATTTCTAAGTTTAATAGTTGCGAGCTATAACTGTGTATTTAGCAGAATCAATGATATATACATTTTAGAATGCTTTTGTGCAACTAGGTGATCTGTCAAGGAAAGGTTGAATCAATATTAAAAGGTACCTCAATATATAGTTCTCAGTTCAATGGAACTCTATATTGGTTCTATGGCAATAATACTACTTACTATCCGGGCTCAGTGATCCAACATTAACCTTGGCCAAATTAATTTGGCTTGACACAAGAGCAGCGTCTATGGCGATAATAAATTATTATTAATTTATTTGGGTATGTAAGGTCAGTTGATCCGCACACCCAAATGTCTTTTGTAGAAATGACGTGTAATAAAAAGAATATGTTGCCAAAATTAATGAACGGACTCCAAAAAAGGAAGTTCACAATCCGGTTTTTTTCCTAATAAATTGATTCGACCACTTGACAGACGAGCCCACTTATGTCACTCCCAAGTCCCTCCATGTTAGTTTGAGAGCGTGTGCTCGGTGCCAAACCAGACGAGTTTCTGGCGTCGTGAGAGATATCCACTTCACTTTCACGTTAATCTAGATGAGACGCACAGGTATTAACGCCCATGCATTTTGATGATGTGATTCTTACTTGCCTGTTTTGGAAGTGTTCGTGAAAAAGGGACGGAAGTATGTTACAGGCAGCTGGGGAAGCCGCTATTTAATTTGAGCTTATGAGAGAAGTATATGTCACACGTCATATGCGACTATTAAGTACGCTTGCTTTCTTTTATATTTCAGTAAGTTTAATTTTAGATGCATGTGCGTTTAATACCTGTTCGTATATCGTTACAAAATCGTGAAAGATATCAAGTCATTCCTTTGCATCGATAGCTTGGCTGTATGTAGCTCGTCACAGGTGCTTGCAAGCGGTTCATATTATTTTTTTTATTATTAAAACTCGACAGTCTATTATAGAACTATGACTAATTGTAAAACTAGTACAAGATTAGTTGGACTGGGCGCCATGTGTGACTTAAATTATTGATTTGCAGCAACATTGGCAAATCATTAATATGGAAAAGTTAACATGTATGTTATGTTAATAATAATTACGGAATATTGGTATTCGTCAGGTTATAATTCAACTGGAAATATAAAGTCGATCTCTAGCTAGACAGTGATAAAGTTGAAGACAATTGCCGAGCGCGTGAGATCATCTGAAAGGCTACATGATTTTTTCAAAAACTAAAATTATTCTTATAACCATATAGTCCAAAAACGTCGAAGATAAATAATTTTTCCGACTAATGTTGTACAGTCCGCTTGTTCAGCACCGGCCATTACCAATAAACGCATAAAGTGTGACGGGTCGGTTACCGGTGTAACCGCCGGCGAGGAGCGTTGTTATTGTATCATATGTCTTATAATACAAGTTGTACAGTATTTGATTAAAGGACGTGTTTAGAACTATTTGATCGTTTTATTTTAATCCTAATAACAAGGTACTTAAAGTAATGGAATAGGAACAATATTTCTTCTAACGTAATACAATAAAACAAAGGAATAGTATTAGTGTGTCCTTTAATGAGTCAATAGGCCAATACGCAGTGCAAAAACACCGGGGCAGTGCGGATCCTCGCTTACTGTGGACGGTAACGACTGGCAGCAAGTCTCCGTAGCCTACACAGGGAAACTATATACAATTACATTTAACTTAAGTACCTAATTAGACCCTTTTATTGAGAAAGGACAAATTTTATTACAACTTACAGCTACCAATTTGTTATTGTTACTAAATAAAAATTAATTTTATAAATCTTGAAACAGGCGTTCAAAGTAAATATGATTTAAACTAAAATACAGTCGATATTATTGCTCATTCAGAAAATATCACAAAAAATCTGTTATTGCAGGAAAGATGAAACGAAACTGCGCTCATCGATATAATAAAACTTAAGAGCGAGAGCTATCTTTTCTACAAAACAACGAAAAAATTGCATAAAAACAATTCCACAGGAGCTTATAAATAAATGGAATGTACATTGAGCACGTCCGTAGGTAATACTTTGGGTTTTTATTACCTTTCGTTAATAAATACTATCCAAGTACATGAACAAAAAAACAACGCAATTTTTAAATTACTACCTTGCGTTGTGTTTTTGGTCAAGTTTTTGAACAAATACAATTACAACTACTATACAAATACGTGTACTTAGAGTGTATATACAATAGTCCTAGTGAACAGTGTATAGAGCTCGCAAACATACAGACTTTGTCGTAAGGCACGGACGGCTCGCCGCGCCGCTCGCGCCGCACACACTAACTCTATGAGTATTCACACATTGCCAATATTCAAAAGCAATTTTAAAAAAAAAAATCTGCATTCTTCACTTCATTCGAAATAAAAAATAAATCTACGAACTATATTTTCTATTTATAAATAAAAGACAGTGCGTTTGATATTTGCCCAATTTCGTGAAAATTTATAAACTTTTTTCGGATGAAGTCTAGAGGCAGATGGTATTTGCTTTAAATTGCTTTTGTATATGCGTTTATCGGAAAATTAACTTTAGCCTTATATTATATTTCATTTATCAGTAATATATTTGCTATTGCTATTGACCATTTGTTCCCGTTGAATTAAAATAATGTAGCACTGTTTCTAATTCTTATAAAGGATAATAAGGCGCTGAAATGAGAAAACAATAAGTACTTTATACATTCTATGTTACCTATTCTATTTGAACATTAAAAAACAACTATATAGAAAAAATATATATAACGACGCATAAAAACTTCTCTGTAAGGACTGCTGTTGCGATTTTGATTTAACTAAACGGGAACAAATGAAATGGCCTTTATTTTATCAAAATTTGTACATTTATAGCTATTTTATTGTATAACTGTTATATTTTAAGTCGGTTAGATGTCTATTATCTATAAAATAAGGTAAATCTGAGGTGCGCGGCGGCGGCGGCTGGTGCGGGCGGGACCGTCTTCACTACAATGTAATTTAGAATCTTGCACGCTTTTCATGTCTTACATCTATCTTATATAACTAGGTACATTGCACCACGAAGTACATAAATTCATTTTTACGCAATCTTTATATACCTTATTTTTATACAATTTCTGTTATTATAATGTTATAAAGAGACAATCTTATACATAAAAATAAAAATGTTTGCTAAACTCATTTGAATTAAAATCTTTTATGATTTCTTAATCTCTTTCCCTCTTTTAATATCCTCTATCTCTTTTTATTATAAAACACTAAAATGATATGAATGAGAAAGTGAAAAGATAAAATTTTAATTTTATTTTAAATTTCATTAAAATACTGAAAATAGCATCAAATACTGACAAAGAAATAATGAAAACGAAAAACTGATTAGATAATGTGTTTGAGAAAAAACAATTGATACGAACACTAAAGTTACAGGGTATGCATTGGGCGAAACTATGAGTACCTATTAACGTTATGCCAACTAATTCATAAACAATTCATAAAAAATGGCTTGCTAAACCTATTTTAGTTTAAAATATGTCTTGTTGTTCTATTTAAGAGAAAACATTCATGAAATGGGTACTTTACCACCAGGTTATTTCTTTACTCCAACCAAAGTAATAGTAAGTTCGCGACATAGCATATGATATTGACCAAAGTAAGACAATAACTACATATGAAGTCAACTTCAATATTAGAACTATCGATCTTTTACTTCGGATAACAACTTTGATAATAAAAATAAACCAAATTCACACTTTTATTTAAAATAAGTTTAGCATTAGTTATAATTTTAGAATCTTCTATATTCATTACATATAAGTACAGTGGCCCACAATTACCTAGATTTCATATAAAGTTAATTCCATTGTTTCTTACATAGTTAAGTACATAGTTTAAATTAATTAGCTACAAAAACAATACTTTTAATTTCATCTTAAAATCTAATAAATGTTTCTAAAATTGTATAATAGCAGGCACACGTTTCCCTTTGATATAATTATTGTTATGTCATGCCTTTTTTCGTCCTACTTATAAAAATAATTTCTGGGAGGTATCACCTTTAAGTACAAAAATTGATGTATTTATTACTTATTCTAACATTAAATAGCACACACACACACACATTGTCGACATATAAAAACGTGAGCACACATGAACACTGTGCTCAAAATATTCTCTCACACGCTAACATTCACTCACACACGCACAGTCGATATGGGATAAGTTTCATGTTTTTCATCCGATTTCGTTAATTTGTTCATCCTTATCGTAGTAGTTAACCTGATCTCTGAAAAAAAGAGTGAAACGGTTAGAAATTGTGTAAATTTCAGAAGTGAACGAAGTGTCAAAAGTGCTAGTAAATTACAGACAATGTTTATTATTATAGTTATTAGATCTACAATGATCATTAATGTCAATAGGCGTCGCCTTAATGAATCCTATGTGTAAAAAACATATTTAGAATTGCCATGGAGCTGACGGAGAACAATGTATAAAATGATATCGTTTTCCGCTCACTATTTCACGCTTCTAGCGAGTGAGGCCTGTCAGAGAGTACAATACTGGCATCATTCAAAAGGCAGTTTTGTATAATCTGACAGACCTTACTTCTCAGTAGCGCTAATTAGTGAGTGAAGAAATGATATCCTTAATTGAGTATAAAGCTTAGCCTACATTAGGCAACAATTGATGCAACATGTCGTTCTTTCTCGCTCCGTACAATTTACATGAGTGAGAAACAAGATGTGCTATTTCACTTTAGTAGTAGAAGTGAGTGAGATAGCTTAATGAAATTAAATGTAAATTGTTTCATTTAAATAGCCTTAACGCCTTTAAGCTAATTATTAAAGAACAAAAACACGACTGACAACTCACATAGCCTATGTCATTCAAGGAATGCAAGTAATCTTAACGGAGGAATGCAAGAATCTTAAAATACCTCACACATCAAAATCTGTTTAGCCGTTCAGGACTTATGGTGGAATAAAGAAACTTACATATATACTTACATACCCTGAAAACATAACACTCTTTTTGTTGGTCAGTCGTGTAAAAATAGCATTTTTAAACTTCGTCTTTACCTTTAGAAGCGAGATTAGTTGACATCAAAAAAAATGTAAAGGTCTAATATGTTGTACGTCAATTGTTGTCTAGCGTGAAGGCTTTATATTCAACTAGCTTTAGCCCGCGGCTTCGCCCGCGTGAATTTCCCACGGGAACAGTGTTTTTTCTCGGGATAAAAGGTACCCTATGTCCTTCTCCGTACTTCTAATTATGTGTATGCGAAATTTCAGGAAGATTGGATGAGTAGATGAAGCGTGAAGAGGTAACAAACAAATAAATAAACAAAAAAAAACAAACTCACTTTCGCATTTATAATATTAGTTAGGATTAGGGTTATCGTTTCTTCGCTCACTAGTTGGCGAGAAAGGTCTGTCAAATTATACAATATTGTTATTTGAATTTGACTACTTCTTCTTAGCGTGTCGACTCGGCGTGTCAAATTTGTGATGACCATGACGCAACAGATACAGCATTATCTGTTGCGTCATACAGGTCTTGATCTTGGGTCACTTGACTACTGATGCCAGATCTTACAGACCTCACTCGCCAACTACGATCCTATATATTGTAGGCTTGTATAATAACAAAAGTATAAGTTGCCTACGTGGTGTGTACCGTCTATATGAGCCTCTCCTCCGGCGGCGGCTTGAGCGCGTGCTGCATCATCTCCGCTCTCGGGTTGCAGTACTCCTGCCCCGACGGGGAGTACGTGCCGCGCGTCGCTCGCTTGCGCCGCGCCTACAGAACGGACGGCGATCGTAACTGTCTATCTTTGTTTATATATCGATACAAGTACACTAGGATCTGCTAAAATCACGAACGATATATATAGAGGACATGCCTTAAGGCCCATTTAGACTGTGCAAGTTTCTTGTACATACAAGAGCAATAATTGCAGTGCTACAATTTACTATCAATAATTGCAAGCAACTGTTGTTTAGACCATGCGAGTAAATTATTGCTTCAATTTAATTGTATGCAACAGGCAAGAAACTTGCACCGTCCAAATGGGTCCTTAATCACACTCTGAGAAAAATTGAGTGACGATACGCGGGGTGTTGAATGTACCATTCGAAACAACGTGTTCTCTCTATATATCATTCGTGGGAAATATTAAGAAACTTTATTACTTGCTTTACATTTTTTCCATTACCTAAAAGTATACATTCCGAATCAGAATGGCGGTTGGGAAACATCGTAGTAGCAAATCGGAGCTTTATACAGCGCGGGAAGGGATCTCCTTCCCCGCCCCGTTATTGCAAAACCGCCGGTGCACACAAACGTGAACAACTAAATTCAAAGCCACACACAAGAAAGACAACAAAATAATTCCAACATTTTTCTTCTTTTATATTTCATACAATATAGGACGAGTCTTTTGACAGTAGGATGAACCGATACATTTGAAAAGAGAGCGACAGAGACAGACGTAATATTTTCATACTATTTGACAGATGTCAAAAGACTCAACCTATATTGTACGAAGTATACCAACCGACAACAGTCCACCTCTGAACTTCAGAAGAAGCTCGCAAGCGGGATGGTCCGACGATAAATGATAATATTCCATCAGTACATACACATACCTGAGCGCCCAGGGCCCCGATGCCGACCGCCAGCAAGGCCAGCGCCAGCAAGGCCGCGCCGACGCCGATGAGTACGCCTGAAGCGCCGTCCGGCCCGCCAGCGCCCTCTGCCACCGCCTGGGGACAACATTTGTTATTAGATAAATACATTAATCATTTCTTTAGATTATGATTTAGAGCAGCTCTTAAGTGTAATTATTGTAATCTGTTTTGTATGCTATAATAAATGTTATAAAGACATGGCAACGCATGCGCAAAAATATAGTTTACAAAAAAAAAACTACAATTATAAATTATAAAGATTGTTAGATGCAATCAGTTTCCTTTATTTCTTATATCGATTTCTGTTATATACCGATGCATGTTAAGATGTAAAACCAGTAGTACAAAATAAATCATTGAAGACAGACGCGCGTTCATATTAATCAAGTGATCCTTAACTCCCGCTACATAATGGTCAGAATCGAGCCGGACCGTGCGCAGCAGCGCATTGAATAGAAACCAGTTTGCTACCGCTCGAGAACAATAGGCTCTGCATTCCATCAGAGATAAGACGACATCGAGTGAATCTTTTATGCGTAAACAACATTATTGCGAACTTATAACTTTGAATAGTGTGTTATTACGATTTATAACAAAGTGATTTGAGAACTTTAACGTGTTTAGTTACCTATTATGGCTACTAAATCGGATGAAATTCTTCTCGTATTAGAAGATACCGCAGAATTATTGAAGAAAGCGCAAATTAACTTGAAGAAATGCCCTAAACAGCGTTTAACAAAAGGTTATATACAATCTCGGAGTGTATAGAGGAATACTGGAAAATATTCAATAACGCCAATCACGATCTGGGAAGAGTAATACCAAGAGACAAACGCAGTTCAATACCGTATTATGTAAATGAAGAATTTTATCAATATGAAGAATTGTATCTAGCTACTATAGGCGAACTACGAGACATGTTAACCAGATTGAACACGAAGTCACCAACTTCAAGCATCGGCGATCTTAGTGACAGCTCACCACAGCAATCGAATGTGAAGTTACCACGGATTGTACTACCTACGTTCACCGGTGTTTACGAGGAGTGGCCAGCGTTTAATGATTTGTACATTTCGCTCGTTCATGACAACAAATCACTTAGCAAGGTAGAAAAGTTACACTATTTAAAAACCAGTATAAGCGGGGAAGCGGCATCTTTACTCAAGCATATTCAGGTGACTGAAACCAATTACCAACAGGCGTGGGATACCCTAAAAACTCGTTATGGCAATAAACGACTTATCGTGAATTCGTTGTTAAAGAGATTATTTGCTATGAGAAAATCAAACTCCCAGTCAGCAAGTCAACTCAAATCTATTTTAGATACAACGACTGAGATTCTTAACAGCCTTAAAAATCTTAGTGTAAACACAGATTCTTGGGATCCGATAATAATATTTCTGGTAGTGCAGAAGTTGGACTCAGAGTCGCACAAGGATTGGGAGGAGTATGCATATAAGGCTAATTCAGAACAGCTGCCTAAATGGAGCGACTTGAAGACATTTTTAGAAGGCAAATTCAGAACATTGGAACTGGTTACGCCTGTTTCAACAACAACGATACGAGATAAGCCTACCAAGGAACGCGCTCTGCATGCTTCAGTTGCCACGAGGATTTTTAACCTGTGTAAAGAGAATCATACTTTATGCCACTGTAAGGAGTTCGCAAAAATGCAACCTACCGAACGGAGTGAATATGCCAAAACAAACAATCTGTGCTTCAATTGCCTGACATCAGGACATTCAGCTATGAAGTGTCGATTACCAATGTCCTGTCGTATATGCAACCGGCGCCATCATACTCTTGTACATCAATCTAAGAAACCGGATACCTCGGCCTCATCAGGAACTATACAGCCGTTGTCATCAACCCAAGCAGATGTAGAAGAGAAGGTGCAAGTCAATACTATGATCGCGTCATACTACAATGCCGGACAAAATGTGGGACTACTAGCAACCGCAATGGTGACATTACAAAGCGAACAAGGACACACCATTGCGCTCAAGGCGCTAATAGACCCAGGATCACAAGCCTGCTTTATCAGTGAGAAAGCAGCTCAACTTCTTAAACTCAAGAGACAGCCAACTAATAGTATCGTCACTGGAATGGAATCCATGAAAGTCGTTGTCAAACAAAAGGTACACGCAAATGTTTTATCACGCTGGGAACCAAACTTTAGCTTATCCATCAACGCCTACGTGATGTCTAAACACTTGACAATCGACATACCTGCCAGTTCAGTACCTAGAGAAAATTGGTCACACTTGGCTAATCTTGATTTAGCAGATCCACAATATTATGAATCAGGAACCATAGATCTGCTATTAGATGTGAAAGAATACTCAAACATAATTCAGGAAGGCTTGATCAAGGGTCCACCTGGCATGCCAATGGCTCAAAGCACTAAACTAGGCTGGATCGTCTTCGGTCAAATAAACATCAAGCCTCACAACACAAAACAAGGTTGTTTCCTGGAAACCACACAAGAAGTTGACGTAAAAGAGCTACTGAAAACAATGTGGGAGATAGACAATGAATCAAACAGAAATTATACAAAAGAAGAAAGTCTATGCGAAGAAATTTATGAAAAGACACATAGAAGAAATAACGAAGGAAGATACATAGTCAACTTACCTTTTAGAACACATAATCCAAAATCAACAGAAGGTAATACAAGGGAAATAGCGATGAATAGATTTTTACAACTGGAACGTAGACTGAATAGACATCCTGAAATGAAAAAAGAATACAGTAGAGTTATCGAAGAATATAAGAGTTTGAAACACCTAGAAGAAGTACCTGAAAAAGAAAGGAAAACCAAAGAATCAGTATACTTACCGCACCACGCTGTCGTCAGGAACGATAAAGAAACTACAAAAACCCGTGTGGTTTTCGACGGCTCGTGTAAGGGTTCCAACGGGATTTCCTTAATGATGAATTGTTGACTGGTCCTGTACTTCCAAGAAGATTTACGAAGCATTATAATGAGGTGGAGAACATATGAAATCTGTTTTGTATCCGATATACAGATGATGTATCGAATGATCCTGATAAACGAAGAACATGTCGATTATCAGCGCATACTGTGGAGGAAAAAGTCATCAGAAGATATTCAAGACCTAAGGCTGTTGACAGTCACATTCGGAACAGCTTCCGCGCCCTATCTAGCTGTCAAAACCATCATGCAGCTAGCTAATGATGAGGGTGAGAAATTTCCTGAAGCTGCAAGAATAATTCGCGAAGATATGTACATCGATGACATTTTATCAGGCTGCAGCAATGTTGAAGAGGCGATCAAGGTCAGCAAGGATCTAAAAGAATTGTTACAGTTGGGTGGTTTTACGCTGAAAAAATGGTCTTCTAACAGTGCTGATTTTATGAAATCATTAGATCAAAGCGAAAGATCAGCAAAGGCTCATGTTGATATGAATATCGATGGCACAATCAAGGCTTTAGGTGTTCAATGGAATCTAGGCAATGATCAATTCGAATACAACCTACACTTACCTCCACTTGCAGAAAATGTCACGAAGAGAAGCATTTTATCAGATCTTCAGAAACTCTTCGATCCTCTCGGTTGGATTTCGCCGTGCATCATCGCTGCAAAAATCCTTGTACAGAAACTCTGGACAAGTAAGGTTGGATGGGATGAACCAATTGAGATGAATATCAGAGAAGAATGGGAAAAGATACGTACAGATCTCATCAATGTGAATGGCATACGCATCGATCGTTGGCTGGGAACTCAGACTTCTGACAATGAGAATGTTCAACTCCATGGATTCAGTGATGCGTCCATGAAGGCATATTCTGCAGTTGTTTATTGTCGCGTTCAGAAAACTGATGGCAGTATCTCAACATCATTGATTGCCTCAAGAACACGTGTGGCTCCATTAAAAACAGTCTCATTGCCAAGACTCGAATTATGCGGTGCTCTGTTGCTGTCCCGTCTACTAAAGCAAGTGTCAACTTCTATGAGAATCCCGTCGTCTCGTGTGCACGCATGGACAGATTCGTTGATAGTGATTGCTTGGATCCAAGGAGAACCTAATCGGTGGAAGGCGTTTGTCGCAAACCGAACTGTCGAAATTATGGAGAATGTACCGAAAGATCATTGGCATCATGTGCAATCTCACGAGAACCCGGCTGATATTGCATCCAGGGGAGCATTTGTTTCTGAGTTAAAACTATACGATTTGTGGTGGAAGGGCCCAGAATGGCTAGAAAGACATGAAATTATCTACGAAAACCAAAATGTTCAAACTACGGATATAGAAAGCAAGAAAATACATACACTAACGGTGATAGAAAACGAAGAAGTAAGAAAAATTACAGAACAATTTAAAGATTTTGACACACTAATTGAATTAATCAGAAGTATAACATATTGCAAGAGATTTTTTGAAACAAACAAAACTAAAAGATGACACCACTACTGCATTAACAACTGAAGAGCTAGAAAATTCTCTAAATTTTTGCGTTAAGAAGGTACAGAACGAAGAATTTACAGATGAAATAGAAAGACTAAAGAGAGGTAAACAAGTAAGAAACACTAGTACACTGAAGACTTTAGACCCATACTTGGATGAAGAACAGATTCTTAGGGTGGGCGGACGCCTACGAAACTCATGTTTGTCAGATCAAAGCAAACATCCAATTATCTTAGGGACCAAGAACAACCTTACACCTTTGATAATAGCAGATGCACACTCTAGAACCTTGCATGGAGGCATACAGCTGATGCTGTCATACATAAGATCCAAGTACTGGATAATAAGGGTCAAGGGGCAAGTCCGACGATATGTTCACCAATGTTTGAGATGTGCCAAACATAACGCACGAACACGAACACAAGTTATGGGTGATCTACCAAGGGTGCGCGTGACACCAGCTCGTGCATTTTTACATTCAGGCGTGGACTTTGCCGGACCTTTTCAAGTTTTGACAAGTAAAGGAAGAGGAATTAGAACTCAAAAGGCGTACATTTCCATTTTTATATGCATGGCCACAAAGGCCATTCATTTAGAATTGGTTGGAGATCTAACATCCGAAGCCTTCATTGGAGCATTCCGGAGGTTTTGTGCTCGGCGAGGAAAATGCGCTCATTTATGGAGTGATCAAGGGCGAAATTTTGTAGGGGCAAACAAAGAGCTAGTTTCCCTCTGGAAGGAAGCATGTTTAGAATTCTCTGGAGACATCGAAAATACACTTGCTTCAGACGGCACCCAGTGGCACTACAATCCAGCTTATAGTCCGAACTTCGGAGGCCTGTGGGAAGCCGGGGTGAAGTCGATAAAGTACCATTTAAAGAGGATCCTCACCACCAACTTGACTTTCGAAGAAATGACTACGGTTTTGTGTGAAATAGAGGCATGTTTGAACTCCAGGCCTTTATGTCCAAGAGATGATTTAGATAACGAAACTATTGAGCCCTTAACACCGGGTCATTTTCTGATTGGAGAAGCCCCCATAACCGTGCCCAGCCCGAGCATGAAAAATGTCAAAATTCACCATCTGTCAAGGTGGCAATATCTCCAAAAATTGCTGAATGATTTTTGGACCAGATGGCAAACCGAATATCTCTCTAGACTCCGTGAACAGCGTTCAAAATGGCTTAAAAATGAGAAAGATATGGAGATTGGAGATATTGTTTTGATCAAACAAGAGAACTTACCACCTGGAAAGTGGCTACTTGGCAGAATAGTGGATAAACACCCCGGGCCCGACGGCTGTACTCGTGTCTATAGTGTCAAGAGTGGTCACAATATTGTAAAACGAACAGTTACGAAGTTATGTTTATTGCCAATAGACACAAGCGAGAGTGATATTATGTAATTTATTGCGAATAGACAAAGCTATAGTGATTTTAAAGGACTCATAAAGTCCTTTGGTGGGCGGTTTATGTTAGATGCAATCAGTTTCCTTTATTTCTTATATCGATTTCTGTTATATACCGATGCATGTTAAGATGTAAAACCAGTAGTACAAAATAAATCATTGAAGACAGACGCGCGTTCATATTAATCAAGTGATCCTTAACTCCCGCTACAAAGATTTAATAGGCGATCGATTATATAAATCTACATTTTTAACTTAACCTAATAATCGCGATCGACTATATTATTTAAAATTACATTATAACTAAGTGACCGTAAGCTTCAGCGATTGAAGTACGACAGCCCGACGAGGATGCTGGATTTTTCCTCTGTGGTCCAAAGCGCTGAATCTGTAGTTTCATAATATGTTCTGATCGGCTTCGGGAAAATAATTCATAGTGGTATGATTTCGTAAAGGCGGGATTCCTATACGTAACATGCAATAAAGAGTTAACAAACCGACCTGTTGCGAGCAGTTCTTCCCGCTCCAGCCGTCAGCGCACGCGCACACGTAGTCCGCGGCGGCCGTGCAGCGCTGCGTGCAGCCCGCGCCGTGCTGGCACGGGCCCGAGCGGTTCTCGTGCAAGTGGCACGGGTCCGCCAGCGCGCACTCCAGCCCGCAGAAACCAGGCGTGCATATGCATCTGGACATGTACACTTAATGTCATTTTTCTTTTTGAACGTCTTTTTTTTCCAAGCTATTTATTAAAAAACAAAAAACACGACTGACAATTCACATAGTCTATGTCACTCGGAGGAATGTATTAAATCTAAAAATACCTCTCTCATCAATATTTGTTCAGCCGTTCAGGACTTATGGTGGAATAAAAAAACTTACATACATGAACCCTGAAAACGTAACACTCCTTTTTTGGTCAGTCGTGTAAAAAGACATCGCAAGCAGTGGTCAAAATATACCCCATATATTTGACCAAATTCACATCAACAAAATAAAGTGCAAATTAAAAAAAAAAAAAAAGACAGCTGAAACACTCGACGAATCCATAATTTGAATGTGACATTTTCAACCAACCTGCTGGTCAGATGACATTGTTTGGATAGCGGGAAAGCGATGGATGAGACTAGCACAGGACCGTAAGAAGTGGCGCGAAAAAAGAGAGGCTTATATGCGAGAGGCTTATACCCAGCAGTGGGTTGGTGTGGGCTGCATATACTCACATGAAGGAGCCCGGCAAGTTGACGCACTGTCCGGGCCCGCAGCTGACGCTCGCGCACTCGTCGATGTCCAGCTCGCATCGCGCGCCCGTCCAACCTGCAATACGGTGTTTCATTACTTCACTTTTATTTTTTTTATAAATGAAAATACATACATACTAGCTTTTGCCCGCGACTTCGCCCGCGTGAATTTCCCACGGGAACATTGCTTTTCCCCGAAATAAAAGTTATACCCTATGTCCTTCTCAGTACTTCTAACTATGTGTACTTATGCAAAATTTCAGGAAGATTGATTCAATAAACAAAGCGTGACGAGGTAACAAAAAAATAAACAAACTCACTTTCGCATTTATAATACTAGTTAGGATAAGTTTTTATAACAAACTGCTTTTATTCGCCCTAATTAACAAGTTATGCATCCCTATTGTTTTATTTTGTACATAGTTCCCAAGGGGTTGCACCTGCATGCAAGAGCTAACATGTTTTATATTATATTGTATTTTGAAATAATTGCTCAGTGATCAAATTATTTGAAATGGTGTGAAAATTCTGTGACTCATTTATAAGTCCTTTATTACCAAATTTTAATCAATCCGATAAAGTATCAGTCAAGAACTTCAAGGGCAGATTAATTTGCATTGAACTAACAGAGGCATTGTTCGTCTGATAAACATACAAAAGGCAATAGACCTGTGGTGGTGCGGCAACGCGTTCCTATCTAAAATCGTGCTTTTAACTAGTGAAATATAATAAACTAGCCACGCCCGCTTCTATAGGAATTTCGGGATAAAAAGTATCCTACGGGCTATTCTCGATATTTTTCTAAGCGTATACCAAATTGAATAGAAATCCGTCCTTTATTTTATTGTCCTTTTTTTTCTTGTATTTTGGATTATTGAGTAACAAACATACTCACAAAGTCATATACAAACTTTTCGCATTTATAATATTAGAGGAATGCGAAAGTATCTTTATGCCAATATTAAAGATGATTTTACCTGTATGTTCATAATTATAATCATTCTGTAATCATGGTTATGTCGCGGGAAATTCAAAAGGTACAAATACATAATAACTGTTCAATACAAACTAAAAGTTCTAAAAGCAAGAAATGGCAAACCACAACACTGCACTTGGGAATAAAAACCACAGCAGTTGACTCACGGCATCACCAGGTTACAGTCCATTCAATTTTCTAAGAATAATGAAAATTTAAAATGTTGGTTTAATATTAGCGGGTACAATATTCTCTTAGATCAGTTTTACTAAAGAAAAACATTATTTTCCCACGCAGATTTCGAAGTCCGATTAGATTAGAGTAACGATTCTGTCAATCTTATCTTCCTAATGTATAGATGGCTACGTTTGTGTGTTTGTAACTAAATCACTCCTTAACCACTGAATAGATTTATGTTTGAGACACGGGCAGGATATGAACTGAACAATTGAACATCTTTCCTTCCTAGTAATTGCCGTATTGCTCTTGGCTAAGAGTCGTGGTTATTACGTGGAATGAAACACACACAACGGTTGTTGCCAAGTGATTTGCCATTGCCTTCTCCATTTCACACATTAGATGATAAACCATCAACTAACTGGTGGTCTATAAAAACTAACTACCATACATTATGCCGATTAGGCAAGGAATAGGATTCGAACCAGAGACCTTGCGACTGCAGGTGGACGCCTTAACCACGCCACAACTACCGCTTCCTCAAAGAATACTTTTTATCACGAAATTCTCCCGGGAGACCCGGCTCAGATAGTCTTTCATCAATCCAATTCAAACCTATTTTTATTTCTCCAAGTTCACTACACACTATGATTCTCTTAAAAATTATCCTCAAACTTTGTCTACCCCGTTACCAAGGAGATGGAAAAATAACTAAAGTTATTACTTTACAAATGTTCTTATTACAAATTGCACATATTAAATCCACATCACAGCTGACGATAAATTTTCCACTTTTATCGATTCCAAACACAAATACGACTAAATTGTTTCGATTCTGATAACATAATCGATTAAGCGTAACTCCTGCACATATTAGCTTCATAAAATTAGACAACACCTAAAAATCACTAAAACGAAATACCTGCAGCAGCCACCAGGATCAATGCACTGAATACACAATTAAAATCCATGGCCGCACTTTCTACCTCATTTTTTGTCACAAATACATTACTCCGCGTATTTTGTGTCTCCGATCGACCTAACCTCGCTCTGGCCGGTCAGTGGCTCTCAATCTACTGCAGTCAGCTGACGTCATAATTAATTAGAGGACAATACGAATGACACATATTGTGAGTAATACGCTTGTTTGTTGTCCGCGGCTGGAATCTCATTCATAAAAGTACTGGTGACGAATCGTAGGTAAACATTTGTATCTACGTGCACAATAGGCAATAGGAGGAATTAAATATGTGATGATCGTTTTTGAAGTGCAATAAATTTGATTGTTTTTTAGGGTTAATTTTATTAAGTTACTAAATTAAAGTAGAGAAAGTATAAACTTTCCATAAAATACTTTCTATCTAAAAGTAAAAATCGCATCGAAATCCACAGCATTCGATCAGAAGAAGTACACTGCTGGACAAAAGCCTAAGTTTGAGCGTCTCTGACAACACGCTAATCTGTCGTTATACGTTTCTGACATTCATCGCCTAAACCCTGTTAATCCTAATCAAATGACTTAATCTACTGACGTCATCTCGAGTTTACGCAGTTTGAGAGCCGCTGGCCTCTTATCACCGTTATCAGATGGCATGTATCGGCGTGATAAGATATCAGCGTACAGTGCGCGTGCGCGGGGAACACTTGTGTGGCGGCCGGCGGTGCGCGTCGGCTATCTATACGACGCTATGGGAATGTGTCAAGGTCGTACGGCATCCTTACGCGCTGAGTAAATATATACAGGACATACTTTGGTGACGTTATAAGATCAGATTAAGAACTCGTTCTATCTCATTCCATGCCACTAATGTATAAATGTGAAAGTTTAGATGTGTATTTTTTAACACATATTGTCAAAGTCAATTGTTTTTATTTAAATAGGCTTAAAAATAGCACTTTTAAATCGTCATTTTCTTGTTTTATAGTTAAACTAGCTGTCGCCCGCGGCTTCGCCCGCGTGAGTTTCGTTTAGATGAAAAATCTCTCTTGGAGCTTTTCATCAGATGTTCCAGATCTTCAATTTTTATACGTCAGCAGAAAATGCTCATCAGGTTGAACGAGTTTTAATAAGGCGGCATTTCCATATTTCTTATAGTTTAGCTGTTCTGCTATGATTCTTCATCAGGCGTTCCAGTTTTTAAAATAAATTATAGCCTAAATGTTGCCCAGGCTTAATAGCTATACAATAAAAAAGTTTCATTTAAATCGGTTCAGTACTTTCGGAGATTAGCGTGACAAAAAATTCCAAAAAAAATGTTTTTTGCTTTCTATTATTCTTTTTAAGTGTCCCTCTATCTATTTCAGTCATAAATACAAAATGTACAGACAAAATATTTTTACTGTCTTATTATATGTATAGATAACGTCAAAAAATTACTTAAAGCTAAGGTTACCACCGCCTCCAAAACGAAAGTGGAGAAGAGGCGGCGCTACAAACTCCACTGCTGCATTTTCTCGTCACAAAACAACTTCTAACAGTGTACAAAATATCAAGTAATTAGGTATGAATATGTTTGTTACCTAATGACCCAAAAAACTACTGGCCTGATTTGAATGATATTTGGTAGAACGAATCTTGGTATACCACATAGGGTACTTTTTTATTATAAAAACTAGTATGGCCCTGGGGCTTTGTTCCCAGGGGAATTTCGGGAAATCTCTTAATCCTCCCCTACACTCCCCAAGGAACCTACATGACTAATTTCATCCTCCAATCTCTAAGTCCCATCACTCCCCAAGAAACCTACAATGGCTCATCTTCCAATCTTTTAGTCCTCCCCTACTGTAGTGTAGCGTAGTGTATGTAAGACGTACCTAGTTATAAGAACATAATTATATCTTGTGTGTTGGGAACCCAATAAACGCAGTCTAAGATTGATGCTTGTTTAATTCACACGTCGTCACCTCGCTTCCCCTCACTACACTCCCCAAGGAACGTTCATGGCAAATGTCACCTTCGTACACTCACCAGTCTCATTACAATCGCAGCTGAAGCCGGGCCGCCGCGCGAGGCAGCGGCCGCCGTGCAGGCACACGGTGTCCTCGAGGCAGGAGTCCCGCTCGGTCTCGCAGAACTTGCCGGTAAAGCCTTCTTCGCACAGGCAGAATGGTTTCTGGAAGCGAAACCTTTACATATAATTCAACTGGAATGGTCCATGTCTCTAGATAGGAGATATTAAAGAAAAAATGCCATAATAACAACGCCATCCATAAGTGTCAAGATAGTTCGTAACACTCAAGACCGATGGCGCTGTGACTGGCTGAAACGCGGTGTTGATATTCGCAAGATGGAACGCATATCTACATTGTCCAAAATTACGTCGTTTGTGATAGTCTGACAGTCGAGAAGTAGTCGAGCAAAACACAGAGCTCCCACTACGAATGCATCACATAGAACTTACTGAATGAAATTTCATGCATTTTTCACAGTTGTACTGCTAGAAGTTTATTGGAGTCGTGAGTAAAATAGAAACGTAATTTACAACAAGACCTTATAGAATGCATTCTGCGTTCACAGTGGATCCCTTCGAGACAGATGTTAAGAAGTTGATCTCACCTCAACATCGACGATGCAGCTGCCATGTTCGCATGTCTTCACTTCACAGAACGCTTTCTCACAGTGGATCCCTTCGAAGCCCTCCGGACAGATGGCAGCGTGCCCGGTTGTTGCCGGTTGGTGGGTCTGGAAAAAAATCACGGTTAATTGGAAGAAGTAATATATAAAAATGTTTCCACTTTCATACAAGTCTCATAAAAACTATTGTTTTTTTTACTTGTATGTGCGGCGTCGCGGTGCGCTGCACGTGTCGCCCGCCCACTCGGGTGCGCACGCGCAGCGGAACATATGTACCCCATCATACCTGGCAGAGCGTCCACGCAGCGTGCCCGGTGGTCGCAGGGCTGGTGCGCGCACGTGCGGCGTCGCGGTGCGCTGCACGTGTCGCCCGCCCACTCGGGTGCGCACGCGCAGCGGAACATATGTACCCCATCATACCTGGCAGAGCGTCCACGCAGCGTGCCCGGTGGTCGCAGGGCTGGTGCGCGCACGTGCGGCGTCGCGGTGCGCTGCACGTGTCGCCCGCCCACTCGGGTGCGCACGCGCAGCGGAACATATGTACCCCATCATACCTGGCAGAGCGTCCACGCAGCGTGCCCGGTGGTCGCAGGGCTGGTGCGCGCACGTGCGGCGTCGCGGTGCGCTGCACGTGTCGCCCGCCCACTCGGGTGCGCACGCGCAGCGGAACATATGTACCCCATCATACCTGGCAGAGCGTCCACGCAGCGTGCCCGGTGGTCGCAGGGCTGGTGCGCGCACGTGCGGCGTCGCGGTGCGCTGCACGTGTCGCCCGCCCACTCGGGTGCGCACGCGCAGCGGAACATATGTACCCCATCATACCTGGCAGAGCGTCCACGCAGCGTGCCCGGTGGTCGCAGGGCTGGTGCGCGCACGTGCGGCGTCGCGGTGCGCTGCACGTGTCGCCCGCCCACTCGGGTGCGCACGCGCAGCGGAACATATGTACCCCATCATACCTGGCAGAGCGTCCACGCAGCGTGCCCGGTGGTCGCAGGGCTGGTGCGCGCACGTGCGGCGTCGCGGTGCGCTGCACGTGTCGCCCGCCCACTCGGGTGCGCACGCGCAGCGGAACATATGTACCCCATCATACCTGGCAGAGCGTCCACGCAGCGTGCCCGGTGGTCGCAGGGCTGGTGCGCGCACGTGCGGCGTCGCGGTGCGCTGCACGTGTCGCCCGCCCACTCGGGTGCGCACGCGCAGCGGAACATATGTACCCCATCATACCTGGCAGAGCGTCCACGCAGCGTGCCCGGTGGTCGCAGGGCTGGTGCGCGCACGTGCGGCGTCGCGGTGCGCTGCACGTGTCGCCCGCCCACTCGGGTGCGCACGCGCAGCGGAACATATGTACCCCATCATACCTGGCAGAGCGTCCACGCAGCGTGCCCGGTGGTCGCAGGGCTGGTGCGCGCACGTGCGGCGTCGCGGTGCGCTGCACGTGTCGCCCGCCCACTCGGGTGCGCACGCGCAGCGGAACATATGTACCCCATCATACCTGGCAGAGCGTCCACGCAGCGTGCCCGGTGGTCGCAGGGCTGGTGCGCGCACGTGCGGCGTCGCGGTGCGCTGCACGTGTCGCCCGCCCACTCGGGTGCGCACGCGCAGCGGAACATATGTACCCCATCATACCTGGCAGAGCGTCCACGCAGCGTGCCCGGTGGTCGCAGGGCTGGTGCGCGCACGTGCGGCGTCGCGGTGCGCTGCACGTGTCGCCCGCCCACTCGGGTGCGCACGCGCAGCGGAACATATGTACCCCATCATACCTGGCAGAGCGTCCACGCAGCGTGCCCGGTGGTCGCAGGGCTGGTGCGCGCACGTGCGGCGTCGCGGTGCGCTGCACGTGTCGCCCGCCCACTCGGGTGCGCACGCGCAGCGGAACATATGTACCCCATCATACCTGGCAGAGCGTCCACGCAGCGTGCCCGGTGGTCGCAGGGCTGGTGCGCGCACGTGCGGCGTCGCGGTGCGCTGCACGTGTCGCCCGCCCACTCGGGTGCGCACGCGCAGCGGAACATATGTACCCCATCATACCTGGCAGAGCGTCCACGCAGCGTGCCCGGTGGTCGCAGGGCTGGTGCGCGCACGTGCGGCGTCGCGGTGCGCTGCACGTGTCGCCCGCCCACTCGGGTGCGCACGCGCAGCGGAACATATGTACCCCATCATACCTGGCAGAGCGTCCACGCAGCGTGCCCGGTGGTCGCAGGGCTGGTGCGCGCACGTGCGGCGTCGCGGTGCGCTGCACGTGTCGCCCGCCCACTCGGGTGCGCACGCGCAGCGGAACATATGTACCCCATCATACCTGGCAGAGCGTCCACGCAGCGTGCCCGGTGGTCGCAGGGCTGGTGCGCGCACGTGCGGCGTCGCGGTGCGCTGCACGTGTCGCCCGCCCACTCGGGTGCGCACGCGCAGCGGAACATATGTACCCCATCATACCTGGCAGAGCGTCCACGCAGCGTGCCCGGTGGTCGCAGGGCTGGTGCGCGCACGTGCGGCGTCGCGGTGCGCTGCACGTGTCGCCCGCCCACTCGGGTGCGCACGCGCAGCGGAACATATGTACCCCATCATACCTGGCAGAGCGTCCACGCAGCGTGCCCGGTGGTCGCAGGGCTGGTGCGCGCACGTGCGGCGTCGCGGTGCGCTGCACGTGTCGCCCGCCCACTCGGGTGCGCACGCGCAGCGGAACATATGTACCCCATCATACCTGGCAGAGCGTCCACGCAGCGTGCCCGGTGGTCGCAGGGCTGGTGCGCGCACGTGCGGCGTCGCGGTGCGCTGCACGTGTCGCCCGCCCACTCGGGTGCGCACGCGCAGCGGAACATATGTACCCCATCATACCTGGCAGAGCGTCCACGCAGCGTGCCCGGTGGTCGCAGGGCTGGTGCGCGCACGTGCGGCGTCGCGGTGCGCTGCACGTGTCGCCCGCCCACTCGGGTGCGCACGCGCAGCGGAACATATGTACCCCATCATACCTGGCAGAGCGTCCACGCAGCGTGCCCGGTGGTCGCAGGGCTGGTGCGCGCACGTGCGGCGTCGCGGTGCGCTGCACGTGTCGCCCGCCCACTCGGGTGCGCACGCGCAGCGGAACATATGTACCCCATCATACCTGGCAGAGCGTCCACGCAGCGTGCCCGGTGGTCGCAGGGCTGGTGCGCGCACGTGCGGCGTCGCGGTGCGCTGCACGTGTCGCCCGCCCACTCGGGTGCGCACGCGCAGCGGAACATATGTACCCCATCATACCTGGCAGAGCGTCCACGCAGCGTGCCCGGTGGTCGCAGGGCTGGTGCGCGCACGTGCGGCGTCGCGGTGCGCTGCACGTGTCGCCCGCCCACTCGGGTGCGCACGCGCAGCGGAACATATGTACCCCATCATACCTGGCAGAGCGTCCACGCAGCGTGCCCGGTGGTCGCAGGGCTGGTGCGCGCACGTGCGGCGTCGCGGTGCGCTGCACGTGTCGCCCGCCCACTCGGGTGCGCACGCGCAGCGGAACATATGTACCCCATCATACCTGGCAGAGCGTCCACGCAGCGTGCCCGGTGGTCGCAGGGCTGGTGCGCGCACGTGCGGCGTCGCGGTGCGCTGCACGTGTCGCCCGCCCACTCGGGTGCGCACGCGCAGCGGAACATATGTACCCCATCATACCTGGCAGAGCGTCCACGCAGCGTGCCCGGTGGTCGCAGGGCTGGTGCGCGCACGTGCGGCGTCGCGGTGCGCTGCACGTGTCGCCCGCCCACTCGGGTGCGCACGCGCAGCGGAACATATGTACCCCATCATACCTGGCAGAGCGTCCACGCAGCGTGCCCGGTGGTCGCAGGGCTGGTGCGCGCACGTGCGGCGTCGCGGTGCGCTGCACGTGTCGCCCGCCCACTCGGGTGCGCACGCGCAGCGGAACATATGTACCCCATCATACCTGGCAGAGCGTCCACGCAGCGTGCCCGGTGGTCGCAGGGCTGGTGCGCGCACGTGCGGCGTCGCGGTGCGCTGCACGTGTCGCCCGCCCACTCGGGTGCGCACGCGCAGCGGAACATATGTACCCCATCATACCTGGCAGAGCGTCCACGCAGCGTGCCCGGTGGTCGCAGGGCTGGTGCGCGCACGTGCGGCGTCGCGGTGCGCTGCACGTGTCGCCCGCCCACTCGGGTGCGCACGCGCAGCGGAACCCGCCGCGCAGGTCCGTGCACGTGCCGCCGTGCGCGCACGGCTCCACAGCGCACTCGTCGATGTCGTGCTCGCAGCTGACACAACCAAACGTCGTTATTGACTATGTTATTATATCACGCTATATGACATGACGCAGATTTACTAAGAAAGCTGACCGCAAAATTTGAGATGAAAACAAGAAGAAGAATCAAAATTAAAATCAAAAATTCTTTATTGAAACTAGGCCTTCAAAGAAGACACTTTTTCAAGTCGATAACTAATTATACAATCATTGTGTAAAAGCTAAAAAAAAAGCTGAAAAGTGTAGTCTCAAAGCTAAAAACTACTAGCATTTCGGAACGACCACTGCTGAGAAGAAAGTACAGTGTTTGTGACGATGAATAAAAATATAAAAGTGCTCACAAATCCCCCTCGAAGCCCTGCACACACACGCAGGTGTAGGCGGCGACGCCGTCTTGACACGTGGCGCCGTTCTGGCACTCGTTGGCGGCGCACTCGTCTATGTCGATCTGGAAATATTTCATTTTGCAGTAGTCCCCGCTGTAGCCAGGTGTCACCTCGCAGTAGTCCCCGCTGTAGCCAGGTGCGCACACGCAGCCGTACTGCGACCTGACATCAGCGCAGTGCCCGCCGCGTGCGCAGTCCTGCTCCAGACACAGCACGCAGCCCCGCCAGCAGCTGCAGCCTCACCTCGCAGTAGTCCCCGCTGTAGCCAGGTGCGCACACGCAGCCGTACTGCGACCTGACATCAGCGCAGTGCCCGCCGCGTGCGCAGTCCTGCTCCAGACACAGCACGCAGCCCCGCCAGCAGCTGCAGCCTCACCTCGCAGTAGTCCCCGCTGTAGCCAGGTGCGCACACGCAGCCGTACTGCGACCTGACATCAGCGCAGTGCCCGCCGCGTGCGCAGTCCTGCTCCAGACACAGCACGCAGCCCCGCCAGCAGCTGCAGCCTCACCTCGCAGTAGTCCCCGCTGTAGCCAGGTGCGCACACGCAGCCGTACTGCGACCTGACATCAGCGCAGTGCCCGCCGCGTGCGCAGTCCTGCTCCAGACACAGCACGCAGCCCCGCCAGCAGCTGCAGCCTCACCTCGCAGTAGTCCCCGCTGTAGCCAGGTGCGCACACGCAGCCGTACTGCGACCTGACATCAGCGCAGTGCCCGCCGCGTGCGCAGTCCTGCTCCAGACACAGCACGCAGCCCCGCCAGCAGCTGCAGCCTCACCTCGCAGTAGTCCCCGCTGTAGCCAGGTGCGCACACGCAGCCGTACTGCGACCTGACATCAGCGCAGTGCCCGCCGCGTGCGCAGTCCTGCTCCAGACACAGCACGCAGCCCCGCCAGCAGCTGCAGCCTCACCTCGCAGTAGTCCCCGCTGTAGCCAGGTGCGCACACGCAGCCGTACTGCGACCTGACATCAGCGCAGTGCCCGCCGCGTGCGCAGTCCTGCTCCAGACACAGCACGCAGCCCCGCCAGCAGCTGCAGCCTCACCTCGCAGTAGTCCCCGCTGTAGCCAGGTGCGCACACGCAGCCGTACTGCGACCTGACATCAGCGCAGTGCCCGCCGCGTGCGCAGTCCTGCTCCAGACACAGCACGCAGCCCCGCCAGCAGCTGCAGCCTCACCTCGCAGTAGTCCCCGCTGTAGCCAGGTGCGCACACGCAGCCGTACTGCGACCTGACATCAGCGCAGTGCCCGCCGCGTGCGCAGTCCTGCTCCAGACACAGCACGCAGCCCCGCCAGCAGCTGCAGCCTCACCTCGCAGTAGTCCCCGCTGTAGCCAGGTGCGCACACGCAGCCGTACTGCGACCTGACATCAGCGCAGTGCCCGCCGCGTGCGCAGTCCTGCTCCAGACACAGCACGCAGCCCCGCCAGCAGCTGCAGCCTCACCTCGCAGTAGTCCCCGCTGTAGCCAGGTGCGCACACGCAGCCGTACTGCGACCTGACATCAGCGCAGTGCCCGCCGCGTGCGCAGTCCTGCTCCAGACACAGCACGCAGCCCCGCCAGCAGCTGCAGCCTCACCTCGCAGTAGTCCCCGCTGTAGCCAGGTGCGCACACGCAGCCGTACTGCGACCTGACATCAGCGCAGTGCCCGCCGCGTGCGCAGTCCTGCTCCAGACACAGCACGCAGCCCACGCCGGCCGCCGCCCCCCAGCCGCGCCCCGCCAGCAAAGCGTAGTGCGGCTGCGCGGCCAGCAAAGCGGCCGCCGCACCCACAAATAGCTCTTCTTCCGTGAAAAACGGCAGCAACAGAGAGCCGATGTGAACTGCTCCCATGCAGCCCTAAAAAACGAAAAAAAACCTAAAATAAAATTAGGCACTGATTCTTGATCTTGAGAAATTCAAAGAGATTAACGTGTCATCAGCAAACAACACTACACCAACCTGCCTCTCGACCACATAAGGCAGGTCGTTGACATAGACCAAAAAAAGGAAAGGTCCTAAAATTTTACCAATCAATCAATATTTATTTGCAAGAATACAGTACCTTGAGGTACGCCAATCATAACTTTTGATCCTTTAGATTTTACGTTATTTAAGTTAACAGTCTGCACTCTGCACTGACCTTGAAGTACTCTCCGGCGAGGTTGTCAGCGAAATCGTCGCCCTCCGTGAACTCGGAGATCGCCATGTCTGTGCTGTTGTCGTACTGAAATGTGACATGTTCTCCAATAAATATTTATGCTACAATATGTCTGTTTGTACAATTCGTTAGTCTATACACCGATGTCGATTTCAGTGGATAAAATTTAATCTATCGTGTTTGTAATATATTGGGTAAAACTAAACGCAGGCGTTTCGCATTGCTGCCGCCAGAGGGCGTTCGGGGTTTTCACATTGCTAGCGCGAATGGCTCGCGGACGGTCGCAATTGTCCTATGCGATATCGGTTTGATTTTTAATACGCGAGAGGTTCCGCGTTCTTTGATTGCTAATTAGCTTGAGTTGTGTTTGTGAATTTCCTGTTTGTTAAATAACTATTGAACTTTGTGTTTGTGTACCCGTCATGGTGACTTTTTCTTGTGAGAGGTGAAACGTGGCTGGCTGTTCACATCTGGCTGTTCCCGAGTGAAACTACGGGAAGAAATCTATTTATTTGTCCTGGGGAATTGAGATCTCAAGGGTGAGGTAGGGTGATTAGGAATTCCCCCTTCCCGAAGACACTCAAGTTTGGATCCGAAGAGAAAGAAGATTTAATTTGGTAAGTGTTCAATTGTATTTAATTTATAGGTTAGGTTATCATATAGGGCCCTGTAGCTCCCTTCATAAGCTACGGTGGTAGCAGACTGCGTATAGCTTAAGTTAGATTCTAGTCGGACAAGCGTGGTGTCGCGTGGAGATTTTTTCCCGGTACTTAATTTTACCGGTAGATTTTTTCCCGGTAAAGTTCCGGTACAGAATTCTTCCCGCCGCTTCGTTTGTCCGGATTCTCTCTGCCACATTTTCTGGCAGCAGAGCGTAGTTGCTCGGCACATTTTCTGGTAGCAGAGCGTAGTTTATCTACCCTCTATTTGTTCGTTTGTAAAAAATAATTAATTGTTTGTAAAAATTATTAGATTTTTCTTAGTTTGTTTGTATAAGAATATTTGTAACCTTTTTTGTATTTGTTTGCGGTTTGTACCGTGCGTTCCGGGTTTGTGCCATTCTCATACCTACCGCGGTTCTTCGTGTAGTTGCTTGATTTTGTTGTTTTTTATTTACCTTTTGTTATTTTTTGTTTGTGACTTGACGCGATGGCGAAGGCCTCCAATGCTAGGGCGACACTCGCCAACGAATTGAGATGGTTTGTGACGGCCGGAGGACTCCTGTCCCGGAAGGACAGGGAGGGCGCCATACTGCTAAGAGCGGATCACCTCCACTCACGATTGATTAGCGCGGAAGCGGCCATGGCGGCGCTTACCGAAGCCGATCTTACCCCGGAGGCCTACGCAGGTCACATGGCGGACATGGACCAGATCCTGAGTCTGCACGATGATATCGCGGAGGCGGTGACCGCAATAAGGGCGAGACAGGCTGGCGGACCAGCCCCTCGCACACCTGTTAGACAGGAAGGACCAGCGGTTACTGGTCGGCTCCCCACCCTTCAGCTGTCCCACTTTGGGGGTAGGATGGAGGAGTGGGTAGCATATAAAAATATGTTTGAGTCCCTGGTCGTAGCACGACAGGATTTGTCGAAGGCCCAGAAGATGGCCTACCTCCTCTCCACTCTTGAGGATGAAGCGCGGTCGCTCATCCAGCACCTCCGGGTGGAGGACGACCAGTACGATACGGCTTGGGAGTTATTGAACTCCCCGCTACCAAAACTTACGTTTGTTAGCGGATGCGCACGCCGCACAGTTGACGGCCCTGCCCAAGGTGGCCAACAGGGCACAGTTGCGCCTGCAGTTGCTCACGCCCGTTACAGTGGCCTGTAACGCGCTCCGCACACTGGGGCTGCCGGTGGACCAATGGTCTTTTTTGTTGGTGCACATTGTATTGGGCAAATTGCCCAATGACATCCGCTCGCGGTTTGAGCGCGAAAATGCGGAGCGGGATAGCACCACCCTACCAACATTCACTGACTTGGTGAAGTTTTTGGAGTTTGAGGCACGGGCTGCTGAGAATACCATGACGGACTCAGCGCCATCCAGAGCGCCTGAACGTAGGCCCTTGGAACCCTCATGGCGAGGGAGGCCCCAACAGGGACGGCAACCGCCACCGCGTGGAGCTGGTGCGCGGGTTGCACACACGGCAGCAGTCGCGAGGGACGCGGACTGCCTGCAATGTGGTCGGATGGGCCACAGCCTGCTGCAATGCAGGGACTGGCAGGGACTGCCAGTACAAGATCGGCGCCGCATGGCAAAGCGGCATGAACTTTGCTTTTATTGTTTGGGCGGTCACTATGCACGTGACTGTCCCAGTGCCATACCATGCAGTGCATGCCGTGGGCGGCACCACGCGATGCTTTGCATGAACCGCAACGGGGATGGCACCCGGATGTTGAGGCAGGGGTCCCCTATGGGCGGGGGCGCTCCTGCGCGAAGCCCTCCACCACCGGACGGAGGACGCGGCTTCGCTCGTCGCACCCCCCCTCGGGAGGGGGGTCGCGTACCTGCGCGGGTCTTGGCGGACCGGGACCACGCGCCCCAAGGTCATGGCCAGTATGTAGCTGGCCAGGCCCCGGATAGGGCCCCCATGGGCGGGGGCCCTAGATCGGACGTGAGAGTGGGGACACCCCTCCACGCGGGTTACCAATACCCAACACATGCAGCCGCAGCGGTTTTCTCCGCCGCTGCACGAGTACCCACGGCTGGAGTACCACCCGCCGTACCATATGTATGGCCGGGCCGCGGGTTATGCCCCCTCAGATGGGGATGTGCACTCGCCCGCCATATTATCCGGGTCAGTGGCGCGCCCCTGGTTTGGAGAGAGTGGGGAGCCCGTAACTAGCTTGCTCCCTTGCTGGGACAGAGCCGCGGACGGTTCTGCTCCCTACCGCGGTGGTCCGCGTATGGGGTCGTAGGGGGAAGCCATTAATTTGAGAGCTCTGTTGGACTCAGGGGCTCAAAGCAGTTTGGTTACCACTCGAGTGGCACGCCAGTTAGGTTTAGTCGTGGAAGACTCGCCTGTGCCACTTCTTGGAGTTGGTGGCATACAAGTGAAGTGTCTGACGGGCCAGACACTTGTCACCTTTTCTTCGCTGAAGTCCTCCACAATGAGGATCACGACTTCGGCTATGGTAATGGATACCATTGCGGGTTGGCACCCCTCGACAGACATACCGCCGGGTGTGTTGTCTTTGGTTTCGGGTCTGGATTTGGCCGACCCCTTTGTCTTTCATCCCGGCCCAGTGGACTTGCTCCTGGGCTCGGACGTATTGGGTTGGATTTTGTTGGGTACACAGAAGGCTCTGGGTTCGTCTTCACTGATGGCAGTGTCTACGATTTTTGGTTTTGCCCTGATGGGCCCTGTGTTTGATAATGGCACCGCGGAGGAGCCACCGGTTGTCGCATCTGCGTCCTTGGCCAAGACCATGCAAAGGTTTTGGGAGGTGGAGGAGCCACCTATGAGTTCCAGGATGGATCCGGAACACGCTGAGTGCGAAGCCCTTTTTCGATCAACCACGGAGAGGTTGCCCTCCGGTCGGTTTGTAACTAGGTTACCCTTTGTTGCCTCTCGTCCTAGCCTAGGGCAAAGTAGGGCGCTTGCGGAGAAACGACTGCTGTCCATGGAGCGACGCATGCAGCGTGACCACGTACTTCGCGATAAATATATTGAATTTATGCGCGAGTACGAGGATTTGGGTCACATGTCTCCGGCTCGAGTTGATTGGAGCTCAACTGAGCATTATTTTTTGCCCCACCACGCGGTGGTGAAGGCCTCAACGGGCAAGTTGCGGACTGTCTTTGATGGGTCCGCACCCACTTCGAACGGGGTTTCGTTGAATCTGTGTTTGCATTCGGGTCCCAAATTGCATAGGGACATAATTGACATCATCTTGAACTTTAGAAGACATCAAGTGGTTTTTGGTGCGGACATCCGGATGATGTTCCGCCAGACAGTCATACATCCTGAGGACAGGCGATTCCAGTTGATACTCTGGCGTGAGCGCCCTGAGGATCCTGTGACGGTGTATGAACTCAACACAAACACGTATGGTTTGAAATCTAGTCCCTATATCGCCATCAGATCATTGCTTGAATTGGCAGAGCGGGAACGGATCCGCTTTCCCCGTGGGGCTTCCGTGCTGTCACGTGACTTGTATGTTGATGACGTGTGCACCGGAGCCCAAAGTATTGAGGAGGCCCTCCTACTGCGGGATGAATTGATTGAAATATTGAAGACAGGTGGCTACGAGCTACGTAAGTGGTTGTCTAATGAGCCTAAAGTTCTAGAAGGGATCCCGGAGGATCACCAACAGAACCCTCACCTGTTTGAGGATGTGGATGATCCCAACAGGATAGCGGTGCTGGGCATGCAGTACCAGCCGCTAACCGATATTTTTACATTCCAAGTGGACTTGGAAATACCAAAGGTCTGGACTAAGAGAACGGTGTTGTCCGTAATAGCCCGTATGTTTGATCCAAGCGGTTGGATCAGTCCAGTGATATTCTCTGCGAAGTGTCTTCTTCAGAGACTTTGGACTTTGGGCGTCTCGTGGGACGAGCCGCTGTTTGGTCCTCCATTGGATGATTGGCTCGAGTTGTTTTCATCGATTAAGGAAGTCAATCGGATTGCCTTGCCTCGTCGAATATTGCCCCCCGGGAAATATCGAGCCAGCCTGCATGGCTTTTGTGACGCGTCGGAGCGAGGCTACGCCGCGTCAGTCTATATGCGGACAGTTGACGCCGATGGCCGGGTCAATGTCTCGCTTTTGTTAGGGAAGAGCAAGGTCGCCCCCATCAGGACTAGGCTGACTATTCCCAAGCTTGAGTTGAGTGGAGCTCACCTTCTCTCTAAATTGTTGCATCACGTTGCCAGTGAGCTGGCGGCCACGGTCGAGATACGGGACATCTTCGCCTGGTCGGATAGCCAGGTCGCGCTTGCATGGTTGCGCGCGGCCCCACATACCTTGGAGGTTTTTGTTGGAAACAGGGTTTCCCAAATTCAAAATATTGGAATTGATATAACATGGAGACATGTGCCGGGAGAGCTTAACCCAGCGGACTGTGCTTCCCGAGGTTGTACGGCACCAGAATTGGTGTCACACCCGCTCTGGTGGGGTCCAGAGTGGCTGATGGGATCAGAAACATCTTGGCCTGTCTGTCAGACAGATGTTACTTCTTTGAGTTTGACTGGGATCCGTGTACATGCTGTAGTCGCTGAGACGACGTCGGAGCCGGATTGGCTACTTGCTCGGTATAGCAGCTTGGATAAGCTTCTGGGTGTTACCAGTTGGATTAAGCGTTTCATACATAATTGTAGAAACCCACAGGCAAAGCGGTTGGAGCCGATTGCAGGTGCAGAAGAGCGCCGGAGCGCATTGTTGCATTGGGTCCGTGTCGTGCAGACCGGACGGTTTGAGTCAGAGCTTTCGTATCTTGCGCGACTCACGCGCTAAGTTGAAGGGCGCGGTCGCTCGTTTGAACCCGTACATCGACTCGGATGGGCTTCTTCGGGTTGGAGGCAGGCTCCGGAAGGCGGATCTTCCATATGAGACTCGCCATCCTCTGTTGTTGCCCAAGGGCGGACCCTTGGTGCAGCTTTTGGTGTCTGATCGACACATTCGTAACGCCCATGCTGGGTGCAATGCTTTGTTGGCTATTTTGCAACGCGAATTTTGGATTTTGTCTGCCCGAAGAGCAATCCGTAGTGTCCTGTTTCGATGTATTGCATGTTATAGGTTGAAGGCATCCACGATGCAGCCACAGATGGGTGATTTGCCCGCTGATCGAATCCGACCTTCGAGGCCGTTTGACGGCGTTGGAACCGATTTTGCCGGTCCCTTTTCGATCAAGGCTTCTCCCTTTCGTAATGCCCGTATTGTGAAGGGCTATTTGTGTGTATTTGTTTGTTTGGCCACCAAGGCTGTCCATTTGGAGGTGGTATCGGCTCTGACTACGGAGGCCTTCGTCGCCGCGTTGGATCGCTTTGTTTCGCGTCGAGGTCTACCTTCCCTTATTAGGTCTGACAATGGCACAAACTATAAAGGAACTGTAAATTATCTTAAGGATGTTTCTGTGTTTATTGATAAAAATTGTACTAGTTTAAGTCAAATTGCTGCCCAAAGGGGAATAACCTGGAAGTTTAGTCCCCCAAGTTGCCCCCATTGGGGAGGGATTTTTGAAGCGGCTGTGAAATCCGCAAAGACCCACCTCCGCCGCATTATCGGAGAAACGGCTCTAACTTTTGAAGAGCTGGCCACAGTGTTTTGTAAAGTTGAGGCGGTCCTCAACTCTCGTCCTCTCTGTCCGCTATCTCCAGATCCAAATGACTTGGAAGCTCTCACCCCTGGTCATTTTTTGGTGGGAGGGCCGTTGAATGCCCTGCCCGAATACCCGTGGAAGGATGAACGCGTATATCGGTTGTCGCGTTTTCAAATGTTGCAGCAAATGAGCCAGGACTTTTGGCGTCGCTGGTCGCTTGAATATTTGCATTTGCTGCAGCAAAGAGTGAAGTGGACAGACAGGACTGAGCCTCCCAGGGAGGGTGATTTAGTATTGTTAAAAGAGGCAAATTTGCCCTCATTGCTTTGGCGACGAGCTCGCATATTACGTTTGATTCTTGGCGGAGATGGCACTCCGCGTGTGGCTGAGGTGTTGGTCGACGGTTCGATTTTAAGGAGAGGTGTGACCTCTCTCGCCCGCCTTCCCGTAGAGTAAGCTAGCGGTCTGCTTCTCAGACCGGGACGGGGGGATGTTTGTAATATATTGGGTAAAACTAAACGCAGGCGTTTCGCATTGCTGCCGCCAGAGGGCGTTCGGGGTTTTCACATTGCTAGCGCGAATGGCTCGCGGACGGTCGCAATTGTCCTATGCGATATCGGTTTGATTTTTAATACGCGAGAGGTTCCGCGTTCTTTGATTGCTAATTAGCTTGAGTTGTGTTTGTGAATTTCCTGTTTGTTAAATAACTATTGAACTTTGTGTTTGTGTACCCGTCATGGTGACTTTTTCTTGTGAGAGGTGAAACGTGGCTGGCTGTTCACATCTGGCTGTTCCCGAGTGAAACTACGGGAAGAAATCTATTTATTTGTCCTGGGGAATTGAGATCTCAAGGGTTAGGTAGGGTGATTAGGAATTCCCCCTTCCCGAAGACACTCAAGTTTGGATCCGAAGAGAAAGAAGATTTAATTTGGTAAGTGTTCAATTGTATTTAATTTATAGGTTAGGTTATCATATAGGGCCCTGTAGCTCCCTTCATAAGCTACGGTGGTAGCAGACTGCGTATAGCTTAAGTTAGATTCTAGTCGGACAAGCGTGGTGTCGCGTGGAGATTTTTTCCCGGTACTTAATTTTACCGGTAGATTTTTTCCCGGTAAAGTTCCGGTACAGAATTCTTCCCGCCGCTTCGTTTGTCCGGATTCTCTCTGCCACATTTTCTGGCAGCAGAGCGTAGTTGCTCTGCACATATCGCAAAATCCATATGATCCCGGAAGAGGTGGACACAGTTTCAAAAATACAAAACTGTTAAAGCAAATGATTATAAATTCGAATCCATATGATCCCGGAAGAGGTGGACACAGTTTCAAAAATACAAAACTGTTAAAGCAAATGATTATAAATTCGATATCAGATAAATCCCAACTACTACTCGTACTTGTTTCGGAGCTTGCGCAGGATGATGAGATGGCGTGCTCTAGTGTTGGAGACAAAGACTCATTTTGGGTCACTGAGACCGGATAGTAAGTACTACTCCTACTCTGGCCCAAGCGATTTGGAAAATTTTTCTGTTAGTCCCAGAGCTAGTTACTCTGAGAAACAAAGACAATCCCCACCATCAGCACGGCGTCCTGCTGTGTGCCCTGGCGGACGCCGCCCAGGTGGATGTCCCCGTTCTGCACCAGCTGCTGCCAGCCCGCCACGTCCATGGGGGCTGTGAGCAGCACGTCCTCGTGCCCGTCCGCTTCCACGAGTGCTCCTGCAGACATTACTCTGAGAAACAAAGACAATCCCCACCATCAGCACGGCGTCCTGCTGTGTGCCCTGGCGGACGCCGCCCAGGTGGATGTCCCCGTTCTGCACCAGCTGCTGCCAGCCCGCCACGTCCATGGGGGCTGTGAGCAGCACGTCCTCGTGCCCGTCCGCTTCCACGAGTGCTCCTGCAGACATTACTCTGAGAAACAAAGACAATCCCCACCATCAGCACAGCGTCCTGCTGTGTGCCCTGGCGGACGCCGCCCAGGTGGATGTCCCCGTTCTGCACCAGCTGCTGCCAGCCCGCCACGTCCATGGGGGCTGTGAGCAGCACGTCCTCGTGCCCGTCCGCTTCCACAAATGCACCTGCCGAAATAACTTGCAATTATTATTTCGTCTTCCTTTGTATTCTCCTAAGATTTGTGCGTGATAAAGACTAATAGTTTCTAGAGTAAATGACAAAAGAACTATTGTAAAATCCGTTAAGACAATACGAGAGGCCTAAATGGGCTTGTTGTAGCTGAGGCAGAGGTTAACGCCAAGGCATAAACTATTTCTGTCTGGCATTAACCCAACTCTAAGTCGATATGCTTTTTCGCAAGCCTCACCAGTCATATGGTCCCCCTGGAACATGAAGCGCAGCGTGGACCAGTGCAGATGGTCCCTGGCCCGCATCCTCCTCACGGCCGGCAGAGAGTTGGCGGACAGTCGCCACTCCACCGTCACTTGTTCCTTGAACACTCCCACTGAGAACCACGCGAGGCTGGCTCCGCTGCCGCTCTGAGCACGGAACAGTGTGCCGCCGGTTTTGCTCCTGGGATAAACAATGACCGTAAACATCCTCCATATAGCACTGAAACTCTAGAATCGTTGAAGATCGAAGATAAATCATTTTTCGATAAAAAAATTCATAGTGCTTTAATTATTTTGAGTGAGAAACCATGAGAAATTTATTATTTTGGTAGAAAACCCCGAGAAACTTACTATTTTGAGTATCAAACCCCGAGAAACTTAATATTTTGAATGAGAAATAGCGAGAGAACATGATAAACATATGATCAGCAACCTGTAAGTGATGGTGAGCGACTGCGGCCGCTCGACGGGCTGGTCGGTGAGCGAGACGGAGCGCGGCACGCGCAGCCGGTACGACAGCGTGGTGTTCACGCCGTCGAACGTGGCCTCCGACACGCATTCATACCTTGACACAAATAATATTTTCAATTTAATTTTAGTTAGATATCATGTTTTGAATCAAATTTAGTTGTTTTTATCAAAAAGTATTTACAATGCATCTTTACTTTTAATTACAATCTGAACTAAAAAATTGCATAAAAAATATCAGCTCACCCAGCGTCCAGGTTCCTGCAATGCGAGTTGAAGGGGCAGCCCTGCAGCTGGCAGAACTCCACCTCCGCGCATTGCTTGCCTTTGTACCCTCGCAGGCACGTGCATCTGTGGGTACATGTACACGATCATGTGTGGTATTTATACAATCTTAGTCACTTTGTACACCCATGCCATACTTATTTCTGTTTATCCGAAGGTTGACTGGTAGAGAATGCTGTTAAGTTTTAAATAAATAAATCAGCTCACTTGACATCGTTGGGAAAGAGTTGAAGGGAGAAGAGTTTAGTCAACTATCACAAAGTAATGATTTTACCCACTCCTAAAAATAAAAAGAAAGGAACAGAGAAAGAACCAAAAAGAACGAATACAACCTAGAAATAACAACAGACAAAAGAGCGAAAAGAATACAATAAATCTTTACTCAAAAATGCATGTAATGTGGTCATTATTTTGAAAACTTTGTTTAAGACCAGGTCCTAGCTCAACTTCAAAACGATTAACGAGCACACAACCAAAGACACCTTAGACACACATAGACATAGTGGGCGGATCCCGCGGAACTCATTAACCAATTAGAATAGTCCGCGCGTACACCTGCACCGGCACACCGGCACAGTGTATGCATAACGCAGAGATGAGATCGTTGATGGCTCCAGTATACTTGCATTTGGGGTGCAATGGGTGAAAATCATATCTATTTTGCCATACACAACTAATAAATTTTTAAAATCCCATCCGAATTAATTTTTTAAAATATTTTACCAATAGGACATAAGCTACAATTTATGTATGTACCTCTCGAGCGAAGACAGGGCGGAGCGCTAGTAAGAAAAAAAATGGAAATTGAAAAAATAACACAAACATGTCAGCTAAACCACGATTTTAGCGCCACCTAGTGTGCGCTGACGTCAACGCTTGCCACACTCGGTAGCGGTGGCGAGGCGTGGCGAGCAGCGGAACGCGACGGTCGCAAGGAATGTGCTTGCTTATGCGCAGCCCCAGATAGCTAATATCAAATTAATTGGGTAATTAAATTCAGATAAATATTTAAATAATAATATTATTTATTTATTTCACCTATATACAAACATGTCACGACTATAAATCAAGACATAATAATCTAAATAAAAATAAACACTTTCAGAGTTTTTGGTTTTATTTCCCTGCATTTTATGCTATGAATTTTCATAAAGTACATATTGTATTGGATTTCATAAAGTGCCTATTGGGCTAAGTCGCAAAGGGTCTCCAAGGTCTCTTACACAAAATTTCCCCCGTAAAAATCATATTTTGTGGAATGTCACTTATGCAAAATATATATATGAAGTAAATTTAAGTACCAACCAACATTATCACATTTAGGGTTATTGTTTACTGTATGTAAATAAGTTACTTAAAAAAATTATGTTGTTCTTATAAAAATCTAAAGTCCCTAATGCGACATTTTGCGAAAGAGACCATTTGCGTTTTTTAGCCGCTATTCGGCGATATCGTAAGGGTTAAAAAAACAATTCGTTTAAGATGGTTCATTTGTTTTTATTTTTTATAAAATATACACAACAATTTTTATGGCTAGACTGTGCTAGGCTAGACTAGACAGTGCCTATACATATAAGCCATTGCTACACTATAGCTGGGGGGCGTTTAGGCGCATAATGTTAAAAGCGCAAAATGGTAAAAGAGCAAAATTTACTATTTTGCTCTTTTAAGCGTACAATGTTTGAAGAGCAAAACAGTAAGAGCGTAGAATGGTAAATATTTCAGTGCTTTAGCTTTCGGCTGCAAGGACTATATAAAAATCATATTGGTGAATTGTGACTCCCTAACAAGTAAAAGTAAGTAAATAGAAAAAAACGTGATAAATTAAAAAAAAAAAATTTCAAAATTTAATAATCAACATTTTATGATAACATCATTCATAAAAATAACATAAAAATACTTTGAATGGCCCTAATGACACAGTTAAAAAAAATATTATATACTGTCAAATCACACAGATTCTAGTCCCAAAGTAAGTTCTAAATACTTATTTTAAGGGATACTTACTTACTTATATTTTCCTTTGAGGTGTCGAGCCTCTGATGTTATTATAACTGCTGGTTCCAATGTCTGTAACTCGGTCAGTTTAGGATTAACGGTGCAATGCCTGAAATAAATATACTATCTTAAAATCGTGTACATGGAGATTCTGATCTTAAATTTCTGTGTAATATAATAATTTTGCAATCTAAAACATCATACTTTTTAACTAGTCACCACTTTTTAAAGTATGAGAAAGCAATTCTATAATAATAATAAAAAGGTACTTACTCAACAGATTCACGAGCCTTCGTTTTGTCGCTTGACGAATCATAATGATTCAATTTGTCACCACCAAAATCTTGGCATCTCTTCTTTGAGCTGAAAAATAAAATATACAACACATTGATTTACATAAACAATATGAAAATGCATGTAAGTTGCACTTTATTCAGGCTATAATGCATGCAGGCTCTGTGTACTTTCCATTACTCTACGCTTACGTAGCTGCTACAAGCAAGCTGGGTGAGACAAATTCTATAGCCTTTCCAGATAAACGCTATTTTTGAAATTGGAATGGAATATGATACTCAAACTCACCCAAACATTCCGTCGTGGTGATTTATTTTTCTTTTTTTGTCATTTCTTTCGCTATTTTCATAGATTTCTTATTTCCCATTTTCACAGCACTGCACAAAAATGCTGATCCCTCAATTTTTCTTTCACAAAAGTACGAAAAAAATTTGTTTAATTTAGAAGAAAGAGCGTCCGGAGACGACGTTACATGTACGCGGGCGGCGGCCGACTGACACGCAAGACTGAAGCGAGAGCCAAGCGTGGACGCATAGTAATAAGATTGTTTTTTGCATAGCACAATTTTGCTGTTATTTTCAGGAGATTGAAGAGGTTATAATTTTTATGGTATTTCTTAAATATCTTTTGAAATATTAGACAAGAAAAAAAAGTGTTCGATTCAGACTTTATTACAATAGATATATTTGCTATAAATTAAAAAATATATATATGTTGTCGCTGAAAATTTTAAGAATTCTGACTTGAAAGATTTTTCATAGACGGGACTTTATGATTTTTTTTAACCAAATATATATATATATTTAAAAAAGTATACGTTTCAGACTCTTTCACATATTGTGTATTATATGCTGTATTAATTTCAAGTTCGTAATTAAACTCTAAGTAGGTAAATTTCGTCATGAAAAATGACAATCATTAACACATTTGGACTACCATCTCGCCTTAAGCAAAGTCGACCTTGCTGTTCTGTTTTCAAATAGCGGCCGACAAAGTTTTGCTGGCCGCTCTAACAGGCCGGCAAAACATTGCCGGCCGCCATTTTAAAAATCGAATGCAAAAAGATTTTATAACACAGCTGTTTGTATTTTATAGAGATAGCATAGAGAGAGGTACAAAAAGATTTTATTCCATATTTGGCTGTATGGTTCCAACTACCATTGCTTAAAAAAAACAAAGAAGTAACAAAAGCGCGGTTCAGCGAAAATTTTGTTTTTATTTAGTGACTTTTTGGCTAAAAATGAGCTCTCAAAGCGAAAATTCTTCCGATTCATTGTGTTTAACACCGCCAGACATTAAATATGAAGCTAAATTAGTGGTTGAAAATTGGATACCGCGAAACTCAAGGGGAAAATATAAGCTTTAATATGAAAAATTTGTGCATCAATCCGGGAAAGTCGGTGTTGAATTTTAGTAACTGTACTTTTCATAATTGTCATTTTAATTAAATTTCTAGTTGATTAATAATATTTTTATTTAAATTACTTGCTGGTTTTATTTAGATTTGGTACTTGCATTTTTGAGTAAAGCACTATACAAGCCTTGGCCCACAATGACTGCTTCGCTGGTCACGCAATGATTGCCTCGCGCTAGCCTAGCTACGCTCTAGGCCTTCCAGCTTGGCCATCGTTGCAGCCCTTGCTGTCCTCGCTGTGTCGGCCTCGACCTGCGGTCTCGGCCGACATCTCAGCTCGTCCATCAAGTGCTGCACGCTGACCGCGCTGTGTCGGCCTGGAGCTGCGCTACGCTGCGCTCTAGGCCATCATCAGCGCGACCAGCAAAGTAGTCATTATAGGCCGCGGCAGTAATGTACTATTACTCAAAAATGCATGTAATGTGGTCATTATTTTGATAACCTTGTTTGACAAAGTCGACCTTGCCGTTCTGTTTTCAAATAGCGGCCGACAAAGTTTTGCCGGCCGCTCTAACAGGCCAGCAAAACATTGCCGGCCGCTATTTTGACGTTTCAACATTTTAAAAATCGAATGCAAAAAGATTTTTTCACTTCTCATGCTCTGAAAGTGCTTATTTGTGCAGGATATAGGCTGCACAAAATCGAATTTTGTGCACAAGGGCATTAACGTATCTACTCATAAATGTATCTATATTAAGGCAAAGAAAATGAGCCATACAGCCAAACATGATAAAAAGTTCATAGATAGAATTTGTTATTTTATAATATTTACTCTTAATTTATTTGTCTTATGTGTTTTTAAATACATAAAAGATATTAAAATTTACATTCAAGTATGTTAGGTTATTTAATTAATTTAAGAAAAATATTTTTACAAAATTAATTTAATAGTAGGCTGTATAGGTCTGCAGCCCAAGCCTATCAATGTCGTAAGATTTAAAAAATAAAGAGGCGGGAAACAGCTCTTGTTTTTTCGTGCGTTTATTAATTTCTTCAATTTGATTTATTTCCTCGCAATCGAAGTGAAAAGCAGAGTTTATAACTCGTCCACAAAACGATTTTTATCCTCGACATTACTATCAGCCCTCGCCTTCGGCTCGTGCTGCTAAAAGTCTCGGATAAAAATGATTCGTTTTGTGCACTTGTTGTAAAATCTACTATATCTAAAACACAGCTGTTTGTTTTTTATAGAGATAGCATAGAGATAGGTACAAAAAGATTTTATTCCATATTTGGCTGTATAGTTCCAACTACCATTGCTTAAAAAAAACAAAGAAGTAACAAAAGCGCGGTTCAGTGAAAATTTTGTTTTTATTTAGTGACTTTTTGGCTAAAAATGAGCTCTCAAAGCGAAAATTCTTCCGATTCAATGTGTTTAACGGCGCCAGACATTAAAGATGAAGCTAAATTAGTGGTTGAAAATTGGATACCGCGAAACTCAAAGGAAAAATATAAGCTTGCATATGAAAAATTTGTGCATCAATCCGGGAAAGTTGGTGTTGAATTTTAGTAACTGTACTTTTCATAATTGACATTTTAATTAAATTTCTAGTTAATTAATATAAGTATTTTTATTTAAATTACTTGCTGGTTTTATTTAGATTTGGTACTTGCATTTTTGAGTAAAGCACTATACAAGCCTTGGCCAACAATGACTGCTTCGCTGGTCACGCTATGTTTGCCTCGAGCTAGCCTAGCTACGCTCTAGGCCTTCCAGCTTGGCCATCGTAGCAGCCCTTGCTGTCCTCGCTGTGTCGGCCTCGAGCTCCGGTCTCGGCCTTTATCTCAGCTCGTCCATCAAGTGCTGCACGCTGACCGCGCTGTGTCGGCCTGGAGCTGCGCTACGCTGCGCTCTCGGCCATCATCAGCGCGACCAGCAAAGTAGTTATTATAGGCCGCGGCAGTAATGTACTATAAAATTCTCACGTATAGTCGTTCCAGGTCAATGTGCAGGTGGCGTTGTGCAAGCAGGGCCGCGATGCGCACGCGTCGTCGGAGACCACCCCGCGCAGCACCCCCGCGGGGTCCAGCGTGACGTCACCGAAGGCCGGCAGGAGGGTGAGGCCGGGCACGCGCGGGAGGGGGAAGAACTCCACCACCGTCACGTTCACGCCATTCGAGACCTAACATAAATGTGTGTGTAGGAACACAAATGACACAGATTGAGCTAGCCCCAAAGTAATTGACCTTGTTATGGGATACTAGATTGACGATACTATTTTTTATACAGTCATATTCATGGGAAAGGCTACTAAACTTCACATCTTGTATATCGCTTTTGATGCCAGGCTAGCTACTGCAGTCTGGGGGGGCTTGGGTGAGGGAGGAGCTCAGTACTGGCGGAAGAGGGGTGCCTCCTAGTTCTAGTAGTTCTCCCAGTGATTGATATAGTTTATACCTACTAATACTTCCTATTTCTGTAAATGTTAGATTGTGGAGAAAATAAAGTAATTTTGAATCATTCTTTGGACACAAAAGGGAGGGCCGTAATACCTATTGAGCAATTGCTCACCTAATGCTGGACCTATGTTCGGCAGGTACGAAGTCCAGCTGCCATTTCTCTAGAGTGGTACCAGAGCAGTTATAGTACCTTACTTCCTGGTACGCCAAAGACCTGTATGATAACAGTAGGAAACTAACCTGCACATCCTGTATGACCCCCTTAAAGTAATCAGTATCATCCAAGTCCTGCGGCGCCAGGGTGGTGACCGCGGCCGCGGGGCCCGCGGTGGGGGGGGCCACGGTGCTGGGCTGCGGAGGGGGGCCGCCCAGGTATAGGACCTATATGGGGAAATGAGTATAGTTAACAATAACCAAGGTAAATCGACTTTTTATTCTTTTAAATACCTATAATACAATATGACTTTCAATGAAATATTATTAATGAAATTTCGTAAAAAATTAAACGAAAGGCAGATGTGTAATACGTACTTGAGCGTCGAGTTGTTTGGCCGCCGATATGGACTTCCTGAAGTATTCGGTCCCGTTCAGCTTCACTTGCACCAGCGTTGCATTGCGCACCACCTGGACCAAACATTTACACTTATACTTTGTTTGTTTATTAGTTGAGACTGTTTCATGAGTTTCTTTCGGCATTTCTTCTCAGCAGTGGTCGTTCCGAAATGCTAGTAGTTTGTAGCTTTGAGACATAAAATATTATGATTAAATAATTAGTTATCGACGTGAAAAAGAGCCTTCTTTGAAGGCCAAGTTTCAATAAAAAATTTTGACTTTGACTTTGACTTAGTAGTAACTTTATTGAATGATTAAAATATACATAAAAAAGGAAAACGCACAATGCAGGACTTACGAGTATTTTACTTTATGCACTTATATTATAAATGCGAAAGTGAGTTTGTTTGTTTGATGCTTTATCTACTTAACCAATCTTTCTGAAATTTTCGCATACACATAGTTACAAGTACTGCGAAGAACATAGGGCACCTTTTATCCCTGAAAAACCACTGTTTCCAGGGGAAAATTTACGCGGGCGATGCTGCAAACGAAAGCTAGTACTAATACTAATAACTTCCAAACGATGTACTGATGTAGTACGAACCTCGATGAGATGCAGGTGTCCGTTGTCGAGGCGGGTGCCGCCCACGGTGTAGTTCTCCGAGGTCTGGTTGAAGCGCAGGTGCACCAGCAGCTCGCCGGCGAACAGGGACGCCGACACTTGCGTCTCGTCGGTCGGGCTGGCCCTGGACAAACATATCACGTCATGGTCTCTTACGGGGTAGACAGAGCCAAGAGCCGGGCTCGAAGGCCACGCTTAGCTAAACAGTGGGCTTATTGGTGGAATGGAGATTTAGGTAAAGCTAAAATTTAGTTTTAGAGAAAAGTTAGAAGGTAAATTTGATTTTATTATAACAAGCTTAAAATGAAGAAAATAAATCGATTACTGCCCTGACACTACGAGGATTTGCTAATTGCGCGAGAGAGAGAAAGAAAAAGAGAAAGGAAGGGGAGAGCGAGAGAGAGAGAGGGAGGGAGAGAGAGGGGAAGAGAGATGGCAATTTGCAGCCAGCACCACATACTTGGGCATGGAGCCGAGGTAGAAGATCTGCCCCGTGGGCTTCCTGGTGCGGATGAACATGGAGATGTCCAGCGCCGCGTGCACTGCGCGTCGTGCCACGTCCTTCACCAGCACCGTCACCACGGAGCGGGGCGCTGCCGACTCCTGGCCGAAGGTCGCTGCTGTGTAGTCTGTGGATATTCAAAAAATTAATATAATGTCGGCTATTTTCATTGGACATTTTAACCTAAAAACAAGACAGCTCACTGTATTGACAGGTGTCTCCCAGATACGGGCGGGGGCAGGTGCACACGAAGCTGGTCCAGGCGTCCTCGCACCAGCCCCCGGACTGGCACGGGTTGGGCGCGCAACACTATACTCACTGTATTGACAGGTGTCTCCCAGATACGGGCGGGGGCAGGTGCACACGAAGCTGGTCCAGGCGTCCTCGCACCAGCCCCCGGACTGGCACGGGTTGGGCGCGCAACACTATACTCACTGTATTGACAGGTGTCTCCCAGATACGGGCGGGGGCAGGTGCACACGAAGCTGGTCCAGGCGTCCTCGCACCAGCCCCCGGACTGGCACGGGTTGGGCGCGCAACACTATACTCACTGTATTGACAGGTGTCTCCCAGATACGGGCGGGGGCAGGTGCACACGAAGCTGGTCCAGGCGTCCTCGCACCAGCCCCCGGACTGGCACGGGTTGGGCGCGCAACACTATACTCACTGTATTGACAGGTGTCTCCCAGATACGGGCGGGGGCAGGTGCACACGAAGCTGGTCCAGGCGTCCTCGCACCAGCCCCCGGACTGGCACGGGTTGGGCGCGCAACACTATACTCACTGTATTGACAGGTGTCTCCCAGATACGGGCGGGGGCAGGTGCACACGAAGCTGGTCCAGGCGTCCTCGCACCAGCCCCCGGACTGGCACGGGTTGGGCGCGCAACACTATACTCACTGTATTGACAGGTGTCTCCCAGATACGGGCGGGGGCAGGTGCACACGAAGCTGGTCCAGGCGTCCTCGCACCATCCCCCGGACTGGCACGGGTTGGGCGCGCAACACTATACTCACTGTATTGACAGGTGTCTCCCAGATACGGGCGGGGGCAGGTGCACACGAAGCTGGTCCAGGCGTCCTCGCACCAGCCCCCGGACTGGCACGGGTTGGGCGCGCAACACTATACTCACTGTATTGACAGGTGTCTCCCAGATACGGGCGGGGGCAGGTGCACACGAAGCTGGTCCAGGCGTCCTCGCACCAGCCCCCGGACTGGCACGGGTTGGGCGCGCAACACTATACTCACTGTATTGACAGGTGTCTCCCAGATACGGGCGGGGGCAGGTGCACACGAAGCTGGTCCAGGCGTCCTCGCACCATCCCCCGGACTGGCACGGGTTGGGCGCGCAACACTATACTCACTGTATTGACAGGTGTCTCCCAGATACGGGCGGGGGCAGGTGCACACGAAGCTGGTCCAGGCGTCCTCGCACCAGCCCCCGGACTGGCACGGGTTGGGCGCGCAACACTATACTCACTGTATTGACAGGTGTCTCCCAGATACGGGCGGGGGCAGGTGCACACGAAGCTGGTCCAGGCGTCCTCGCACCATCCCCCGGACTGGCACGGGTTGGGCGCGCAACACTATACTCACTGTATTGACAGGTGTCTCCCAGATACGGGCGGGGGCAGGTGCACACGAAGCTGGTCCAGGCGTCCTCGCACCAGCCCCCGGACTGGCACGGGTTGGGCGCGCAACACTATACTCACTGTATTGACAGGTGTCTCCCAGATACGGGCGGGGGCAGGTGCACACGAAGCTGGTCCAGGCGTCCTCGCACCAGCCCCCGGACTGGCACGGGTTGGGCGCGCAACACTATACTCACTGTATTGACAGGTGTCTCCCAGATACGGGCGGGGGCAGGTGCACACGAAGCTGGTCCAGGCGTCCTCGCACCAGCCCCCGGACTGGCACGGGTTGGGCGCGCAACACTATACTCACTGTATTGACAGGTGTCTCCCAGATACGGGCGGGGGCAGGTGCACACGAAGCTGGTCCAGGCGTCCTCGCACCAGCCCCCGGACTGGCACGGGTTGGGCGCGCAACACTATACTCACTGTATTGACAGGTGTCTCCCAGATACGGGCGGGGGCAGGTGCACACGAAGCTGGTCCAGGCGTCCTCGCACCATCCCCCGGACTGGCACGGGTTGGGCGCGCAACACTATACTCACTGTATTGACAGGTGTCTCCCAGATACGGGCGGGGGCAGGTGCACACGAAGCTGGTCCAGGCGTCCTCGCACCAGCCCCCGGACTGGCACGGGTTGGGCGCGCAACACTATACTCACTGTATTGACAGGTGTCTCCCAGATACGGGCGGGGGCAGGTGCACACGAAGCTGGTCCAGGCGTCCTCGCACCAGCCCCCGGACTGGCACGGGTTGGGCGCGCAACACTATACTCACTGTATTGACAGGTGTCTCCCAGATACGGGCGGGGGCAGGTGCACACGAAGCTGGTCCAGGCGTCCTCGCACCAGCCCCCGGACTGGCACGGGTTGGGCGCGCAACACTATACTCACTGTATTGACAGGTGTCTCCCAGATACGGGCGGGGGCAGGTGCACACGAAGCTGGTCCAGGCGTCCTCGCACCAGCCCCCGGACTGGCACGGGTTGGGCGCGCAACACTATACTCACTGTATTGACAGGTGTCTCCCAGATACGGGCGGGGGCAGGTGCACACGAAGCTGGTCCAGGCGTCCTCGCACCAGCCCCCGGACTGGCACGGGTTGGGCGCGCAACACTATACTCACTGTATTGACAGGTGTCTCCCAGATACGGGCGGGGGCAGGTGCACACGAAGCTGGTCCAGGCGTCCTCGCACCAGCCCCCGGACTGGCACGGGTTGGGCGCGCACTGCGGCGTGCGCGGGCAGTGCGCGCGCACGCCGCGCAGCACGGAGCGCACGCCGGGCTCGGGAGACACTTCGGTCTCGGTCTCGTCGGTCTCGGCGGTTTCGATCTCTTCGAGCGCCTCGGTGGCGCTTTCTGTTGTTGTGCCGTTCGAGTCTTCGGGTAATACCTGGGGATTTATGACTTTTGAACACAAATTTTGAGTCGTCGTCACAGGTTTTGAAATAAACTTATCAGGCACAAAGTATTTGCGTTACATAAGTACTGCACTGCTAATAAAACTTGATTGCCTGTTTCATCTTTCTCTAAGAGACCTGGTAAATCAATGTGAAACTGGTTAAGACCGCCCAAAACTAGTGACACTCACCCACTGTCCGTTAACGACGACATCTTGGAAGCAGCCCACGAAGAAGTTGGGTCCGTGCCGCAGCGTCGCGTACGACGAGCCCGCGTTGCCCAGCCGGGTGGAGGGGAATGACGTCACGCTCGAGTTGTACGCCTCGTTCTGGCTAATCGGGTAGATGGTCTGCTCCTCGTTCGCGGACAGCACCAAGTGCGACGAGTTTATTGTCACGAACACCTGGGGAATTAAAAAATGGTTAAGACTATGGTGCTAATTTTAAGACAAGATTGACAAAATTTCCAGAAAGACGTAGGTGAGGCAGGAGCCCATGGCCATCAGGCTGTTGTCGAGGGTCGTCATGTAGCGGAGACAGGTCGCAGCAAACCCACCTTCTGCCAGTGGCTGTCGTTGAGCTGCGAGCCAATAAAGACGCCCTCCCACTTGTTGAGCAGGCTGGAGTGCAGGTTGAGGCGGCCGCTGGACAGCTCCAGGAAGAAGTAGGTGAGGCCGGAGCCCATGGCCAGCAGGCTGTTGCCGAGGGTCGTCTTAAAGCGGAACGAAAGGTCGTAGCCCTCCTCGCGGGACGTGTTCACCTCTGCGAAGCTGCCCTTCTCCAGCGACATCGTGGTGATCTGAAATTACCATGCTTGATCAGAGAACTGCGTTAATTCTCACAAAGGCGATGGGCTAGCAGCCATTATTCTATCAGTAAGCCTGCTATCCAGCTCAGCTGACCTTCGAGCCCCAGTTACCTTCTCGCAAGTGGTGCCGTAGTGTCCGGGCGCGCAGCTGCAGTTGAACCTGTGCTCGGTCTCGTGCTGCAGCCAGGGCAGACACGTGCCGTGGTTGCGGCAGGGCTGGCCCTGGCAGCCGGTGAGCACCACGGAGCAGTTCCGCCCCCCCCAGCCGGCCGCGCAGCTGCAGTAGTACGTGGCGCGCCCGTCGTAGCAGCGACCGTGCTCGCACGGTTGGTATCTGGGGGGAAATTACCTTATTTACTGGGAAGGAAGTATTTTACAAAAAAAACCCATTTCTCATGGGATAGCAACAAGTAAGTCAATTCAAAAAGTAATTTCTTTAAGTCAAAAAGCAATTTCCCTAGGAAATCTGACACTCATTAGTTGTTTACAGATCTCGAATCCCCGAAGTTTACAAAGCTCGAATAAAAGGGGTTCTAACAATGCCGAGCAGTTCTTATATCATCAACGCTTTTGCTACTCATCTATTCCTGTATTATGTAGAGACTTCAGAGAAGAAGAAATAAAGTAGTTACCTCTGACACTCATCGATTTCCAACTCACAAAGCTCCCCCTCGTACCCCGCGGCGCAGTCGCACCGGTACCCGCCGATATCGTCCACACACTTCCCGTGCGCGCACGGCGAGGACGCGCACTCGTCGATGTTGACCTCGCAGCGCGCACCGATCGTGCCTGGTACACATACGCATTCGAATCTGCCGACAAAACAATGTATTTTTAGCTAAAACTCCCTTTTATCTTCATAAACACAGATGTACAGACGGCACAGACGCCCAAATCTTTATTTTTATACCCAGAACATCCTATGTTAGTCATATCTATCTAAGTGCAGCATCGTAAGTAAAAATTTTCACTATAATGATTTTCAAGAATTTCCCGAAGCATTTGATTCTGTAAACGACAAACGACGCCCTATTTAACTGGACGGTAATAATTTAAAGGGACCAATAGTGAGTAAACTAAATATTTTTAACGAAAAAAATTATCGTTTTATTTAAAAAGTAAAATAAAACAAGCTGTCATAATAAAAGTTTACGTGTTATGATTGTGTTCCCCAAGGCTCTACACTAGATCCCTTATACAAACGAAGATAAATAGACACACACTTATATAAATGTGGGAAATGGAACGTGATGAATGAGAGGTGGGAGTGAAAGGGATGGAAGATATAGAATGAAGATGGCGATACGCGTGTGTAAGGTGTTATAAGGTGTCCGGAGTTAAAATAAAGATTTGTCGTGCATCCTGTGGTTTCACTCCGAGCCTTCATCCCACAAATTTGGGGGCTCGTCCGGGATGGACTTGGAGTGTATAAGAAGACGTATTTAAGAAGATAAGAAGACGATACCGGCCGGCGCGCATAACCCCAAGACGCAACGTGGTTTTGCAGCGTGGGCCACGACGACGAGACGACGATTTCTGGAAGACGAGCTTATAAAGACGGTTTACAAAGACGAACGCGACGATGGCTGGCGGCTCAAGCGATTCGGCAAGCTCGCAGGCTGTCGTACCTACTACGACGATGAATTTTTTTGAGGGAAGCGTCGCCCCTTTCAATGGCGAGGACAAGTCTTACTCCTCTACGAAATGGGCCCAAGACATTGAGGATAATGCCGAAGTATTTGGCTGGAGTGCCCAGCAGAAGTTGATTATAGCGCGGAGGTCGCTATGTGGCACGGCGGCCCTATGGCTAAAATCTGAAAAGGTATATAAGACGTATGATGAATTGAAGATCGCCCTGCAGCGGGAATTTCCTGACACGATCAATGTCAAGGAGATGCACGAGCTAATGTCTGCAAGAAAGAAAAGCAAAGATGAAACATATCAACAGTACATGCTCGTGATGAAGGAGCTCGGGAAACGAGCAAAATTCCCTGATTACGTAGCCATCCAATACATAATAGACGGAATTCAAGATAGCCAAGTAAATAAAATGATTTTGTATGGCGTCACTACCTATAGTGCCCTAAAGGAGAAGTTGGCTATTTACGAGAAGATTAAATCAGACGTCCGCGCCGAAACCGCTGCTGCAAAGAAGCAAGGAGTAGCTGCATTTACATCGCGTCGTTGCTATAATTGCGGCGAAAGAAGTCATGTGTCATCTCAGTGTCCGAATGGACTTAAATGTTTCAAGTGCAATCAATTCGGCCATATTGGATCCCGTTGCACTTCGACAGCAGCGCCATCATCGGTGGGCGGAAGTAGCGGTGCGAAGATGGAGCGGAACTCGGCTACGACGTCATCAGTGCCGGTAAAACAGTCCACATCCGGTCAGACGCAGGTTCGCGCTAAACGGAATGCAACTCCAGCGGGGAAGTCGGTAAAACAGCGTGCCGCCATGTTCGGTACAGCGGAGTCGACGACCAATCAGCGCGAGTTCTGCGGTGGCCATGACAGCGAAAGTGACGAGACGTCAACGTCAAACTTTGACAATACCGGCATTATGATGAACGTAAACAAACAAGAAGTGAACAAGAATTACGGCGGAAAACCAATTAAACGTGTGCTGATTAACAATATTTACGGTGCGGACGCACTCATAGACTCCGGTAGTGATGTGAACTTGATCTCCGCGGATTTATATGCTAACTTGCAATTATCTGAGTGCCATGTCAGCGGCGGTCTAATGCTAACCGGACTTGGGCGTTCGCGAGTGCAATCTCTGGGCAAAATAACGATGAACATTGCGATTGACGGTCAGTGCTACAGCGGTGTTACATTCCACATCATAAATAGAGACTCTATGCCTTACGATATAATTATAGGTCATGAGTTTTTGAGGAGTGTGACAGTACTTATGAGTGACGGATGCGTGAATATATACAAAGACGAGAATGAATGGTTATCTAATGTTAATTGTTTCACAGGTATGTCTGACTCTTTGCTGGAACATGTGCGTGATCCCCTTGTCAAGCAGGAGGCGTATGAGTGCATTAGCAGTTACAATCCAGTTCAAGTGAAGGAGGCTCCAATTGAACTTAAGATCGTTTTGAAGGATGATGCGCCAGTGACTCATCGCCCCCGGCGACTGTCCTACGCCGAGCAAGGTATAGTTGAAGAGCAAATAGAGGAATGGCTCAGAGACGGCATCATCCAGGTGAGCTATTCTGAATATTCTAGCCCCCTGGTATTAGTGAAAAAGAAAGACGGCACAACTCGGGTATGTGTTGATTATAGGCAGTTGAACTCTAAGATTGTAAAAGACGAATATCCCCTCCCTATAATAGATGATTTAATTGATAGATTGGCTCAAGCCAAGATATTCAGTGTGCTTGATTTAAAAAATGTTTTTTTTCATTTGAAGATAAGTGAGGAGTCAGTCCCATACACTTCCTCCGTGACACATCATGGGCAGTTTGAATTTTTGAGAGCTCCCTTTGGACTTTCGATCAGTCCAAAATATTTTATGAGATTTGTCAATATTATCTTCAGGGAGCTGATAGCGCAAAAGGTTATGATGATATTCATAGACGATATTATAATTCCAGCAGTCGATGAAGTACACGGTTTGCAAAGACTAAGACAGGTGTTGGATATCGCTGAGCAGTATGGCTTGCGAATCAACTGGAAGAAGGCAAAATTATTGCAAAGAGAGATCGAGTACTTGGGTCATGTCATCAAAGATGGTGAGGTACGCCCGACTACAGAAAAGACTGATGCAGTCATGAAGTTCCCCGAACCAAGAAATGGTAAGCAGCTTAAAAGTTTCTTAGGATTGACCTCCTATTTTAGAAAGTACATAGAAAACTATGCTACTATAGCCAAGCCACTGAATGACTTATTAAAGAAGGACGCCGACTTTGTGTTTAATGAAGAACATTGGCTTGCTTTTAATACATTAAAGCAAAAATTAACTTCTGGTCCAGTTTTAAAGATATTTAATCCTAAGCTGAAGACAGAGCTGCATACTGATGCCTCTCACATTGCAATATCAGCTATTGTAATGCAGCATCATTCCACTGGCTTACACCCAGTTCAGTATATGAGTCGTAAGAATAATGATGCTCAAAGTAGATATTCCAGCTATGAATTAGAGGCATTGGCAATAGTTGAAGGTGTAAAGAAGTTTCGCCATTATTTATATGGAATTCATTTCAAATTAGTAACAGATTGTAAAGCTTTTCAGCAAACCCTGATGAAGAAGGATCTCACCGCGAAAGTGGCTCGATGGGTTATGATGTTAAATGAATATGACTTTGAAGTAGAGCATAGAGCTGGAGAAAAGATGCCACATGCTGATGCTCTAAGCCGTAATCCATATGTGGCCACCCTCACAAGCCTAAGAGATCAAATTAAGCAAGCACAGGATCAAGACGATGGTATAAAAGCAATTAAGGATATCCTAACAGAGAAAGCTTACAAAGATTATACATTGGACGGTGGTATATTATACAAGGGACCAGGAAAGTTGTTAGTTATCCCGAAACACTTTGAAAAAGAAATAATAATGAGAACTCACAGTAATGGTCACTTTTCTAAGAAGAAAATGAAAGAATTGATATCACAAGATTATTACATTAAAGATTTAGACAGAAAACTAGAAGAATTTGTGTTGGCCTGTATACCTTGTCTACTTGCATCAAGAAAAGAAGGAAAGCAAGAGGGATTCCTGTACCCCATAGAGAAGGAAAGTATCCCACTGGATACACTGCACCTAGATCACGTTGGACCCATGACGGGAACCCGTAAGCAATACAATTATATTCTAACTGTGATCGATGCCTTCACAAAATTTGTATGGTTGTTTCCTGTCAAAACTACATCTAGTGCGGAGACGCTGAATAAGTTGAGAATCCACCAGCAGACTTTTGGGAATCCAAGCAGGTTTATAACAGACAGGGGAACAGCATTCACCAGTCATGAATTTCAGGACTACTGTAAGGAAGAAAATATCCTGCATATAACAATTACCACTGGCATACCACGTGGTAACGGGCAGGTAGAGAGAATACATAGGATTATTATACCAATGCTGACAAAGCTGTGCATTGAGAGTCCTGGAGCATGGTATAAGCATGTAAGTAGGGTGCAGAGAGCAATGAACAGTACCTACCAAAGGAGTATCAATACTACACCTTTCAATTTGCTTATTGGTACGAAAATGAAGTGTAGAGAAGATGCCCAAATTTTACAGTTACTTCAGGAGGAAGCCGCGATCCAGTATGATGAAAATAGAGAAGAACTACGTCAAAAGGCTAAGGAACAAATTTTAGCTGTCCAAGAGGAAAACAGAAAATATTATAACAAGAAGAGGAAAGAGAGTCAGAAGTATGAGATAGGTGATCTGGTAGCAATTAAAAGGACTCAATTTGGATCAGGGTTGAAGATAAAGGCAAAATTCCTAGGACCCTACAAGATCACAAAGGTGCACTCGAGGGATCGCTATGATGTGGAAAAGGCGGATGAGACTGCGGAAGGCCCGAACCGCACTTCCAGTGCCGCTGACTACATAAAACGGTGGCCAGTTGGCTAACAAATGGTATGACATTATAATACTATAATGTGTGATGTATGGTATGAAAGTTTAAAATATTTTAGTTTTACATATGTGCATGTTAGCATTTAAGTAAATAGGTATTTCATAATTTAAAATTATATAGGATCTTACTTTCTTTAATGTGTTTAAAGACTGTATAGAGTTCGTTATTTCATAGTTTATTTTCAAGGGTAATAAAATATAGTAATTTCCCAGTACTGTATTCTTGTTACAATGTATAGAACCATAGTATGTAATAATTAGTGTTATTTTCTTACCTATTGTTGTCACAGTTAAAGATGTACCTATTTTTATTAAAGTTGTACCTATTTTTGTTAAAAGATGTTGGTCTGGTTGATGTGTGTGAGCGAGATGATTGTCTGAGGACAGACAAGAGAGCAGGACGGCCGAATGTGGGAAATGGAACGTGATGAATGAGAGGTGGGAGTGAAAGGGATGGAAGATATAGAATGAAGATGGCGATACGCGTGTGTAAGGTGTTATAAGGTGTCCGGAGTTAAAATAAAGATTTGTCGTGCATCCTGTGGTTTCACTCCGAGCCTTCATCCCACATAAATGTGAAAGTTTGGATTTGCGTGTTTTGGAATGGATGTTTGTCACTCAATATCTACGCAACTCACCCGCTCGCGTTCTCGATGGAGAACCTCGTGTAGAAGGAGGCGGGCAGCTTCATGGAGGGGTGCGGGCCGACCACGAGGGGCGCGGCGTCGGGGGGGCGGTACAGGCTGGCGTTGCTGCGCTCCAGGCAGGTGCCGCCGTGCTTGCAAGGCGAGCCCTCGCACTCGTTGATATCCGTCTCGCAGTTCTTGCCTGGGGAGAGGGGGAATGAGTTTCAAATTCAGATATTTTTATATTTTGCGGGATAAAATTAAGCCTATTAGTGGGATGTCCAGTACATCCTGACATTCCATCGTAAATGTGGTGTCTGAGCTATAGTAGAGTATCAATTATAACCAACGCCATCTATCGCACAGGATCTAGCGGCTCCACTAGCGTCACATACCCGTGTACCCCTGGTGGCAGGAGCAGCGGTAGTCGTTGACGTCGTCGAGACAGGTGCCGCCGTTGAGGCAGGGCTGCGGCGCGCACTCGTCGATGTTGAGCTCGCAGTCGTCGCCGGAGTAGCATAACCAACGCCATAGCACAGGATCTAGCGGCTCCACTAGCGTCACATACCCGTGTACCCCTGGTGGCAGGAGCAGCGGTAGTCGTTGACGTCGTCGAGACAGGTGCCGCCGTTGAGGCAGGGCTGCGGCGCGCACTCGTCGATGTTGAGCTCGCAGTCGTCGCCGGAGTAGCATAACCAACGCCATAGCACAGGATCTAGCGGCTCCACTAGCGTCACATACCCGTGTACCCCTGGTGGCAGGAGCAGCGGTAGTCGTTGACGTCGTCGAGACAGGTGCCGCCGTTGAGGCAGGGCTGCGGCGCGCACTCGTCGATGTTGAGCTCGCAGTCGTCGCCGGAGTAGCATAACCAACGCCATAGCACAGGATCTAGCGGCTCCACTAGCGTCACATACCCGTGTACCCCTGGTGGCAGGAGCAGCGGTAGTCGTTGACGTCGTCGAGACAGGTGCCGCCGTTGAGGCAGGGCTGCGGCGCGCACTCGTCGATGTTGAGCTCGCAGTCGTCGCCGGAGTAGCATAACCAACGCCATAGCACAGGATCTAGCGGCTCCACTAGCGTCACATACCCGTGTACCCCTGGTGGCAGGAGCAGCGGTAGTCGTTGACGTCGTCGAGACAGGTGCCGCCGTTGAGGCAGGGCTGCGGCGCGCACTCGTCGATGTTGAGCTCGCAGTCGTCGCCGGAGTAGCATAACCAACGCCATAGCACAGGATCTAGCGGCTCCACTAGCGTCACATACCCGTGTACCCCTGGTGGCAGGAGCAGCGGTAGTCGTTGACGTCGTCGAGACAGGTGCCGCCGTTGAGGCAGGGCTGCGGCGCGCACTCGTCGATGTTGAGCTCGCAGTCGTCGCCGGAGTAGCATAACCAACGCCATAGCACAGGATCTAGCGGCTCCACTAGCGTCACATACCCGTGTACCCCTGGTGGCAGGAGCAGCGGTAGTCGTTGACGTCGTCGAGACAGGTGCCGCCGTTGAGGCAGGGCTGCGGCGCACTCGTCGATGTTGAGCTCGCAGTCGTCGCCGGAGTAGCATAACCAACGCCATAGCACAGGATCTAGCGGCTCCACTAGCGTCACATACCCGTGTACCCCTGGTGGCAGGAGCAGCGGTAGTCGTTGACGTCGTCGAGACAGGTGCCGCCGTTGAGGCAGGGCTGCGGCGCGCACTCGTCGATGTTGAGCTCGCAGTCGTCGCCGGAGTAGCATAACCAACGCCATAGCACAGGATCTAGCGGCTCCACTAGCGTCACATACCCGTGTACCCCTGGTGGCAGGAGCAGCGGTAGTCGTTGACGTCGTCGAGACAGGTGCCGCCGTTGAGGCAGGGCTGCGGCGCGCACTCGTCGATGTTGAGCTCGCAGTCGTCGCCGGAGTAGCATAACCAACGCCATAGCACAGGATCTAGCGGCTCCACTAGCGTCACATACCCGTGTACCCCTGGTGGCAGGAGCAGCGGTAGTCGTTGACGTCGTCGAGACAGGTGCCGCCGTTGAGGCAGGGCTGCGGCGCGCACTCGTCGATGTTGAGCTCGCAGTCGTCGCCGGAGTAGCATAACCAACGCCATAGCACAGGATCTAGCGGCTCCACTAGCGTCACATACCCGTGTACCCCTGGTGGCAGGAGCAGCGGTAGTCGTTGACGTCGTCGAGACAGGTGCCGCCGTTGAGGCAGGGCTGCGGCGCGCACTCGTCGATGTTGAGCTCGCAGTCGTCGCCGGAGTAGCATAACCAACGCCATAGCACAGGATCTAGCGGCTCCACTAGCGTCACATACCCGTGTACCCCTGGTGGCAGGAGCAGCGGTAGTCGTTGACGTCGTCGAGACAGGTGCCGCCGTTGAGGCAGGGCTGCGGCGCGCACTCGTCGATGTTGAGCTCGCAGTCGTCGCCGGAGTAGCATAACCAACGCCATAGCACAGGATCTAGCGGCTCCACTAGCGTCACATACCCGTGTACCCCTGGTGGCAGGAGCAGCGGTAGTCGTTGACGTCGTCGAGACAGGTGCCGCCGTTGAGGCAGGGCTGCGGCGCGCACTCGTCGATGTTGAGCTCGCAGTCGTCGCCGGAGTAGCATAACCAACGCCATAGCACAGGATCTAGCGGCTCCACTAGCGTCACATACCCGTGTACCCCTGGTGGCAGGAGCAGCGGTAGTCGTTGACGTCGTCGAGACAGGTGCCGCCGTTGAGGCAGGGCTGCGGCGCGCACTCGTCGATGTTGAGTTCGCAGTCGTCGCCGGAGTAGCATAACCAACGCCATAGCACAGGATCTAGCGGCTCCACTAGCGTCACATACCCGTGTACCCCTGGTGGCAGGAGCAGCGGTAGTCGTTGACGTCGTCGAGACAGGTGCCGCCGTTGAGGCAGGGCTGCGGCGCGCACTCGTCGATGTTGAGTTCGCAGTCGTCGCCGGAGTAGCATAACCAACGCCATAGCACAGGATCTAGCGGCTCCACTAGCGTCACATACCCGTGTACCCCTGGTGGCAGGAGCAGCGGTAGTCGTTGACGTCGTCGAGACAGGTGCCGCCGTTGAGGCAGGGCTGCGGCGCGCACTCGTCGATGTTGAGCTCGCAGTCGTCGCCGGAGTAGCATAACCAACGCCATAGCACAGGATCTAGCGGCTCCACTAGCGTCACATACCCGTGTACCCCTGGTGGCAGGAGCAGCGGTAGTCGTTGACGTCGTCGAGACAGGTGCCGCCGTTGAGGCAGGGCTGCGGCGCGCACTCGTCGATGTTGAGCTCGCAGTCGTCGCCGGAGTAGCATAACCAACGCCATAGCACAGGATCTAGCGGCTCCACTAGCGTCACATACCCGTGTACCCCTGGTGGCAGGAGCAGCGGTAGTCGTTGACGTCGTCGAGACAGGTGCCGCCGTTGAGGCAGGGCTGCGGCGCGCACTCGTCGATGTTGAGCTCGCAGTCGTCGCCGGAGTAGCATAACCAACGCCATAGCACAGGATCTAGCGGCTCCACTAGCGTCACATACCCGTGTACCCCTGGTGGCAGGAGCAGCGGTAGTCGTTGACGTCGTCGAGACAGGTGCCGCCGTTGAGGCAGGGCTGCGGCGCGCACTCGTCGATGTTGAGCTCGCAGTCGTCGCCGGAGTAGCATAACCAACGCCATAGCACAGGATCTAGCGGCTCCACTAGCGTCACATACCCGTGTACCCCTGGTGGCAGGAGCAGCGGTAGTCGTTGACGTCGTCGAGACAGGTGCCGCCGTTGAGGCAGGGCTGCGGCGCGCACTCGTCGATGTTGAGCTCGCAGTCGTCGCCGGAGTAGCATAACCAACGCCATAGCACAGGATCTAGCGGCTCCACTAGCGTCACATACCCGTGTACCCCTGGTGGCAGGAGCAGCGGTAGTCGTTGACGTCGTCGAGACAGGTGCCGCCGTTGAGGCAGGGCTGCGGCGCGCACTCGTCGATGTTGAGTTCGCAGTCGTCGCCGGAGTAGCATAACCAACGCCATAGCACAGGATCTAGCGGCTCCACTAGCGTCACATACCCGTGTACCCCTGGTGGCAGGAGCAGCGGTAGTCGTTGACGTCGTCGAGACAGGTGCCGCCGTTGAGGCAGGGCTGCGGCGCGCACTCGTCGATGTTGAGCTCGCAGTCGTCGCCGGAGTAGCATAACCAACGCCATAGCACAGGATCTAGCGGCTCCACTAGCGTCACATACCCGTGTACCCCTGGTGGCAGGAGCAGCGGTAGTCGTTGACGTCGTCGAGACAGGTGCCGCCGTTGAGGCAGGGCTGCGGCGCGCACTCGTCGATGTTGAGCTCGCAGTCGTCGCCGGAGTAGCATAACCAACGCCATAGCACAGGATCTAGCGGCTCCACTAGCGTCACATACCCGTGTACCCCTGGTGGCAGGAGCAGCGGTAGTCGTTGACGTCGTCGAGACAGGTGCCGCCGTTGAGGCAGGGCTGCGGCGCGCACTCGTCGATGTTGAGCTCGCAGTCGTCGCCGGAGTAGCATAACCAACGCCATAGCACAGGATCTAGCGGCTCCACTAGCGTCACATACCCGTGTACCCCTGGTGGCAGGAGCAGCGGTAGTCGTTGACGTCGTCGAGACAGGTGCCGCCGTTGAGGCAGGGCTGCGGCGCGCACTCGTCGATGTTGAGCTCGCAGTCGTCGCCGGAGTAGCATAACCAACGCCATAGCACAGGATCTAGCGGCTCCACTAGCGTCACATACCCGTGTACCCCTGGTGGCAGGAGCAGCGGTAGTCGTTGACGTCGTCGAGACAGGTGCCGCCGTTGAGGCAGGGCTGCGGCGCGCACTCGTCGATGTTGAGCTCGCAGTCGTCGCCGGAGTAGCATAACCAACGCCATAGCACAGGATCTAGCGGCTCCACTAGCGTCACATACCCGTGTACCCCTGGTGGCAGGAGCAGCGGTAGTCGTTGACGTCGTCGAGACAGGTGCCGCCGTTGAGGCAGGGCTGCGGCGCGCACTCGTCGATGTTGAGCTCGCAGTCGTCGCCGGAGTAGCATAACCAACGCCATAGCACAGGATCTAGCGGCTCCACTAGCGTCACATACCCGTGTACCCCTGGTGGCAGGAGCAGCGGTAGTCGTTGACGTCGTCGAGACAGGTGCCGCCGTTGAGGCAGGGCTGCGGCGCGCACTCGTCGATGTTGAGCTCGCAGTCGTCGCCGGAGTAGCATAACCAACGCCATAGCACAGGATCTAGCGGCTCCACTAGCGTCACATACCCGTGTACCCCTGGTGGCAGGAGCAGCGGTAGTCGTTGACGTCGTCGAGACAGGTGCCGCCGTTGAGGCAGGGCTGCGGCGCGCACTCGTCGATGTTGAGCTCGCAGTCGTCGCCGGAGTAGCATAACCAACGCCATAGCACAGGATCTAGCGGCTCCACTAGCGTCACATACCCGTGTACCCCTGGTGGCAGGAGCAGCGGTAGTCGTTGACGTCGTCGAGACAGGTGCCGCCGTTGAGGCAGGGCTGCGGCGCGCACTCGTCGATGTTGAGCTCGCAGTCGTCGCCGGAGTAGCATAACCAACGCCATAGCACAGGATCTAGCGGCTCCACTAGCGTCACATACCCGTGTACCCCTGGTGGCAGGAGCAGCGGTAGTCGTTGACGTCGTCGAGACAGGTGCCGCCGTTGAGGCAGGGCTGCGGCGCGCACTCGTCGATGTTGAGCTCGCAGTCGTCGCCGGAGTAGCATAACCAACGCCATAGCACAGGATCTAGCGGCTCCACTAGCGTCACATACCCGTGTACCCCTGGTGGCAGGAGCAGCGGTAGTCGTTGACGTCGTCGAGACAGGTGCCGCCGTTGAGGCAGGGCTGCGGCGCGCACTCGTCGATGTTGAGCTCGCAGTCGTCGCCGGAGTAGCATAACCAACGCCATAGCACAGGATCTAGCGGCTCCACTAGCGTCACATACCCGTGTACCCCTGGTGGCAGGAGCAGCGGTAGTCGTTGACGTCGTCGAGACAGGTGCCGCCGTTGAGGCAGGGCTGCGGCGCGCACTCGTCGATGTTGAGCTCGCAGTCGTCGCCGGAGTAGCCGGTGCCGCCGCACTCGCAGCGGTAGCCGTTCAGGGCGTCGATGCAGCGCCCGCCGTGCTGGCATGGCGTCGACTGCAAGAGAAACACTTTCCTACAATCTTTCTTGGTTTCGTGGAAAAAGTGTTTTTAGTCCTAAATAAGTGGTAAAAGCCGGGAACGAAGGGCCTGAAATACTGTTTCAGCCTAGTTTAGACTCCAGTCTACCTCCATATACATATTTCAAGAATTGTGTTGTTGTTGAAAATAAATAACTTTTAATATTTTTTTTATAGAACTTAAGCCTGCATCACACGTTTTTAGCCAAAACAGGCGTTACAGAATGGAGAACACAAAAGGGTCAAAATATTACTATGAAATATACCTAAAATTGGAGCGTAGATCATGTACATTACAATAGTTTTTATTTCACTTCAATACATCCAGTATTTCCGAAGTTATAACTACGAGAAGTTTAGGCCCTTTTTTAATTTCCGAAATTAAGCGGCGCTAACGCGATGACGTCACACCTTTGTTCACCGCGCCGCGATCGCTCACAGTCGGCAAGCAGGCGGCTATCAGTATGGTTCGATGACCCTACTAAGTGTGCAGAATGGAAGAAGGTTTTCTTAAAGGTCAATCAGACAATCTGCCAAGAGTGGATAGTTTGATGGTGGCACAATATTTCATAAATAATCAGGATTTTACGGCTGCCGAAATTCGAGGAATAAAGTTAAAAAGGTATGTATGTTATAACACCTATTCTTGGGTAGGTATTTGTTCAAACCTAACTGAAAGTACCTACCTACCTATGAGAGTTTCATTTGCTGTTTTTATTATGGGACCGGTAAAAATACAGTACCTACCTAGGTAGGTACTCCAATCAACATTTCGAGGTTGTTGATGATTATTTTGTGTTTATTACCTAGTAGGTATAAACTTAAATAAAATGCCACTATTTACCCATATACAGAATAGAAGTACTAGTAGGTATTTACGTACATACCTATATATTAGTTTTCTAAGTAGGCAAATACCTACCTGTTAATAGGTATTATGCCTAGATATTTTTGATAAATTTTATCCAATATCCTACCTTTGTTTACATCAACGAATTTTTTAAAATAAAAATACGTTTTTAAGAAATCAGTGCTGATCAAATTGCGGGCCGCATAGGAGAAAGGGCGGTTCGTCCCATGTGTTGTAACACTTTTTGACTTACACCATAATGAAAGATCAATAAATGTTGCTTTTGCCGTGGTGTAAAAGCTTCAAATATATGACAGAGATAACGTACCTATCCAACGATCAAATATTTTTATAAATCGGTCAACACACATGTTAAGCTTGTATTCTCTTAGTCGCCTTGTTCGACATCCGTGAGAGCACTTGGAATGATCCTATTCTTCTCTGCCGGACACCACACGGCTAGGGTCGTATTTATTAATGTTTCTATTTAATAATAAATATATTTAATAATTTATAAATAATAGTATATATATAGTCTAATGATTCATAATCATCAAAATTACGGAGCCTTTCAGTATGCAATCACTTGTATCTTTATTTATTACGTACCTATTAATAATAAAGTTTCGTCAGGGCTATTAACATAGGTATAGACTAGTGTATACCCATTTAAACGATCGAAAGTAAAGGATAAACTTATTATTAACAAATACTTACTACTTAAACAACATTGCGCTTTAGTTTTAGGCCCTATTGAATCGACTCTTTTTATGGCTGTCATCCACTTTTTCCTCATTTTCGGGTCCTCCGGCACATAAAAAAAGAGTTTATCTGGTGTTTTAACTGTTGAATTGGAACATAAAGGCACAATACAGTTTCTTTTTCCCATTTTACCACAAAGAACTTAATAATTTTAATTTTTACTACACAGCGGCGCGCGAACGGGAGCGTGTCTGGCGAGTGAGCAAAGTTATGACGTCACCGGCTAGTGAGCGCCCGCCCGCGTTTTTAAAAACCTACAGTCGGAAATACGAACTTTGATCGTAAATATATCAGCCATTTTTTAAGATATGAAAAAAGTAAAAACACCGTTTTTCTCGTAATTTTTTGTAGATTTTTTTGGCATATAAAGTAAAAAACGTTTGTCAGACCCATTGACCCTGGTGCCAAAACTAGATCATTATTGATAATAAAAATAGTACTATAGGCTTCTCAAATAACTGCTACTACTTATACGAGACAGATAAAAATATTTTGCCTTTTATTTTTGCGTAAATACCTTCCAGAAAACACGAAAAATACGAAAAACAAGGTTCACGGCTTTAACGAAATCATTATGTAAAACACAAATTATAATTTCTACATAATGTTAAATCGCGAGTTTATTAAACTAGCTACAAGTTGCTCGTTTTAGATTTTTGAAAAATAACTCGAAAAAAATATTATATATCGTAACAATTCACTAAGAAATTCCCCATACATTTTTTGTATGGCAATGCCATCGCTCAATATATACGAGTTCCAAGCCCACGAAAAATCAGTCTGCCGGTAAGAGTCAAGGGGAATCCACGTCGCTCTGCTGCTCGGGAGGCATTTAATTTTCGCGTGTTCATGTATTCACAGACAGCAGAGAGTAATGTAGATCAGAGTTACATATTTATTACTTTTAATCGTTTTAAAATTTATATAGGTACCATTTTCATACTCATGAATGATGGCCGACAATTTTTGATGAAATAGAAATCGTAATAAATCGCAATCATAGAAATCGTAATAAATCGAAATCATAGAAATCGAAATCATAAAAATCAAAATAAATCTAAATCAAGATCCAAGATGGCGGACAATTTTTTTTTTAATTTTGCGATAGGTATATCGTTTCATAAGTTTTTCAGTGCGCTGATTACGAAAATAACATTTATTTTGAGATCCAAGATGGCGGACAACTTTTTTTTCAATTTTACAATATGGGTATGTTTTTATAGGTTTTTCGGTGCGCTAATGACAAAAATAACATTTATTTTGAGATCCAAGATGGCGGGCAGTTTTTTATTTTATTTTACAATATGGGTATCGTTTTCTAGGTTTTTGGGGACGCTGATGATGAAAATAACATTTATTTTGAGATCCAAGATGGCGGACAATTTTTTATTTTATTTTACAATATGGGTATCATTTTATAGGTTTTTGGGGACGCTGATGACGAAAATAACTTTTATTTTGAGATCCAAGATGGCGGACAATTTTTTATTTTATTTTACAATATGGGTATCATTTTATAGGTTTTTGGGGACGCTGATGACGAAAATAACTTTTATTTTGAGATCCAAGATGGCTGACAGTTTTTTTTATTATTTTACAATATAGGTATCGTTTAATAGGTTTTCGGTGGACGCTGATCTTAAAATAAATGTTATTTTGGTCATCAGCGTCCCCAAAAACTCATAAAACGATACCCATATTGTAAAATAAAATAAAAAACTGTCCTCCATCTTGGATCTCAAAATAAATGTTATTTTCGTCATCAGCGTCCCCAAAAACCTATATAACCATACCCATATTGTAAAATTTTAAAAAAGTTGTCCGCCATCTTGGATCTCAAAATAAATGTTATTTTCGTCATCAGCGTCCCCAAAAACCTACAAAATGTTAACCATATTGCAAAATTAAAAAAAAAATTGTCCGCCATCTTGGATCTCAAAATAAATGTTATTTTTGTCATCAGCGCACCGAAATACCTATATAACCATACCCATATTGTAAACTTGAAAAAAAAGTTGTCCGCCATCTTGGATCTCAAAATAAATGTTATTTTTGTCATCAGCGCACCGAAAAACCCTTATAACCATACCCATATTGTAAACGTGAAAAAAAGTTGTCCGCCATCTTGGATTCCAAAATAAATGTTATTTTCGTAATCAGCGCACTGAAACACTTATAAAACGATACCCATATTGAAAATTAAAAAAAAATTGTCCGCCATCTTGGATCCAAAAATACTATTTTTGTAAACCTCATCCCGAAAAATTGGCCTTCATGGGATGCCAGGCAGATGTTTAACATCTTAGCATCCTGGCACGACGGTCATGCTATTTTCTGTCGCGGCATTCGTGTCCATTTTACTGCCAAGTCGCGCCAAGTATGTTTTACATAAGAAAATGGTCGTAATTTTATTTTTAGTATTTATTACCGTAAAGCAAGAAAAAAAAAATTATATAGGTACCAACAAATCCTTTGCCGGATCCCTGTCACTTATTACTTCGGGTTGGCGGCAATCTCACGTCGATGTGTGCGTGTGACTTGCACACAGCCAGCTGCGGTCTATCAAATACCTAAACTCGGTCGGGCGCGCGGACGTGATACACTCTTAATGTAGGACTGGCGATATAAGTTATTATTATCGCCAGTCTCACCTCGCAGTCGTCAATGTCAGTGTCGCACAGACGGCCGGACAGCCCCTCGGGACACACGCACGTGTAGGACGCGATGCCGTCGAGGCAGGTGGCACCCGCCGCGCACGGCGACGCTGCGCACTCGTCGATGTTGATCGAACAGTCTTTGCCTGGGTAAAAATTAAATATTACATAGCATTTTGAACCTTAATCCGAGGAAATAAGATCCATTTTACGAGCAAGTGTGTTGAAAATTAGATAACATCTATAACAATCAAACATAAAATCTCATCCATTGCGGTTGAACACAAAAAATAAAACCTTCGAAGCCGTCCATGCAGGCGCACTCGTAGTTGTTCTCTAAGTTTTGACAGGTGCCGCCGTGTTTGCACGGCGATGACAAGCACTCGTCTATATCCTGCTCGCAACTGTCGCCCGTATACCCTGACAAAAACAAAAAAAAACATAAACACTTTCAGACCATAGAGTATACTTCAGACTCAGTGACAAAAAAAAAAATTTTTTTCTGGCCAACCATTTCTCCTTCCACAATTCTCTGTTGAGTGAAGCCCGCTTAAACTTCCACAAAAATTTAAATTAGGAATGAAAAAAAAACTTGTACCTGGCCGGCAGTAACATTGGTAGGAACCGGGACTGTTGACGCATACACCGTTGTTGCAGATCTTCGGAGTTCGCGTGCATTCGTCCACGTCCATGTCGCAAAGACGACCTGTAATAAAAATAATAATACAATAAATATAAACTTATTATATGTGGACCAGGTACTTCTGATAACAAGATGACCCCTCAAAGTTATGAAAAAAACGTACCCCTCAAAATTATAAACAAAATTATTGTCAAGAATAACTGGTCCATTTGGTTTTGGCTAGTGAACAAAATGCGTTTTTAAAATTATAAAAGCAAAACTAAGAAAATAAATTAGCCAGATTAAATAACTTGAGTTTTGTGTTTACACAGATGTTATCATGAATTTCTACTGTAATATTTTTATCGAACCTTGTAATTACAGTCAATAATATAGCAATGTCTATAAATATATATGGTTATAACAAGAAAATAAATTGAACATAGCATGATAAATCGTAAATTGCATAGCTATCGCACTGACTGTGACTAATGGAAATAACTTCAAATAGTAAATACATGTTTTTTTTATTAATACATTTACAGCCCTAGTTTCATACATATAGGTACTGCATAAATATTTGAAAATATAACTTTATTGACATACAAAAAAACAAATATTTACTCATTACACGTATACTTTATAAAAAAAAAAAAATACGTGGCTGTTTAAATGTATTCATTATGCCATGTTACTACAGAAAACTTCTATGACATTGACACAATGTCGGTTGCTTGCTGTCAATGTCAACTAACTTGACATGACTGATGGATGACATTACTGGCCCAGATTCAGATTGTTTGGCGTTGTCTCAAAAAATGTTTTGTCTTTTTAATTTCGCAAAATTAGGTATTATGATGAAATGAAATAGTATTTTTAACCAAATATAAAATGTAATGTTACTTTAAATATAAGTAACTTAATTATGATATACACAACGCGGAGTATTTTGAGGTTATGTCGGAGGCACAGTGTTTTGTACAAACGGTATAATTATGTTTGCGCGTCAACAAATGCCAATGAAAATGATAAAATCAAACAGAGAGAGGATTTTAAATCACTGCTGCAAAGGTACAAGGACAAAATCACGTTCAACTCTTATTTGGAGCACGAAAAGTTGGAGCTCGGACACTTCAAATACTATTTAAAAACTTTAAAGAAAGCTAAAGAAGACAGCATTAGAGACTACAAGAACAAGAGTTTACCGCCACTGCCCGTCGCTTTGCAATATTGCGTCGATAAAGACATGCTTCTAAAGGAGGATGCGCCTGAAAGCCTAGAGAATAAACCTGAAGTGTTTCAACTGCCATTCTCAGATGCAACAAATGTTGAAATCACACAAAACAAAGAAGAACAATTTAAAAAATCGAGTGAAAATGAAGTAGAGTTTGATAAGAGTAATATAAAGAAGTGGATGACCAATTATGAACATTTTGATGATACACAATTGGAAGACGAATCAGATGATGTGAATACTGAATGGGTGAAGCAGTATGGCACGTCAGACCCTACACTAGGTGTGAGTAGTGTTCCATGTGGGGGCTGCGGAGCGTTGCTTCACTGCAGTGACCCGTCTATTCCTGGGTACTTGCCCAGCGAGTTGTTCAGTGGCAGGAGCCAATCGGAACTCAAGAGAATGGAGTGTCAACGCTGTCATTTTCTAAAAGAGTACAACATTGCACTGGATGTGAGAGTACAGCCTGAGGAATATGAAAAACTACTACAGTCTATTAGGTCAGTTTATTATTTGATTTTTTTTGCATGAATATAGTACATATAGGAGATTTAACAATAAAGTTGGCCTGTAAAATAGCCTATTAAATAAAGTACTTATAGTGATAGGTATATGTAAAATCTTTTGTCTAAGATTAACAAGGAATGCTTCAAAATTTTTGGTCAATCTCAATTATGCTCATTACATGTTCATAGACCAGTAGCAAATATCTCAATATAAACAAAAATTGTTGCAGATATGTAAAATCCCTGGTGCTGCTGATGGTGGATTTGCTTGACTATCCATGCTCCATATGGCCGGGCATTGTGGACATCATCGGTACTGAGAGACCCATCATTGTTGTTGGCAACAAGGTACATGTTTATTATTAACTAGCTTTATTATCAGTGTAAATTTATGTATTCAATTTTTATTTTTTATAATTTAAACCCTTGAATGAAGATGTTTTTATGTATGTAGTGTATCTGTCTTGTGTGCTGCAGCTCCAATAGGAATAACACAGCCATCAAGCAATCAAGGACAAGACAGTTGTAGAAATGGTGTATAAACTAGAAAAAGATTAAAAATACAAACCACAAATATATAGTATATGACTGTATATGTAAAAATTATGTTTTGAGTATATATTTTTTTATATTTCAGGTAGATTTACTTCCCGGTGACAGTGTGGGCTACCTGAAGCGGGTGAAACTGTCTCTGATTGAAGAAATCAAAAAGACCAAGCTGGGGGAAGCCAACATCAAGTACATCGGGCTCATATCTGCTAAGACAGGTTACGGTGTGGAGGACCTTATCTCTGCCATGTTTAAGACTTGGATGTACAAAGGAGATGTGTTTCTTGTTGGCTGTACCAATGTGGGCAAGAGTTCCTTGTTCAACGCCTTGCTGCAGTCAGATTATTGTAAGGTCCACGCAGTAGACCTTGTCAAGCGGGCCACAGTAAGCAGGTGGCCGGGAACCACTTTACATCTCCTCAAATTCCCCATAAACAGACCTTCTGGGTGGAAGATCTACGAAAGAACAAAAAGACTGAAATCTGAAAAAAAGCTCATGAAAGTAGAGAAGGAAATCAGAAAGGCGCAGTTACAAGGCAGAACCTATGCAGAGCCTCCAATGCTAATGGGCCATATTGGGAGGTCTTTCTCTGAGGAATACATTCAAACCACAGATGTAGCTGAGAAATTAAGGAAATTGATGACAATAGATGAGAGACACTTTTTGTTTGCAAAGAGTAAATGGTTCTATGACACCCCAGGCGTGATACATCCAGATCAAGTTTTATCTCTGTTGAGTACTGAAGAGCTGCTTCTGACGTTGCCCAAGAGTACAATAAAGCCTCAGACATACTATTTGAATGGAGGCTCGACGATGTTCATTGCTGGTCTTGCTCGTGTTGATGTTTTGTATACTGAAAAGCCATGTCGTCTGACAGTGTTTTGTTCTGAGAGCTTGCCCATCACAGTAACGAAGACTGAAGATGCTGATGAAGTTTACGAAGCATTCCTAGGGACCGAATTATTTGCTGTACCTTCTGGTGGAGCAGAGAGACTGCAGCATTGGCCGGGTTTGCAAAAAGGCAGTGATGACTTTGAATTTGTCGGTGAAGGGCCAAAGATTTGTTGTGGAGATGTAGTGCTCTCTTCTGCAGCATGGATTTCAGTGACTGCTAAAGGCGAAACGAAGTGTAGATTGCGCGCTTGGTCGGTAGAAGGCAGAGGTTTACATCGGAGATACCCATCGATCCTGCCTTACTCGGTCAATTTGAAGGGCAAACGAATACAGGATACGCCTGTGTATATGACCGGCAAAGTGTTCTCAGGCGAGCCGTGATTTTGTAGTGTAGTAACAATTGAAGAAATATAAATTAAATCGTCAAAAAACATTTTGTTTCATTCATATAAATTACAAAAAAAAACCAGTATAACGTACCAGTGTAGCCGGGCTCGCACTGGCAGCGGAAGAGGCCGGAGTCGAGCGCGAGGCAGCTGCCGTTGTGGCACGGCGACGACGCGCACGCAGACTCCGAGGTCTGCGCCACGCAACGCCACGCGCCGCCTTGTTCCACGCATTCCTGACACAGAAAACATTATTTGAAGAACATATTTTGAAAAAAATATTCCCTTTAATCTCAGCATACTGAAAGCATAGTGTAACTGTTGGTTTAGTTACGAGTGCATGTTGGGTGACGTAACAGTAAAATTACCAGAGTCCCTACAATATAGGTTCACCGACCTGTCTGGGCGCGCACGCAGTGGCCCGGCAGTCCAGCGCCAGCGCGCAGGCCGGCCCTCCGAACCCGGGCCGGCACTCGCACGCGGCGCCCTCCTCGCGCTCGCGGCAGGTGCCCCCGTTCAGGCAGCTCTTGGGCCCGCACGCCTCAGAGACAGGGACGTCGCAACGCGGCCCGCTCCAGCCCGGCTCGCATTCGCAGCGGAAGCCCATAGCCTGGGTTGTCAACGGTTAATCAATATTGGTATACTTAGGAAAAGGCGGAAGAAAATGACATTGAATCAGTAAAGTTTATAATATTAAGTGGCAGCGGATAATTCTGAAACGTATTCTGAAGACAAATCATATAAATAAACTAAATAGAAATAGTAAACATACACAAACAAATTGGTGAAATCTAATTTCTTACTTCCAAGCCATATGATATTCCGGGTTATATTTTACCGGTGTACCAAACTTCAAAATCTGTCTATTAAATTTTAAGTGATTGAGCAACCAATGGCCACACACCCAAACCATTCAAATTTATCTGAAACTTTAAACTTAAAACCTGGAAATATGTAAATTCTTCCGCATTGAAAAATATAATTTTGGCCTTGTGCATCACAAAAACAAACTCGTAAATTTTGTGCAATAGTTCTCGGTTTCAATTGAACTAGCTCCGTGATTTTGGTGAACGAAATCTTAAGCATTACTTACTCTAAAGTGAATTATGTGAATAAACATGTGTATTTTACGCAACATTTCAAGTATCTGTATCAAAACTGTGCATAATTTTTAGTTACTATAAAAATATTATTTAATACTATAAATACATTATATATCTAAGATATAACTCAAAAATTGCAGGAAAACAACACATGCACAAACCTTCAAACAAAACTCTGAACACAAAACGCAAATTAAAAAGGTGAAAATGGCTAAGCACAATCAATGTCAATGATGGTATCACTTACCGAAAGTTAATGCTGCTTATTTACCTGTATATTTGTCTACAAGTCGTATGGAAAGTTGTGGAGTTTATTAGTCGATTTGATACATACATGACTGATCCGATAGTAGTCCTTTCCTCAGGCCTTCAAAGTTACGTAGGATATGTTGTAATTATTTTCTTTTCAGTGCTGATTGGTGCTGGTGACCCACTTCGTCTATTGGTGAAAACCGCTTGAAAATCCGTTGAGCAATTTTTTATTTTATCGCAAACAGACTGACGCGATATTTAGCGGACGCGGAGCAGCGCTCGGGCGCCGCCTTCAGCTCCGACAGCAGCGCCTTGCCCGCAGTATATGCCTAGCAACACGCACAGTAACACGTGCTGTCTGTACAGTATAGTTACCGTGTCCTGGCACTGTGCGTGGAGGCAGGGCTGCGCGGAGCAGCGCTCGGGCGCCGCCTTCAGCTCCGACAGCAGCGCCTTGCCCGCAGTATATGCCTAGCAACACGCACAGTAACACGTGCTGTCTGTACAGTATAGTTACCGTGTCCTGGCACTGTGCGTGGAGGCAGGGCTGCGCGGAGCAGCGCTCGGGCGCCGCCTTCAGCTCCGACAGCAGCGCCTTGCCCGCAGTATATGCCTAGCAACACGCACAGTAACACGTGCTGTCTGTACAGTATAGTTACCGTGTCCTGGCACTGTGCGTGGAGGCAGGGCTGCGCGGAGCAGCGCTCGGGCGCCGCCTTCAGCTCCGACAGCAGCGCCTTGCCCGCAGTATATGCTCAGCAACACGCACAGTAACACGTGCTGTCTGTACAGTATAGTTACCGTGTCCTGGCACTGTGCGTGGAGGCAGGGCTGCGCGGAGCAGCGCTCGGGCGCCGCCTTCAGCTCCGACAGCAGCGCCTTGCCCGCAGTATATGCTCAGCAACACGCACAGTAACACGTGCTGTCTGTACAGTATAGTTACCGTGTCCTGGCACTGTGCGTGGAGGCAGGGCTGCGCGGAGCAGCGCTCGGGCGCCGCCTTCAGCTCCGACAGCAGCGCCTTGCCCGCAGTATATGCCTAGCAACACGCACAGTAACACGTGCTGTCTGTACAGTATAGTTACCGTGTCCTGGCACTGTGCGTGGAGGCAGGGCTGCGCGGAGCAGCGCTCGGGCGCCGCCTTCAGCTCCGACAGCAGCGCCTTGCCCGCAGTATATGCCTAGCAACACGCACAGTAACACGTGCTGTCTGTACAGTATAGTTACCGTGTCCTGGCACTGTGCGTGGAGGCAGGGCTGCGCGGAGCAGCGCTCGGGCGCCGCCTTCAGCTCCGACAGCAGCGCCTTGCCCGCAGTATATGCCTAGCAACACGCACAGTAACACGTGCTGTCTGTACAGTATAGTTACCGTGTCCTGGCACTGTGCGTGGAGGCAGGGCTGCGCGGAGCAGCGCTCGGGCGCCGCCTTCAGCTCCGACAGCAGCGCCTTGCCCGCAGTATATGCCTAGCAACACGCACAGTAACACGTGCTGTCTGTACAGTATAGTTACCGTGTCCTGGCACTGTGCGTGGAGGCAGGGCTGCGCGGAGCAGCGCTCGGGCGCCGCCTTCAGCTCCGACAGCAGCGCCTTGCCCGCAGTATATGCCTAGCAACACGCACAGTAACACGTGCTGTCTGTACAGTATAGTTACCGTGTCCTGGCACTGTGCGTGGAGGCAGGGCTGCGCGGAGCAGCGCTCGGGCGCCGCCTTCAGCTCCGACAGCAGCGCCTTGCCCGCAGTATATGCCTAGCAACACGCACAGTAACACGTGCTGTCTGTACAGTATAGTTACCGTGTCCTGGCACTGTGCGTGGAGGCAGGGCTGCGCGGAGCAGCGCTCGGGCGCCGCCTTCAGCTCCGACAGCAGCGCCTTGCCCGCAGTATATGCCTAGCAACACGCACAGTAACACGTGCTGTCTGTACAGTATAGTTACCGTGTCCTGGCACTGTGCGTGGAGGCAGGGCTGCGCGGAGCAGCGCTCGGGCGCCGCCTTCAGCTCCGACAGCAGCGCCTTGCCCGCGGCGCCCGGGGCCGCCTGCTCGCAGTACATGCCTAGCAACACGCACAGTAAGCACACACTATGGCATACTACACTAGGGATCGAGGTATGGCTTGTTACAATAACTACTGGATATGTTGACCGAAACGTATCAAAACTAAAAAAAAACAAAAGCAGTACCGAATTTGATCTTTATATGCAGACTAGTTTTGCGTGGCTGCGCGAGGTGCAAGCACCTCGCGTGCTGTGCAGGGCAATTTTTTAAGGGCAGTTGCGATTGCACGAAAAAAAGTTTGGGAAATTATCAAAAAGTCATCTACAAAGAAATGTTGTCGGTTGGGATTAGGTGAAGAGCCGAAAGGCTGCTCTGGCTTTTGCTCTTTGCTGTTAAAACGCAGCTCGGCCTACGGCCTCGCTTGCCCCGGCTGGAGGAGGGGCTCGGCCTCCGGCCTCGCCTCGCCTCTCGCATTCATATACGCAGCTCGGCCTACGGCCTCGCTTGCCGCGGTGGTGACTTGTAGTATAAGTTGTCATCATCAGGTCATCTATAAACGGCTCGGCCTTCGGCCTCGCCCAATTCTTTTCGCACGAGACGGAGCTCGGCCTTCGGCCTCGCCTGGACGCAGCTCGGCCTACGGCTTCGCGGGCGCAAAGCTTCGGCCTCCGGCCTCGCTTGCGCGGCTGGGAGGGGGGAGGCTCAGCCTTCGGCCTCGCTTGCCGCGGAGCCTCGGCCTACGGCCTCGGCTCCCCGGCTGGTGACATAGCTGGCCCATACAAAAGGCATCGAAAAAAATTTCGAAAAAAAAAAAAACCTGTCAGTTGGGGGGTCCCACGGTCACCCCGAACAATATTGTCTATGACGGTAAAACTCTACGAGTCCGTTTCCCCCCCCCAAAACCCCCAGTCAAGTTTATATATGGATAAAACTTTTTCCAAAAAAAATGAACCGACTTCCATCATAAAACCTAAAATTATGAAATAACATTAAAGAAAAATGTATTAGCATGCTACCTACTGAATGAGGTGAAGTCGGTGCCAAGTGCAGGAGTAAGGGTGTTATTTAATTGTTTAGCTAGGCATTTTATATATATACATACATGATACTAAATCCTAACATTAATTTAAATTATTTAATATTCAATTTGGCACCGACTTCACCTCATTCAGTAGGTAGCATGCTAATACATTTTTCTTTAATGTTATTTCATAATTTTAGGTTTTATGATGGAAGTCGGTTCATTTTTTTTGGAAAAAAGTTTTATTTTATCATTTTCAGTGCTTCTACACCTATTTTCTTTAATAAAAACTTTTCTTTCACAGCCCGAAAATAAAGAATTAAGAATTCGAAACTTTTTATGTCAGTTTGATTTGAAATGTCAGAACATGTCAAATTGTCTATTATTTTTGGCACATAAATAGACCGAGAGCCCATGACGACCAAACCTTCCTTATTTTAGAAATGCTGCATGTTTCTGTGCGTGGTGTATACGGGCAAAAAATATTAGCGACTAGGTATGAAGTTTGGATCTTAGTTGTTAGTTATAGATAGCAAGGATTGTGCAGAGCAACTACGCTCTGCTGCCAGAAAATGTGCGCAGAGCGAATCCGGACAAACGAAGCGGCGGGAAGAATTCTGTACCGGAACTTCACCGGGAAAAAACCACCGGTAAAAAATAAGTACCGGGAAGAAATCTCCACGCGGCACCACGTTTGCCCGACTAAAACCTAAATAACTTAACGCAGTCTGCTACCACCGTAGCTTATGAAGGGAGCTACAGGGCCCTATATGATAACCTAACCTATAAATTAATTACACTTAAAAAACACTTACCAAGCTAAATCTTCTTTCTCTTCGGATCCAAACTTGAGTATCTTCGGGAAGGGGGAATTCCTAATCACCCTACCTAACCCTTGAGATCTCAATTCCCCAGGACAAATAAATAGATTTCTTCCCGTAGTTTCACTCGGGAACAGCCAGATGTGAACCGCCAGCCACGTTTCACCTCTCACAAGAAAAAGTCACCATGACGGGTACACAAACACAAAGTTCAATAGTTATTTAACAAACAGGAAATTCACAAACACAACTCAAGCTAATTAGCAATCAAAGAACGCGGAACCTCTCGCGTATTAAAAATCAAACCGATATCGCATAGGGCAATGCAATGGCGGCCGTCCGCGCGACGCCATCCACGCTAGCAGTGTGAAAAACCCCGAACGCCCTCTGGCGGCAGCAATGCGAAACGCCTGCGTTTAGTTTTACCCAATATATTACAAACATCCCCCCGTCCCGGTCTGAGAAGCAGACCGCTAGCTTACTCTACGGGAAGGCGGGCGAGAGAGGTCACACCTCTCCTTAAAATCGAACCGTCGACCAACACCTCAGCCACACGCGGAGTGCCATCTCCGCCAAGAATCAAACGTAATATGCGAGCTCGTCGCCAAAGCAATGAGGGCAAATTTGCCTCTTTTAACAATACTAAATCACCCTCCCTGGGAGGCTCAGTCCTGTCTGTCCACTTCACTCTTTGCTGCAGCAAATGCAAATATTCAAGCGACCAGCGACGCCAAAAGTCCTGGCTCATTTGCTGCAACATTTGAAAACGCGACAACCGATATACGCGTTCATCCTTCCACGGGTATTCGGGCAGGGCATTCAACGGCCCTCCCACCAAAAAATGACCAGGGGTGAGAGCTTCCAAGTCATTTGGATCTGGAGATAGCGGACAGAGAGGACGAGAGTTGAGGACCGCCTCAACTTTACAAAACACTGTGGCCAGCTCTTCAAAGTTAGAGCCGTTTCTCCGATAATGCGGCGGAGGTGGGTCTTTGCGGATTTCACAGCCGCTTCAAAAATCCCTCCCCAATGGGGGCAACTTGGGGGACTAAACTTCCAGGTTATTCCCCTTTGGGCAGCAATTTGACTTAAACTAGTACAATTTTTATCAATAAACACAGAAACATCCTTAAGATAATTTACAGTTCCCTTATAGTTTGTGCCATTGTCAGACCTAATAAGGGAAGGTAGACCTCGACGCGAAACAAAGCGATCCAACGCGGCGACGAAGGCCTCCGTAGTCAGAGCCGATACCACCTCCAAATGGACAGCCTTGGTGGCCAAACAAACAAATACACACAAATAGCCCTTTACAATACGGGCATTACGAAAGGAGAAGCCTTGATCGAAAAGGGACCGGCAAAATCGGTTCCAACGCCGTCAAACGGCCTCGAAGGTCGGATTCGATCAGCGGGCAAATCACCCATCTGTGGTTGCATCGTGGATGCCTTCAACCTGTAACATGCAATACATCGAAACAGGACACTACGGATTGCTCTTCCGGCAGACAAAATCCAAAATTCGCGTTGCAAAATAGCCAACAAAGCATTGCACCCAGCATGGGCGTTACGAATGTGTCGATCAGACACCAAAAGCTGCACCAAGGGTCCGCCCTTGGGCAACAACAGAGGATGGCGAGTCTCATATGGAAGATCCGCCTTCCGGAGCCTGCCTCCAACCCGAAGAAGCCCATCCGAGTCGATGTACGGGTTCAAACGAGCGACCGCGCCCTTCAACTTAGCGCGTCCGTCGCGCAAAGTACGAAGCTCTGACTCAAACCGTCCGGTCTGCACGACACGGACCCAATGCAACAATGCGCTCCGGCGCTCTTCTGCATCTGCAATCGGCTCCAACCGCTTTGCCTGTGGGTTTCTACAATTATGTATGAAACGCTTAATCCAACTGGTAACACCCAGAAGCTTATCCAAGCTGCTATACCGAGCAAGTAGCCAATCCGGCTCCGACGTCGTCTCAGCGACTACAGCATGTACACGAAGCCCAGTCAAATTCAAAGAAGGAACATCTGTCTGACAGACAGGCCAAGAAGTTTCTGATCCCATCAGCCACTCTGGACCCCACCAGAGCGGGTGTGACACCAATTCTGGTGCCGTACAACCTCGGGAGGCACAGTCCGCTGGGTTAAGCTCTCCCGGCACATGTCTCCATGTTATATCAATTCCGATATTCTGGATTTGGGAAACCCTGTTTCCAACACAAACCTCCAAGGTATGTGGGGCCGCGCGCAACCATGCAAGCGCGACCTGGCTATCCGACCAGGCGAAGATGTCCCGTATCTCGACCGTGGCCGCCAGCTCACATGCAACGTGATGCAACAATTTAGAGAGAAGGTGAGCTCCACTCAACTCCAAGCTTGGGAATAGTCAGCCTAGTCCTGATGGGGGCGACCTTGCTCTTCCCTAACAAAAGCGAGACATTGACCCGGCCATCGGCGTCAACTGTCCGCATATAGACTGACGCGGCGTAGCCTCGCTCCGACGCGTCACAAAAGCCATGCAGGCTGGCTCGATATTTCCCGGGTGGCAATATTCGACGAGGCAAGGCAATCCGATTGACTTCCTTAATCGATGAAAACAACTCGAGCCAATCATCCAATGGAGAGCCAAACAGCGGCTCGTCCCACGAGACGCCCAAAGTCCAAAGTCTCTGAAGAAGACACTTCGCAGAGAATATCACTGGACTGATCCAACCGCTTGGATCAAACATACGAGCTATTACGGACAACACCGTTCTCTTAGTCCAGACTTTTGGTATTTCCAAGTCCACTTGGAATGTGAAAATATCGGTTAGCGGCTGGTACTGCATGCCCAGCACCGCTATCCTGTTGGGATCATCCACATCCTCAAACAGGTGAGGGTTCTGTTGGTGATCCTCCGGGATCCCTTCTAGAACTCTAGGCTCATTGGACAACCACTTACGTAGCTCGTAGCCACCTGTCTTCAATATTTCGATCAATTCATCCCGCAGTAGGAGGGCCTCCTCAATACTTTGGGCTCCGGTGCACACGTCATCAACATACAAGTCACGTGACAGCACGGAAGCCCCACGGGGAAAGCGGATCCGTTCCCGCTCTGCCAATTCAAGCAATGATCTGATGGCGATATAGGGACTAGATTTCAAACCATACGTGTTTGTATTGAGTTCATACACCGTCACAGGATCCTCAGGGCGCTCACGCCAGAGTATCAACTGGAATCGCCTGTCCTCAGGATGTATGACTGTCTGGCGGAACATCATCCGGATGTCCGCGCCAAAAACCACTTGATGTCTTCTAAAGTTCAAGATGATGTCAATTATGTCCCTATGCAATTTGGGACCCGAATGCAAACACAGATTCAACGAAACCCCGTTCGAAGTGGGTGCGGACCCATCGAAGACGGTCCTCAATTTGCCTGTTGAGGCCTTCACCACCGCGTGGTGGGGCAAAAAATAATGCTCAGTTGAGCTCCAATCAACTCGAGCCGGAGACATGTGACCCAAATCCTCGTACTCGCGCATAAATTCAATATATTTATCGCGAAGTACGTGGTCACGCTGCATGCGTCGCTCCATGGACAGCAGTCGTTTCTCCGCAAGCGCCCTACTTTGCCCTAGGCTAGGACGAGAGGCAACAAAAGGTAACCTAGTTACAAACCGACCGGAGGGCAACCTCTCCGTGGTTGATCGAAAAAGGGCTTCGCACTCAGCGTGTTCCGGATCCATCCTGGAACTCATAGGTGGCTCCTCCACCTCCCAAAACCTTTGCATGGTCTTGGCCAAGGACGCAGATGCGACAACCGGTGGCTCCTCCGCGGTGCCATTATCAAACACAGGGCCCATCAGGGCAAAACCAAAAATCGTAGACACTGCCATCAGTGAAGACGAACCCAGAGCCTTCTGTGTACCCAACAAAATCCAACCCAATACGTCCGAGCCCAGGAGCAAGTCCACTGGGCCGGGATGAAAGACAAAGGGGTCGGCCAAATCCAGACCCGAAACCAAAGACAACACACCCGGCGGTATGTCTGTCGAGGGGTGCCAACCCGCAATGGTATCCATTACCATAGCCGAAGTCGTGATCCTCATTGTGGAGGACTTCAGCGAAGAAAAGGTGACAAGTGTCTGGCCCGTCAGACACTTCACTTGTATGCCACCAACTCCAAGAAGTGGCACAGGCGAGTCTTCCACGACTAAACCTAACTGGTGTGCCACTCGAGTGGTAACCAAACTGCTTTGAGCCCCTGAGTCCAACAGAGCTCTCAAATTAATGGCTTCCCCCCTACGACCCCATACGCGGACCCCCGCGGTAGGGAGCAGAACCGTCCGCGGCTCTGTCCCAGCAAGGGAGCAAGCTAGTTACGGGCTCCCCACTCTCTCCAAACCAGGGGCGCGCCACTGACCCGGATAATATGGCGGGCGAGTGCACATCCCCATCTGAGGGGGCATAACCCGCGGCCCGGCCATACATATGGTACGGCGGGTGGTACTCCAGCCGTGGGTACTCGTGCAGCGGCGGAGAAAACCGCTGCGGCTGCATGTGTTGGGTATTGGTAACCCGCGTGGAGGGGGGTGTCCCCACTCTCACGTCCGATCTAGGGCCCCCGCCCATGGGGGCCCCATCCGGGGCCTGGCCAGCCACATACTGGCCATGACCTTGGGGCGCGTGGTCCCGGTCCGCCAAGACCCGCGCCGGTACGCGACCCCCCTCCCGCGGGGGGGTGCGACGAGCGAAGCCGCGTCCTCCGTCCGATGGTGGAGGGCTTCGCGCAGGAGCGCCCCCGCCCATAGGGGACCCCTGCCTCAACAACCGGGGGCCATCCCCGTTCCGGTTCATGCAGAGCATCACGTGGTGCAGCCCACGGCATGCACTGCATGGTATGGCCCTGGGACAGTCACGTGCATAGTGACTGCCCAAACAGTAAAAGCATAGTTCATGCCGCCTTGCCATGCGGCGCCGATCTTGTACTGGCAGTCTCTGCCAGTCCCTGCATTGCAGCAGGCTGTGGCCCATCCGGCCACATTGCAGGCAGTCCGCGTCCCCCGCGACTGCTGCCGTGTGTGCAACCCGCACACCAGCTCCACGCGGTGGCGGTTGCCGTCCCTGTGGGGGCTTCCCTCGCCATGAGGGTTCCAAGGGCCTACGTTCAGGCGCTCTGGATGGCGCTGAGTCCGTCATGGTATTCTCAGCAGCCCGTGCCTCAAACTCCAAAAACTTCACCAAGTCAGTGAATGTTGGTAGGGTGGTGCTATCCCGCTCCGCATTTTCGCGCTCAAACCGCGAGCGGATGTCATTGGGCAATTTGCCCAATACAATGTGCACCAACAAAAAGACCATTGGTCCACCGGCAGCCCCAGTGTGCGGAGCGCGTTACAGGCCACTGTAACGGGCGTGAGCAACTGCAGGCGCAACTGTGCCCTGTTGGCCACCTTGGGCAGGGCCATCAACTGTGCGGCGTGCGCATCCGCTAACAAACGTAAGTTTTGGTAGCGGGAGTTCAATAACTCCCAAGCCGTATCGTACTGGTCGTCCTCCACCCGGAGGTGCTGGATGAGCGACCGCGCTTCATCCTCAAGAGTGGAGAGGAGGTAGGCCATCTTCTGGGCCTTCGACAAATCCTGTCGTGCTACGACCAGGGACTCAAACATATTTTTATATGCTACCCACTCCTCCATCCTACCCCCAAAGTGGGACAGCTGAAGGGTGGGGAGCCGACCAGTAACCGCTGGTCCTTCCTGTCTAACAGGTGTGCGAGGGGCTGGTCCGCCAGCCTGTCTCGCCCTTATTGCGGTCACCGCCTCCGCGATATCATCGTGCAGACTCAGGATCTGGTCCATGTCCGCCATGTGACCTGCGTAGGCCTCCGGGGTAAGATCGGCTTCGGTAAGCGCCGCCATGGCCGCTTCCGCGCTAATCAATCGTGAGTGGAGGTGATCCGCTCTTAGCAGTATGGCGCCCTCCCTGTCCTTCCGGGACAGGAGTCCTCCGGCCGTCACAAACCATCTCAATTCGTTGGCGAGTGTCGCCCTAGCATTGGAGGCCTTCGCCATCGCGTCAAGTCACAAACAAAAAAATAACAAAAGGTAAATAAAAAACAACAAAATCAAGCAACTACACGAAGAACCGCGGTAGGTATGAGAATGGCACAAACCCGGAACGCACGGTACAAACCGCAAACAAATACAAAAAAGGTTACAAATATTCTTATACAAACAAACTAAGAAAAATCTAATAATTTTTACAAACAATTAATTATTTTTTACAAACGAACAAATAGAGGGTAGATAAACTACGCTCTGCTACCAGAAATGTGCAGAGCAACTACGCTCTGCTGCCAGAAAATGTGCGCAGAGCGAATCCGGACAAACGAAGCGGCGGGAAGAATTCTGTACCGGAACTTCACCGGGAAAAAACCACCGGTAAAAAATAAGTACCGGGAAGAAATCTCCACGCGGCACCACGTTTGCCCGACTAAAACCTAAATAACTTAACGCAGTCTGCTACCACCGTAGCTTATGAAGGGAGCTACAGGGCCCTATATGATAACCTAACCTATAAATTAATTACACTTAAAAAACACTTACCAAGCTAAATCTTCTTTCTCTTCGGATCCAAACTTGAGTATCTTCGGGAAGGGGGAATTCCTAATCACCCTACCTAACCCTTGAGATCTCAATTCCCCAGGACAAATAAATAGATTTCTTCCCGTAGTTTCACTCGGGAACAGCCAGATGTGAACCGCCAGCCACGTTTCACCTCTCACAAGAAAAAGTCACCATGACGGGTACACAAACACAAAGTTCAATAGTTATTTAACAAACAGGAAATTCACAAACACAACTCAAGCTAATTAGCAATCAAAGAACGCGGAACCTCTCGCGTATTAAAAATCAAACCGATATCGCATAGGGCAATGCAATGGCGGCCGTCCGCGCGACGCCATCCACGCTAGCAGTGTGAAAAACCCCGAACGCCCTCTGGCGGCAGCAATGCGAAACGCCTGCGTTTAGTTTTACCCAATATATTACAAACAAGGATGATTTTTATAATATCGACCAAAGTAATATTAAATTAAGATTTTAAAATAAAACAAATATAACTATAATTTAGTAAAGTTAGTTAAACAATGTCTAGCAGGGGTTTATATCTGCACCAATTGCCTGGTAATGGATGGCGTGATTTCTAATATTGTTAGGAATAAAATCTTTAAAAAACTTTACTTTGAGGAAATTGAGTTACCAATTTAAATGTTATTGCTACAAATAATCTGCCTAAGTAATCATGAACCAACTTTTATCTATACATATAATAAAACAGTAAAAATATTTTGTCTGTACATTTAATATTTTTGACTGAAATGGATAGAGGGAGACCTAAAAAGAACAATAGAAAGCAAAAAAAATTTTTTGGAATTTCTTGTCTGTCTGTCTGTCTGTCTGTCTGTCTGTCTGTCTGTCTGTCTGTATGTATGTACGCGTTTCACGCAAAAACTACTGGACGGATTTGAATGAAACTTTTTTTGTTGAATAGCTATTAAGCCTGGGCAACATATAGGCTATAATTCATTTTGAAAACTGGAACACCTGATGAAGAACCATAACGGAACAGCTAAACTATAAGTAATATGGAAATGGTGCCTTAACAAAAATCGTTCAACCTGATGAGCATTTTCTGCCGACGTATAAAAATTAAAGATCTGGAACATCTGATGAAAAGCTCCAAGAGACCAGCTACACTATAACATATATGGAAATGGCGCCTTAGCAAAAATCGTTCAACCTGATGAGCATTTTCTGCTGACGTATAAAAATTGAAGATCTGGAACATCTGATGAAAAGCTCCAAGAGAGATTTTTCATCTAAGCGAAACTCATGCGGGCGAAGCCGCGGGCGACAGCTAGTAGTCGCTAATCGCTATTTCTATGTTGGGGACATATACAGAAAATCTTGAGTTTTAATAAAATAAGGAAGGGCATGCTGTCGCGGGCTTTTGCTCTATAATGCAATGTTGGTATTTTTTTTATTTTGTTGTGCAGAGCAACTACGCTCTGCTGCCAGAAAATGTGCAGAGCAACTACGCTCTGCTGCCAGAAAATGTGCGCAGAGCGACTCCGGACAAACGAAGCGGCGGGAAGAATTCTGTACCGGAACTTCACCGGGAAAAAACCACCGGTAAAAAATAAGTACCGGGAAGAAATCTCCACGCGGCACCACGTTTGCCCGACTAAAACCTAAATAACTTAACGCAGTCTGCTACCACCGTAGCTTATGAAGGGAGCTACAGGGCCCTATATGATAACCTAACCTATAAATTAATTACACTTAAAAAACACTTACCAAGCTAAATCTTCTTTCTCTTCGGATCCAAACTTGAGTATCTTCGGGAAGGGGGAATTCCTAATCACCCTACCTAACCCTTGAGATCTCAATTCCCCAGGACAAATAAATAGATTTCTTCCCGTAGTTTCACTCGGGAACAGCCAGATGTGAACCGCCAGCCACGTTTCACCTCTCACAAGAAAAAGTCACCATGACGGGTACACAAACACAAAGTTCAATAGTTATTTAACAAACAGGAAATTCACAAACACAACTCAAGCTAATTAGCAATCAAAGAACGCGGAACCTCTCGCGTATTAAAAATCAAACCGATATCGCATAGGGCAATGCAATGGCGGCCGTCCGCGAGCCATTCGCGCTAGCAATGTGAAAACCCCGAACGCCCTCTGGCGGCAGCAATGCGAAACGCCTGCGTTTAGTTTTACCCAATATATTACAAACATCCCCCGTCCCGGTCTGAGAAGCAGACCGCTAGCTTACTCTACGGGAAGGCGGGCGAGAGAGGTCACACCTCTCCTTAAAATCGAACCGTCGACCAACACCTCAGCCACACGCGGAGTGCCATCTCCGCCAAGAATCAAACGTAATATGCGAGCTCGTCGCCAAAGCAATGAGGGCAAATTTGCCTCTTTTAACAATACTAAATCACCCTCCCTGGGAGGCTCAGTCCTGTCTGTCCACTTCACTCTTTGCTGCAGCAAATGCAAATATTCAAGCGACCAGCGACGCCAAAAGTCCTGGCTCATTTGCTGCAACATTTGAAAACGCGACAACCGATATACGCGTTCATCCTTCCACGGGTATTCGGGCAGGGCATTCAACGGCCCTCCCACCAAAAAATGACCAGGGGTGAGAGCTTCCAAGTCATTTGGATCTGGAGATAGCGGACAGAGAGGACGAGAGTTGAGGACCGCCTCAACTTTACAAAACACTGTGGCCAGCTCTTCAAAAGTTAGAGCCGTTTCTCCGATAATGCGGCGGAGGTGGGTCTTTGCGGATTTCACAGCCGCTTCAAAAATCCCTCCCCAATGGGGGCAACTTGGGGGACTAAACTTCCAGGTTATTCCCCTTTGGGCAGCAATTTGACTTAAACTAGTACAATTTTTATCAATAAACACAGAAACATCCTTAAGATAATTTACAGTTCCTTTATAGTTTGTGCCATTGTCAGACCTAATAAGGGAAGGTAGACCTCGACGCGAAACAAAGCGATCCAACGCGGCGACGAAGGCCTCCGTAGTCAGAGCCGATACCACCTCCAAATGGACAGCCTTGGTGGCCAAACAAACAAATACACACAAATAGCCCTTCACAATACGGGCATTACGAAAGGGAGAAGCCTTGATCGAAAAGGGACCGGCAAAATCGGTTCCAACGCCGTCAAACGGTCTCGAAGGTCGGATTCGATCAGCGGGCAAATCACCCATCTGTGGTTGCATCGTGGATGCCTTCAACCTATAACATGCAATACATCGAAACAGAACACTACGGATTGCTCTTCGGGCTGACAAAATCCAAAACTCGCGTTGCAAGATAGCCAACAAAGCATTGCACCCAGCATGGGCGTTACGAATGTGTCGATCAGACACCAAAAGCTGCACCAAGGGTCCGCCCTTGGGCAACAACAGAGGATGGCGAGTCTCATATGGAAGATCCGCCTTCCGGAGCCTGCCTCCAACCCGAAGAAGCCCATCCGAGTCGATGTACGGGTTCAAACGAGCGACCGCGCCCTTCAACTTAGCGCGTGAGTCGCGCAAGATACGAAGCTCTGACTCAAACCGTCCGGTCTGCACGACACGGACCCAATGCAACAATGCGCTCCGGCGCTCTTCTGCACCTGCAATCGGCTCCAACCGCTTTGCCTGTGGGTTTCTACAATTATGTATGAAACGCTTAATCCAACTGGTAACACCCAGAAGCTTATCCAAGCTGCTATACCGAGCAAGTAGCCAATCCGGCTCCGACGTCGTCTCAGCGACTACAGCATGTACACGGAGCCCAGTCAAACTCAAAGAAGTAACATCTGTCTGACAGACAGGCCAAGATGTTTCTGATCCCATCAGCCACTCTGGACCCCACCAGAGCGGGTGTGACACCAATTCTGGTGCCGTACAACCTCGGGAAGCACAGTCCGCTGGGTTAAGCTCTCCCGGCACATGTCTCCATGTTATATCAATTCCAATATTTTGAATTTGGGAAACCCTGTTTCCAACAAAAACCTCCAAGGTATGTGGGGCCGCGCGCAACCATGCAAGCGCGACCTGGCTATCCGACCAGGCGAAGATGTCCCGTATCTCGACCGTGGCCGCCAGCTCACATGCAACGTGATGCAACAATTTAGAGAGAAGGTGAGCTCCACTCAACTCAAGCTTGGGAATAGTCAGCCTAGTCCTGATGGGGGCGACCTTGCTCTTCCCTAACAAAAAGCGAGACATTGACCCGGCCATCGGCGTCAACTGTCCGCATATAAACTGACGCGGCGTAGCCTCGCTCCGACGCGTCACAAAAGCCATGCAGGCTGGCTCGATATTTCCCGGGTGGCAATATTCGACGAGGCAAGGCAATCCGATTGACCTCCTTAATCGATGAAAACAACTCGAGCCAATCATCCAATGGAGAGCCAAACAGCGGCTCGTCCCACGAGACGCCCAAAGTCCAAAGTCTCTGAAGAAGACACTTCGCAGAGAATATCACTGGACTGATCCAACCGCTTGGATCAAACATACGAGCTATTACGGACAACACCGTTCTCTTAGTCCAGACTTTTGGTATTTCCAAGTCCACTTGGAATGTGAAAATATCGGTTAGCGGCTGGTACTGCATGCCCAGCACCGCTATCCTGTTGGGATCATCCACATCCTCAAACAGGTGAGGGTTCTGTTGGTGATCCTCCGGGATCCCTTCTAGAACTTTAGGCTCATTAGACAACCACTTACGTAGCTCGTAGCCACCTGTCTTCAATATTTCAATCAATTCATCCCGCAGTAGGAGGGCCTCCTCAATACTTTGGGCTCCGGTGCACACGTCATCAACATACAAGTCACGTGACAGCACGGAAGCCCCACGGGGAAAGCGGATCCGTTCCCGCTCTGCCAATTCAAGCAATGATCTGATGGCGATATAGGGACTAGATTTCAAACCATAGGTGTTTGTATTGAGTTCATACACCGTCACAGGATCCTCAGGGCGCTCACGCCAGAGTATCAACTGGAATCGCCTGTCCTCAGGATGTATGACTGTCTGGCGGAACATCATCCGGATGTCCGCACCAAAAACCACTTGATGTCTTCTAAAGTTCAAGATGATGTCAATTATGTCCCTATGCAATTTGGGACCCGAATGCAAACACAGATTCAACGAAACCCTGTTCGAAGTGGGTGCGGACCCATCAAAGACAGTCCGCAACTTGCCCGTTGAGGCCTTCACCACCGCGTGGTGGGGCAAAAAATAATGCTCAGTTGAGCTCCAATCAACTCGAGCCGGAGACATGTGACCCAAATCCTCGTACTCGCGCATAAATTCAATATATTTATCGCGAAGTACGTGGTCACGCTGCATACGTCGCTCCATGGACAGCAGTCGTTTCTCCGCAAGCGCCCTACTTTGCCCTAGGCTAGGACGAGAGGCAACAAAGGGTAACCTAGTTACAAACCGACCGGAGGGCAACCTCTCCGTGGTCGATCGAAAGAGGGCTTCGCACTCAGCGTGTTCCGGATCCATCCTGGAACTCATAGGTGGCTCCTCCACCTCCCAAAACCTTTGCATGGTCTTGGCCAAGGACGCAGATGCGACAACCGGTGGCTCCTTCCGCGGTGCCATTATCAAACACAGGGCCCATCAGGGCAAAACCAAAAATCGTAGACACTGCCATCAGTGAAGACGAACCCAGAGCCTTCTGTGTACCCAACAAAATCCAACCCAATACGTCCGAGCCCAGGAGCAAGTCCACTGGGCCGGGATGAAAGACAAAGGGGTCGGCCAAATCCAGACCCGAAACCAAAGACAACACACCCGGCGGTATGTCTGTCGAGGGGTGCCAACCCGCAATGGTATCCATTACCATAGCCGAAGTCGTGATCCTCATTGTGGAGGACTTCAGCGAAGAAAAGGTGACAAGTGTCTGGCCCGTCAGACACTTCACTTGTATGCCACCAACTCCAAGAAGTGGCACAGGCGAGTCTTCCACGACTAAACCTAACTGGCGTGCCACTCGAGTGGTAACCAAACTGCTTTGAGCCCCTGAGTCCAACAGAGCTCTCAAATTAATGGCTTCCCCCACGACCCCATACGCGGACCACCGCGGTAGGGAGCAGAACCGTCCGCGGCTCTGTCCCAGCAAGGGAGCAAGCTAGTTACGGGCTCCCCACTCTCTCCAAACCAGGGGCGCGCCACTGACCCGGATAATATGGCGGGCGAGTGCACATCCCCATCTGAGGGGGCATAACCCGCGGCCCGGCCATACATATGGTACGGCGGGTGGTACTCCAGCCGTGGGTACTCGTGCAGCGGCGGAGAAAACCGCTGCGGCTGCATGTGTTGGGCATTGGTAACCCGCGTGGAGGGGGTGTCCCCACTCTCACGTCCGATCTAGGGCCCCCGCCCATGGGGGCCCTATCCGGGGCCTGGCCAGCTACATACTGGCCATGACCTTGGGGCGCGTGGTCCCGGTCCGCCAAGACCCGCGCCGGTACGCGACCCCCTCCCGAGGGGGGTGCGACGAGCGAAGCCGCGTCCTCCGTCCGATGGTGGAGGGCTTCGCGCAGGAGCGCCCCCGCCCATAGGGGACCCCTGCCTCAACAACCGGGGGCCATCCCCGTTCCGGTTCATGCAGAGCATCACGTGGTGCAGCCCACGGCATGCACTGCATGGTATGGCCCTGGGACAGTCACGTGCATAGTGACTGCCCAAACAGTAAAAGCATAGTTCATGCCGCCTTGCCATGCGGCGCCGATCTTGTACTGGCAGTCTCTGCCAGTCCCTGCATTGCAGCAGGCTGTGGCCCATCCGGCCACATTGCAGGCAGTCCGCGTCCCCCGCGACTGCTGCCGTGTGTGCAACCCGCACACCAGCTCCACGCGGTGGCGGTTGCCGTCCCTGTTGGGGCTTACCTCTCCATGAGGGTTCCAAGGGCCTACGTTCAGGCGCTCTGGATGGCGCTGAGTCCGTCATGGTATTCTCAGCGGCCCGTGCCTCAAACTCCAAAAACTTCACCAAGTCAGTGAATGTTGGTAGGGTGGTGCTGTCCCGCTCCGCATTCTCGCGCTCAAACCGCGAGCGGATGTCATTGGGTAATTTGCCCAATACAATGTGCACCAGCAAAAAGGACCATTGGTCCACCGGCAGCCCCAGTGTGCGGAGCGCGTTACAGGCCACTGTAACGGGCGTGAGCAACTGCAGGCGCAACTGTGCCCTGTTGGCCACCTTGGGCAGGGCCATCAACTGTGCGGCGTGCGCATCCGCTAACAAACGTAAGTTTTGGTAGCGGGAGTTCAATAACTCCCAAGCCGTATCGTACTGGTCGTCCTCCACCCGGAGGTGCTGGATGAGCGACCGCGCTTCATCCTCAAGAGTGGAGAGGAGGTAGGCCATCTTCTGGGCCTTCGACAAATCCTGTCGTGCTACGACCAGGGACTCAAACATATTTTTATATGCTACCCACTCCTCCATCCTACCCCCAAAGTGGGACAGCTGAAGGGTGGGGAGCCGACCAGTAACCGCTGGTCCTTCCTGTCTAACAGGTGTGCGAGGGCTGGTCCGCCAGCCTGTCTCGCCCTTATTGCGGTCACCGCCTCCGCGATATCATCGTGCAGACTCAGGATCTGGTCCATGTCCGCCATGTGACCTGCGTAGACCTCCGGGGTAAGATCGGCTTCGGTAAGCGCCGCCATGGCCGCTTCCGCGCTAATCAATCGTGAGTGGAGGTGATCCGCTCTTAGCAGTATGGCGCCCTCCCTGTCCTTCCGGGACAGGAGTCCTCCGGCCGTCACAAACCATCTCAATTCGTTGGCGAGTGTCGCCCTAGCGTTGGAGGCCTTCGCCATCGCGTCAAGTCACAAACAAAAAATAACAAAAGGTAAATAAAAAACAACAAAATCAAGCAACTACACGAAGAACCGCGGTAGGTATGAGAATGGCACAAACCCGGAACGCACGGTACAAACCGCAAACAAATACAAAAAAGGTTACAAATATTCTTATACAAACAAACTAAGAAAAATCTAATAATTTTTACAAACAATTAATTATTTTTTACAAACGAACAAATAGAGGGTAGATAAACTACGCTCTGCTACCAGAAAATGTGCAGAGCAACTACGCTCTGCTGCCAGAAAATGTGCAGAGCAACTACGCTCTGCTGCCAGAAAATGTGCGCAGAGCGACTCCGGACAAACGAAGCGGCGGGAAGAATTCTGTACCGGAACTTCACCGGGAAAAAACCACCGGTAAAAAATAAGTACCGGGAAGAAATCTCCACGCGGCACCACGTTTGCCCGACTAAAACCTAAATAACTTAACGCAGTCTGCTACCACCGTAGCTTATGAAGGGAGCTACAGGGCCCTATATGATAACCTAACCTATAAATTAATTACACTTAAAAAACACTTACCAAGCTAAATCTTCTTTCTCTTCGGATCCAAACTTGAGTATCTTCGGGAAGGGGGAATTCCTAATCACCCTACCTAACCCTTGAGATCTCAATTCCCCAGGACAAATAAATAGATTTCTTCCCGTAGTTTCACTCGGGAACAGCCAGATGTGAACCGCCAGCCACGTTTCACCTCTCACAAGAAAAAGTCACCATGACGGGTACACAAACACAAAGTTCAATAGTTATTTAACAAACAGGAAATTCACAAACACAACTCAAGCTAATTAGCAATCAAAGAACGCGGAACCTCTCGCGTATTAAAAATCAAACCGATATCGCATAGGGCAATGCAATGGCGGCCGTCCGCGAGCCATTCGCGCTAGCAATGTGAAAACCCCGAACGCCCTCTGGCGGCAGCAATGCGAAACGCCTGCGTTTAGTTTTACCCAATATATTACAAACATTTGTTAGGTATCTTTAAAATTACCGAACAGATTCTGACGTGGTTAAAATGGGACCAACTTGGGAATACACCATTACGAATAAAAAAACAATTTTGGAAATCAGTCCACAGTAGGCGGAGAAATCGGCGAACATACATAAAAAAAAACATACATACATCGAAACATATAACCTCCTCCTTTTTTGGGAAGTCGGTTGAGAAATAAAATGTAGTATGAAAAAAGAAAGTCAAAAAAACCATAAACAACCGCCGGCTGTGGTCGTTGCCCAGGGTCCTTTATGACATTTAATCGAGCACCCCCCACCTATCTATTATAGTTTCCGCGGGCAGTACCCCCTATCAGTCCTGAACTGCTCCAAGTTCCACTTTCGTATTTTTCCCGGTCCTCCTCCCCCCCTCCACACTTCCTCATCATTACTTTTTCCCAGTTCCGAGTTCCGTAGAACAAACTAATTATGTCAATGAGTGAGTCAGTCAGTCAGCGGTAATGCAGCTATATATATATAGGGGAACCAACCAGCTGGAAGCTCGGCCTTCGGCCTCGCTCCTCCCTCCCAAGCTTCGGATATAAATAGATTCATTGCATAAATAACTATTATCTAACCTTGTAATTTTTATATTAGTCATATCCATCGAGATATAATGTACTACGCACGTCATATCACGTATCCAGTCATTATGACTACAAACATATAATATCCTCATCAATACCTCACACTAGTGTACAATGCCATAGAAGCCGACATCGACTGGCGCAGTCACAAACACATGCACAAAAGATGATCAAAATGAACATCGAAAACATAGGAATCGATCTTTGAAATAAAGAAATTATAACAGTAGGTATTAATAAACTTAATGAAAATGAAAACTCACGTTAGCTATAATATAAGTACCTAGTTATGTTAAAGTTTCCTAACGAAACATATAAATTTGTTCCAGCATTTTCAAGACTATAAAAAAATCACACTCCTTTTTTAGGGCTGTCGTGTAAACATAAAGGCTTAAAGTTTCTATTCGTTTAAAATATTATATTCTATCAAGAAAAATGCTATTATATAGGCACAAAAACATTACAGAAAAATCATTCGAATAGTTAAAAGTATTGGCATAAATGAAACACTAAAACATGCCACGTCGAAGTATGATTCAGCAACATAAAACTTGTTTCTAATGCAGGCGGAAAAGTTTTTTTAGAAAATTATTTTCTAAGTATTGAGTTTTTATTTTTAAAGAGACAAAAACATCACAAGGTCAAATATTACATACTGTTATACCGATCGTTGATTATAAATAAAGCTTTATTCGATTCGTAAGAATTTTCCGCCTGCCTTAGAAACCTATCACAACAGAAAAGTTACGAAATGGTATTTTCGAAGTTTTTTTAGACACTAGAGCACAGGCACATATAAGGGGGCGTCCCTTAATGACCTGAGGTGACTTTAGTCTATTTTTCTTCCCCAATTAGTCTTGAAATTTGGCTCGCCACCCCCACCCGCAATTCTTACGTAAAAATTCTCAAATTGTTTTTTTATTTACCTATAAACTGCGTGATATTTACCGACACACTTCCTTACGTGAGATGGGTGACATTCACATAGATCCACCCCACTAAATGCCTCACGGAACTAACGAACGCCCCCTACAATATCAGCAATCTATCAAACAACCTACCTCTGAAGCCGGCGGGGCACGAGCAGTTGAACCCGTCCGGCAGCTGCGCGCACGCGCCGCCGTTGAGACACACATTAGCTTCACACGCAGACTCTGCTAGGCTGCAGTTGGGGGCTGGGCCCGCCGCGCCTTTGTTTATTATAATAGTTAATATAATTGGCTCATTTTTTATTAACTATTCTATTTATACATTTAAGACTAAAATTGTAGCTGTTGGTCTTACAATAAAAATAATGTAAAGTAAATAAAAATACACGGACAAATCACACAGATTAAGTTAAGCCCCAAAGAATCGAGCAAATTGCTTTGAAATATTTGATCGATTAGGGTAGTTTAAAATGCATTTCCGCATGTATTCATATGCATGTTTTCTGCATGCATTTTTCCGCTTCCGCAGCAAAATTGATTATAAAGGACTGGCCGAGAATGTTAAGTCCATTAACTGGAAAGATATTTTAGATACTACATGCCCAATTAGCTCAGCAGAAAAACTTGATTCTTTACTTAAAAAAGCCGTTGCTATGAATACTAAACTGGTTAAAGTAAGTCACGCACAGTTCAACATTCAGCCTTGGATGACACCTGGACTTATCAGGTGTGCAGTTCGCAAAGATAAACTTCATGCTCAGGCCAGAAAATATCCTAACAATCCTACATTTAAAGAAAATTATATAAAATATAGAAATTTTTACCAAAATCTGCTCAGAAAACTGAAATCGGATCATGATTCTAAACTTTTAAACGAAAATCTAAATAATCCTAAAAAACTCTGGCAAAATATAGGTACAATCACCCACACACGTAAGGCGAAACCAAGATCATGCGAATTAACCAGGATTAAAAACTCAACCACGGAATCTCTAAATCATTGTAATGATTATTTTGCGACTGTTGGACAGACTTTGGCTAACAAAACTTTAACTGAGAGAAATGAGACTGAAGATGACATGGTTGCGCGCGTTAGCCTAACGGCATCGAGCCCGGCTGAATCTTTTTTCCTTTGTCCAACTGATGCTGATGAGGTGTGGGCTCGCATACAAAAGCTAAAACCTGATAGCGCCCCTGGGCTAGACGGTATAACCAATAGAATAATAAAGCTTATCGGAAAAGACATTGCAGTCCCTTTGGCGCATATTTTTAATCTTAGCTTCTTAACGGGCGTTTTTCCAGATATCTGGAAAACTGCATCAGTATCCCCAATCCATAAAAACGGTCCTAAAGACGACCCAGTAAACTATAGACCTATCTCTCTCCTCAGTTCGTTGTCAAAACTTTTGGAAGGACTAGTCAATACAAGATTGATATCCTTCCTAGAAAAACACAATCTGATATCGGAATCCCAATTTGGGTTTAGAAGGAACAGATCTAACAACAGATCAGAACAATCAGAAAGACAAGCACAAGAAATAATTATACTTAAAAAGATCTGTGTGGAGTCAACACAAACACAAACAAAGCATTATAGTACCCCTCAAGCATGCAGAAGAAGAAATTATATATCAAACGACGAACTCACTCCACCACGTTATACGGTGCCAATAATCCCGGACCTACATAGCGCACAAAACTATCAACATAAAATGGATGAATTATTAAGGAACATTACTCTACTTCAAGAAGCCACTTCAGGAATAATGCAAAGACTTAACGAACTTGTCGCTGAATTTTGCCAAGAAGAGGAAACATATGAAAGAGACATATCAGTAACAAATAGCTTAGAGGACATTAAAGTACTAACAAAAAAATCTAAACTTACAGTTATAAGCAGTATAGATAACTCAGAAGCTGCAAACATTTTTCAAAATAAATTAGGAAGCTTTAATATGTGCCATTATCGAAAACCAGGCGGCGACATCAAAGAGCTGCTTAGCGGATTAAATAATAAATTAAAAGACTTTACATGAGTTATTGGAGAGAACGACTTTAATTTTTCGCAGAATTACTCAGAAGTAGTACGCGATATTAGACATAAGCTACTAGAAGTACAGCATACAAACGTAATTATATGTTTACCTACATTCAATCTTAGCCCACAAAGAAATATTTTTAATAAAAGGATTGAGTTATTTAATCATTTAATTTACGTTGACAATTATAAATATCAATATTGTTTTCTTTTGGACTCAAACAGATATCTCGAATACTCGTTTCAAATGTTCAATAAGTACAATGGAAAAATTAACTGTAAAGGCGTACAAAGAATTGCTTACGACTTATCTGTACTTTTGTTAATTATATATAAAAAATCGTTAAATTGTGGTGATTTAGTTGAAGAGGATATGTACTCCCAACAGTTTTTTCGAGAGCAAAAATAAAAACCAACAGTTGTATAGAATATTTTTTCAAAATGTCTGTGGTTTCAATGCAAAAAAAGATCAGTTGGAAATGTATGTTGAAAGTTTAGATTGTAAGCCTAGTGTCATATGTATTTGTGAGCATTTTCTAAACAGTAACTCTGTAAATATGTTAAGTTTTATGAATTATAAACTCGTAACACAATATGTAAGAAAAAATAAAATAAGAGGGGGAACTTTAATTTTGGTAAATAATGAAAAGAACTTTGAAGAACTAAGCGTATGTAAGAAATATAGTAAGCAAGACCATTTCGAAATCTGTGGTGTTAAAGATCTTGATACTAATATTTGTATATTTTGTTGCTACAATAATAATACAGATTTTAAAGAGTTTATGTTAAAATTCGAAGCATTCTTACAACATTTCTTTAGTAAACAATGCTTAATCACAGGTGACTTTAATATAGATGTAATGACTGACGATAACGAAAGGGAAGAATTTGAAAACTTATTGAAATGTTACAATTTTAAGTATTTAGTCAAGGCAGTCACTTTTAGTAGAAACGGCTCTGAATCCTGTATTGATAATATTATAACTAATCTGCCAGATGATACGTCGATCTCTACTGAAGTAGATCATAACGGTCTGTCAGATGGGCACGCATGTATAATAACAGATTTTTACTCTGAGAGAAACGAAACTGAGAAGTGGCGAGAGAAAGTCTCATATATAGAAAGAAGAAGCTTCAGTAAAAAAAATGACCTAAATTTTAGACAACAACTTCAAAAATTTATTGGAGAAAATTAGGAATAAATGCTTTTATAAAAACTTTTACGGGAATATTCAAAACATGCTACAAAAAAACTAAGAGAAAAATAAACAAAAACAAAAACGGGAAAATATCATGGATTACAAAGGGATTAAGGATATCAAGCAAAATGAAAAGAGTATTATGCATATTAGATAAAAACCATAACCATACAAGTATTTTTAAATATAGGTCGAAGTATGTTAGAATTTACAGAAGAGTTATAAGAACTGTAAAACGATTAAGTGTGCAAGCAGAAATTAAAAACATACAAACTCGTCTAAACGTGTATGGGAAATTGTCAATGAACGGCTCAAAAAAAGTAGCTCTAGATGTAAAAATATATCTCTAAAAATTAATAATCACGTAATAACAGATTCAAAGACAATAGCAGAAAGGTTTTCTGAGATATTTAATCATGACAATCAAACATCCTCAGGAAGTTTACAAGATTCCGAAATTCTCTTGCGGAAAGGTACCAATTCCACGTATTCTCCAATTAAAAATCCAGGTGTAACTAAGACCGAAATTATTGACATTGTTAAGAAAATGCGTGACAAAAGATCTTCTGGCTATGATGACATTCCCGTATCTATAATTAAAAAACATATTGACATTTTAGCAGAACCATTAATGTATTTTTGTAATCAATGTATTGAACAAGAAATATTCCCAGAACAATTAAAATTAGCAAAAATTATACCTATACATAAAAAAAATAGTAAATTAGATCCATCAAATTTTAGAGCTGTTGCAATGTTGCCCATAGTTTCGAAAATTCTTGAAAAAATTATTAAATCGCGCATTGTTAGGCATTTAAAAGAAAACAACATTCTCAACGGTAGACAGTATGGATACCAGGAAGGAACTGGTACAACCAATGCTATTGATACAATAGTTTGCGATATAACTAGTAAGATAAATGAGAAAGTAAGGGTGGCTGGAGTTTTCCTAGACCTGAGCGCAGCCTTTGATTCCATTGATCATGATATTCTCATAATGAAACTAGAATACTATGGAATCCGAGGTAAACTATTAAACTTGTTAAGATCCTACTTAAGTAACAGACGACAATTCGTTGAGGTTACTGACAGCGAAGGTGAATGTATCAATTCGAAACAAAATTCAAAAATAATTAAAATTAACAGAGGTGTACCACAAGGTTCGATACTAGGTCCTATATTATTTTTAATATTCATCAATGATTTAATTAATTGACGAGTCATTCTGACATAAAGGTAGTAATTTATGCCGATGATACAAACGCTGTACTTTGGGACGCAAATATAGACGGTCTTAATAGAAAAATAAATATGACATTGGAATTATTCGACAACTGGTTTACTATTAATAATCTTAAATTAAATTCAGCCAAAACAAACATAATGTTATTTAAAACTACAGCGGGCAACAAAGATAAACTTGAAGTTTCTTTAAATGGTGAAAAAGTAACGCAGGTGGCTACTGTCAAATTCTTAGGTGTTAAGCTCGATGAATCACTTAACTGGAAGAGTGAATTACAAGCAGTAGTCAATAGCATCAGTAGCGCATGCTGTGCACTGAGAAATTTAAGAGAAGAATTAACGACTGACCAATTAAAATCCGTGTATTATTCTATGGTGGAATCAAGACTGCGTTACAGCATAAAATTTTGGGGAAAAAGTTACGACTATAATATCAATAAAGCGTTTATAGCACAGAAGAGGGCGATTCGGACAATGGTTCGGATTCCACCGTGGGAATCATGCGAACCACATTTCAGACGACTTCAGATCCTTACTGTTCCTTGTTTGTACATATTTGTGCTTCTGACTGACTTCATAAAAAACAGAGCCTTATATGAGACAGAGGAAGAAATGTTGAAGAGAGAAAGTACCAGACGGAAGGATCTAGTCAGAGTAATTACACCAAGGCTTAATATTGTAAAACATTGTCCGCGCAACCAAACAGTATTGTTATTTAATAAGTTGCCAAGGGAGCTAAAGAGTATTAGAAAATTATCAATATTTAAGAAAAGACTAAGAGAGCTGTTACTGGAGAAATGTTGTTATGCAGTAAATGATTTTTAGGAGTGCAATTGAGTTAACTGTTAACTGTTTTTTTTTCTTTACTTTTTTAAGATGACATTATTTGTTTAATAATTTGTGGTGTAATTGGAATGTCATTGGGTGTATTAATGTAATTTGTAAAATGTAATTCGCATACAATTTATATTGTTTTATGAATAAATTGAATTGAATTGAATCTACTGAGGATGCAGTTTCTCTTCTGGTGAAAGAAGTAGCCACGCATCTTGATAATCGACGAGCCTGTGTCGGCGCTTTTCTTGACCTAGCAAAGGCGTTTGACACAGTGTCTATTAAAATACTTCTAAGAAAGCTGGAAACAATGGGAGTGAGAGGTGTATCCCTTAAATGGTTCACTAGCTACCTGAGTCACAGACAGCAATGCGTAAAAGTAGATTCAGACGTAAGCCAATGTAAATCTGTTCCTTTCGGTGTGCCTCAGGGGAGTATTCTGGGTCCCACTTTGTTTTTAGCCTACATAAATGATCTTCCCTCGCTAGCGATGCCACAGAGTTCCATCATCTGCTACGCGGACGATACGGCAATTGTATTCTCTGCAGAAAACTGGCATAAGTGCTTTCAAGAAGTGGAAAACGGTCTATCCCAGGTATCGAAGTGGTTGAGCGCTAATCTCCTTACCCTTAACGTTAAAAAAACCAAACTGATTTGTTTTTATAAAACTGCAATTTCTGCACCTAAACAATTTCCGACAATCAAACTTCACAAGTGTTCGAGAGATTTTTCGGTCTGCTCCGATTTCAAGTGTGAAGAGGTGGAAAGAACGCGAACTATTCGTTATCTCGGTGTCACTCTCGATGAAAGACTCAATTTCTCAGACCATATAGACCTTGCGTGCGCTAGAGTACGGAAACTTATCTATGTTATGAAGTTGTTAAGAGATGCTGCTAATCACCAGTTGTTAAAACGTGTATATTTAGCACTCTGTCAATCGATTTTAACATATTGCATTGTGGTATGGGGTAGCGCAGCATCGTCTTACCTCATCAAACTGGAGCGCGCACAAAGAGCAGTCCTGAAGGTCATGCTACGAAAGTCTTTCCGCTATCGTACTACCAAGTTATATGAAGATGCACAAGTACTGAGTGTTCGTAAACTTTACATACTTAAGATTACAACGGATAAACATAGACAAGTGCAGAAATTACCTAACTACAATGAAATGCTCAGAAGGCAAGTTTACAGAGTAGATTTACCACTCGTCAATTCCATGTTTGCACACCGGTTTGAACCATTTATATCAAATTCAATTTACAACAAAATAACACGTTTATGTGACATAAAAAATGTTAGTCCTGGTAGATGTAAACATATTGTCAGATCACTAATGATGAACTGGGACTATTTTCAGACAGAGTTGTTGTTACAGACTTTGAAGTGAGTTTCTGGTGAGCATCTCTCGAATTAAATTAATAGTTATACTTAATTCTAATTTCATTCTTTAGTCTTTTTTTTTTTTTGCTGTAAAGTTTATTTTTTCTTTTCCAAATTAAAAATTTGCATAAATATGTATTGAGATGTATAGTGTTTTATTAAGAATGTACTAAATCTAATGTCGGCTTTTGAATTACGTTTGTCAAATCGTATTTGGCTACCATAGGACAGGCAGGTTGCCTAGTGTGGAGCCAACTGTTATATCTTTAAGTGTAAAATGTAAGTGTTAATAAATCATTCATTCAATCATTCATTCATTCAATCATTCATTCAATGAGACCTTTGCCCAAGAGTGTAAGTTAATAAAATCATCCATATAACTTACCATAGTATCCGTGGTCGCAAACGCACGCGGCCTGTTTGGACATCATGATACCTGTCACCGTGCTCGGTATATCTGTAAACATATGCAAAATTTGATCCAATTACAGCTTACTTCTTAGTTACTGTTCGTAGGCGATGATAAACTTGGCTACGACTTACTAATCGGCTACGAGACAGCCGTAGCCGATGCTACGACATTTATATCCGCTACAGCTGACTCACCTGGATAAGATGCGCAGTGTGAATGTGGAGGGCACTGCACGTCAGCGCAGGGCGCGGCGACGGGCGGCGACGGCGAGGGGGAGGGGGGCGGCGGCGCGAGGGGGGAGGCGCAGAGGGGGGGCGCCCAGCCGCGCGCGCACACGCAGCGGAAGCCGCTCCCCCCCGCCTCCTCCACGCAGGCGCCGCCCGCGCCGCACGGGCCCGACGCGCACGCTGACATCTACACGGTGCAAATTATATTATTCAAATTAATGCGAAGAAAGTGTACGAAAAACTATCTAACTTTGTTAATTATCTACTAAATTTGGATAAATGGAAGAAAAGTTTTCTAATTCTTTCTTACGAAACAATTCTTGTTAAATATATGTTGTCTGTCGAATCGATGTGATTTTCACAGTTGTACCTATTGCTGAAGGTCAAACTTAAAATCTGGCAGGCAGGCATGTTATATTTACAGTAAATTAGGCGCGGACGACGTCGCGGGTCACAACTAGTGTAGCCGGGGAGGCAGGCGCACACGAACCCGCCGTACGTGTCGTAGACTTAAAATCTGGCAGGCAGGCATGTTATATTTACAGTAAATTAGGCGCGGACGACGTCGCGGGTCACAACTAGTGTAGCCGGGGAGGCAGGCGCACACGAACCCGCCGTACGTGTCGTAGCAATGTTGTGAGAGCTAGTGCAATACAAACAAACACACACGGACCCTGTGACAGTGGTCGCCGGTGTAGCCGGGGAGGCAGGCGCACACGAACCCGCCGTACGTGTCGTAGCACTGTTGTGAGAGCTAGTGCAATACAAACAAACACACACGGACCCTGTGACAGTGGTCGCCGGTGTAGCCGGGGAGGCAGGCGCACACGAACCCGCCGTACGTGTCGCAGCAGATGTTGTGAGAGCTAGTGCAATACAAACACACACGGACCCTGTGACAGTGGTCGCCGGTGTAGCCGGGGAGGCAGGCGCACACGAACCCGCCGTACGTGTCGCAGCAGATGTTGTGAGAGCTAGTGCAATACAAACACAAACGGACCCTGTGACAGTGGTCGCCGGTGTAGCCGGGGAGGCAGGCGCACACGAACCCGCCGTACGTGTCGTAGCAGATGTTGTGAGAGCTAGTGCAATACAAACACACACGGACCCTGTGACAGTGGTCGCCGGTGTAGCCGGGGAGGCAGGCGCACACGAACCCGCCGTACGTGTCGTAGCAGATGTTGTGAGAGCTAGTGCAATACAAACACACACGGACCCTGTGACAGTGGTCGCCGGTGTAGCCGGGGAGGCAGGCGCACACGAACCCGCCGTACGTGTCGTAGCAGATGTTGTGAGAGCTAGTGCAATACAAACACACACGGACCCTGTGACAGTGGTCGCCGGTGTAGCCGGGGAGGCAGGCGCACACGAACCCGCCGTACGTGTCGCAGCAGATGTTGTGAGAGCTAGTGCAATACAAACACACACGGACCCTGTGACAGTGGTCGCCGGTGTAGCCGGGGAGGCAGGCGCACACGAACCCGCCGTACGTGTCGAAGCAGATGTTGTGAGAGCTAGTGCAATACAAACACAAACGGACCCTGTGACAGTGGTCGCCGGTGTAGCCGGGGAGGCAGGCGCACACGAACCCGCCGTACGTGTCGTAGCAGATGTTGTGAGAGCTAGTGCAATACAAACACACACGGACCCTGTGACAGTGGTCGCCGGTGTAGCCGGGGAGGCAGGCGCACACGAACCCGCCGTACGTGTCGTAGCAGATGTTGTGAGAGCTAGTGCAATACAAACACACACGGACCCTGTGACAGTGGTCGCCGGTGTAGCCGGGGAGGCAGGCGCACACGAACCCGCCGTACGTGTCGCAGCAGATGTTGTGAGAGCTAGTGCAATACAAACACACACGGACCCTGTGACAGTGGTCGCCGGTGTAGCCGGGGAGGCAGGCGCACACGAACCCGCCGTACGTGTCGTAGCAGATGTTGTGAGAGCTAGTGCAATACAAACACACACGGACCCTGTGACAGTGGTCGCCGGTGTAGCCGGGGAGGCAGGCGCACACGAACCCGCCGTACGTGTCGTAGCACACGCCGTGTCCGCAAATGTTGCGTTCTTCCTCACATTCGTTCACATTCGTCTCGCACCGGGGGCCCGTGTAACCTATAATACAATAAAACAAATGCGGGTCAAACTCGCGCACCAAGGGTTCCGTACACGCAAAACATTTTATTTTATTTTTATTTTATTTATTTTATACATTCGGAAGACCAACAGCTAGATTAATATAATAGTAACAATATACAAATTTCAAAGCCAATCTTCACATATAATAACACACTAGAAATTTTGAATTTTCGGGAACGCCAACAACATATTCAGATAATCACAGAACATCATCAGCCCCCGTAGCATGGCTTGCGCGACAGATAAGAGTCGCGGGTCGTTAAAATTTTAAACCATCGCCAATTTTATCTATGCGTCGAGCATGGGTTGACAGCGCGATAGAATTTCTCCCGTGGTTAAATTTTAAACTACGTCTTAAAATGGCATTGCCATAATATGAAATATAAGATATTTAAACGTGGTAACACTGAATCGGTAAATAGTGGTGTCCATAACTGTTCACTCTTTTCATTCAATTTTTGACGTTTTTTATTAATTTGTCTATGATTTTTGTCTATGTCACTACTTTTCAAAAGTTTTCTCCGCCAATCCACCATTTGTTTTGTATTTCGGTGTTTTCATACGAAGGTGTATACTTTGAAAAGAATCTTGAGTGTTAATTCCGGGCTTAATTTTTAATTTTCTAGAAATTCTTCCCTTGGGAGACTCCATATATAGGCGAGGTCCCTTACCTCCGTCCTTTGCCTTTTTCTTTCATGTTTTTCGTCCCAAAATGATAAATATTGACGGAAGTAGCCTCTCGACATCTGTTAACAGTAGCGGATTTAGGGGGAGGCACGGGGGCACGTGCCCCCCCAGACTGCTTTTTCGTGTACCTACTGTAGAGGGGGATTCCACGACAGTGCATATCAAATTAGGCAATAACAGAAACGTGCCCCCCCCAGACAGCATCAGGCAGGACGAGTGATGTGCCGTTTCCGAAATTTTCAAAGAAACAGCGGAAAGTTTCTTGGAAATTTCACGGAAATTTTCCTAAAAACCCGAGTAATTTCTGAGAATTTTCGGAAATTATCAAGGGAAGAAATGTTCGGGAACAGGAAATTTCTCGGCGGCACTCGCTAACTCGCTAGGCAGGACCAATGTCGATTTGTTGCACCCCCCCCCCCCCTCAACATTCATAGTTCACCACTTGTGCCCCCCCCCAGAAAAAAATTCTGGATCCGCCGTTGTCTGTTAATAAACCAATGATATATACCTACTAAATAGGAACTGGCTAAAACATTCAGTTTACAAAACCATTCTTCTTCCTAAGAGGTTAGCTTCGAAATTATATGAAAAGCCTTATATGATAATGTTGTAGGTATATACCTACCATTAGTTCTTGGGTCTGTTTAAGCCGAAGTGCTTATCGTTAAGACTCTTACTTTACTATTTTATTAAATAAAATCGAAGTATTTGTTCGTCTTACCTTTTATCTGGGTCTTGGAAATCACCGATATATTTAAGCTATAGAGCTGTCAAAAGTCGACAATTTATCTTCAAAAGACGGCAGCCATTTTGTAGCCATGCTCGCACTTGAGACAAAAATCGCGGCCTACGATAAAATGACAGATCGTTTGTACAATTTAAACCTATGGACTAAACCCATGCTCGCAGCGATTAATAACGCGGGCAGTGCGACAAAAACGTAGGTTAAAATCGTTGTCGCGCTGGCCATGCTACGGGGGCAGTAATGCCTAAGTATCTACAGGCTACAAGTAACATATATGTAACATGTAAATATTATAATAAATGATTTGTAATGAACATTACAAACAAAGGTCCTGGATTTTAGTGCATAATACTATACAAACTTAATAAAACCTCAAGAAAAATAAATTAAACAAAAATAAGAAACAAACTAATGTTCAAAGAATTTGCCATACAATAAACGTTTAGCCCTGGCTGGAGTTGTATTAAAAATATCAAAATTCTAAGGTTTTGGAAACAGTGTTGAACAGTCTACCTGCTCGCCATAGGAATGAGTTTTGTCTATAATTGGTCGATACCACCGAAAGACTGATAGGAGAATAATGCCGAAGAGATTTGGCGGGAACTGAGAAATTAAGCTTAGACAATAGCTCTGGGGAATCTACCAATCCAGTCGTCAACTTTAACAGATAGGTGATATCCGCAACTTCACGGCGTAAATTTAGGGGAACGAGATGATGCTGCTTACACAGTGGAACATAATATAATGTATTATAATTAATTTTAATTTTTCACATTATAGCTCTAACAAAACAAACTTAACTTTGCAGTTCGATCCCTAGAATTCATACTGTCTGTCAACTACATACATTATAGTCCCGCTCTTTCCCGAAATGTGTTTTGGTTGTTTGATTTTTTACTACTAAAGACTTGGCCTATTCCCTTCATAAGGAATAAGATCGTAAACAACTATTTTCAAATTGATTATCGTAAATAAAAAAATCGCAAACATTTTTTTCCTACTATAATCAGTATTACCATATGAAGATTTTTTGAATTTGCCGCGTTTTCTCAGGTCGCGCTTTTATTTGCCACACTCTACTATATAAGCTCTAGCGAGTTGCTGAGGTTACCAACGGTTATGATGTAAATCACTAGATGGCGCTGTTCTATTTTAAAACTCAGTATGGTTTGTCGCTCGTGTATACTCTTAAAATGGGGAGAATAATTTTAACTTAGACAGACGGACGAATCTATAAGGGTTCCTTTTTAACGATTTTTGGAGGGCGCATACGAAAGTATTGTGACCCGATTTAATTAGTAATGATATTTCATATAATTTAATCAATTTATAATTGAATTTTATACAGAATACATAATATATCCATTATCCATATCAATTGCGCCAACTGTGACAAGTTACAACGGTTTCAAACTAGTGCCAGACATTTTTAGTCTTGTATGGTTCTGTTTTAATTTTTAATTTAAAAAAAAAACGATACAGGTACGGTACACAATTTTTCAATTTGAATTGACACAACACTATGTCAGTAAACAGCTGTTAGATTCAAGGTCAATCATCAACAACTATCAAAATTAAATCACACCTCCTAGACTCGGCGCCTGGTATTGTAATACATTAGAATTTGCGAAAGAGGTTCCGCACTCTTTTTTTGCAAATGATAACACTTTCTGTATGTCTGAAGATTTTCCGACAAGATCTAGAGAAAAGATGAGACCTGGCCTCATTCTGACAATGTAACTGGCAGCACAATACCAATATTAACGTAACTGTCACTATAACCTGAGTTGTTGATGTGTCAAAGTGAAAAATATTTATGCGGTTAGGTGATTTCTAATTAAAGACTTGACGAAAACACTGAAAAGAGACTTGCGAATGGTATTTTAAAATGATCAATCAATTTAAAGTAAAAACATAAAAAAAGTAATCCATCGGAAACGAAGCTCCAGCGAAATAAATCTCCTCACAATGTGGGCCGTGTCCAGGAGTACCGCCCGAGTTATTCATATTATTTTTATAGTAATTTGTTTATTTCTTTATTTTCTCACGTTTGTTGAGAAAAGCACTAAACATGCCTCGGCGGAAATTAGAATTTGCTGGACTCGTAATTATTCAAGGCCTCGCTTGCGCTCGGCCTTGAAACCTACTCGTCCAGCAAAATTCTTACTTCCCGGCCTCTGCAGTAATGTACTATAAATTTCGTTGTGAGAGAAAAAAACAAAATCTATGGTATTTAAGAACCTACATATTTTGCGTAAAATATGACTGGGCTGCATGGGCCATGTTTCCCTTGCACTAATTAAATATTTAAAAATGTCCGAATATGAATAGAATAGAATAATTTATTTGCATAGATTTTCTGTATGTAGGTACACAAAAATATTACATTCTAAATTTAATTAAATAACAATAATTATATTTATATTAAAAAAAGATCAAAAATTATGACAAATATTACCGTCATTATTTATTATTTTTAGATATTAATTTATTTGACGTCTTTTTTTTACATTTTTAAATAAAAGATATACAAAAAAAGCACGGCAGCGGCAGCGGGGCTCCAACGAATGGAATCTCCTCACAATGCGGTCCGTGTCCAGGAGTCCCACAGAGTTATATCATTTTATACATGTATTTTATACATTATACATGCCTAGGCGGGAATTCTCTGCCTCTGCAGTAATGTACTAATATCGCCCGATAGCATCATTACATGAATGCAATTGTCATCTTTTAATCAGCAGGCCTACTATCAACTCTTAATACGAGCCAGTTGACGACCTAAATTGAGCTGTATCGCAATTTCGTACCATCAAGCCCATATTACGATCTAGTTTAGGTAGTCACCAAAAGAAGATCGGGATTGGGTGGCAATCTGACACCATCCACTCATTTTGCATATAATTTCGTACCACGACGTGCTTTACGAGCCTAAATTGGATCGTTTAGCTGTCAAACTTAGCGATTCAAACAAAGTTGCTTTTCGCCGATCGCAAGTGAATTGTTTACTAGAATTTGTTAATAAAATAATTAAAAAACAGTATCAAAATGTGAGAATCATTTTTTTGTGATGGAAAAGTTATCTTCAATTAATTTTCGGTTGCATAATCCCATATTTTTTATTGTTCATTTTAAGATGTGTGATGACGAGTATGTTCCGAAATCGAAACTATGTTCTTGTTCATATTCTAGTCTACATTATATCGCATTTTTAATATTTTTTGAATATTTTATTGAGTTTTATACTTAGTATTAAGTAGAGATGCGCCGAATAGTGATTTTACCGTATAACCGAATACCGAATATTATTCGGTTTAACCTTTACCGAACCGAATATTCGGCCGAATTATTCGGTTTACCATTACTTTGTTTTGCCGCGTAAAAATATCAATACATATAATAAAACTGTAACTGGTCTGTGTCTGTGTCTGTACATAGAAGATTTTTAAGAAAATATCTATGAGGGGCCAATAGAAGCCAAAACCATTTTTTGTAGAATTTTTGTCTGTCTTTCTGTTTGTATGTTTGTACGCGCATCACGCAAAAACTACTGGACTAAAGATGCGGTTTTCACTGTTGTATTATAGAAGGTCTAACTTAAAATCTGACATAAGTTTAATCTTGATACGGCTTAGAACCTGAGATATGCGCAGACGAAGTCGCGGGCACAGGCTAGTTTTTAATAATTAAATCGCTTTGAGCTCCAGATTATAATTTTAGTTGATATTTTATTTAATTATTAAAAATATAGGCATGAAACAAAAAAGTAATGGGGGTGTCGCTGATAAATTAGAGCATTTGAGTTCATACTGTTTTTGGTTTGTTTTTTGGTCGTTGTGAAATTTGTATTAAAAAAAAACCAATTTATTTTCTAAAATTCTATTAGAATCAGTATACACAACTTCTACAGTATTTTAAAAATCTAAATTATTAGGTTTTTCCTGCGAAACTATGGGTTGAAAAATAGACAGTTATTTACAAATGTTCGCGTTGGGCGCCCTCTTAAGAAATAAATAAGTTTTATTTGACTTATATAATATAACAAAAATCTGGCATATGAAGCCGGCTTTCCATGTCATATAGCCAAGAAACAGAATTTTCGTTTTTTAATTTAAAAAAATAATTGAACCGAATATATTCGGCAACAAAGCCGAATAATTCGGCCGAATACGAATAGTGGAAAACATGCCGAATACGCCGAATACCGAATACCAAACGAATATTCGGCGCATCTCTAGTATTAAGACATAAGCATAATAAAGTCGCATAAAATCAAAATTATCTTTTTATAAAGTAGACATTTATTCGCCCGAATAGTAAGGCCTTTGTTTCTGAACGCTACAATCTTGAAACGGGCTGCCTATATAGCGTTATCTCTTTCTTACATAAAGCGTTATCTCTTTCTTACATCTTGAAGTTGTCACGCGGTTTTGCGGTTCAGAGACAATATATATATTTTTAATTTGATTTCATTCGCTCGCAACAATTCAAATGCGACTTTGTTTTTGTATGGTGATGTACGAAAGAAAGCTTCTCATTTTATGCTGGCGCTTCACATCGCTATTCGGTGTTCGCGTTTTTGTTCGGCTTTGTTCGCTATATTTCGTGTCGAAGTCCGAATATAACGAACACACCGTCTACACATCGTACATGAATAGCGAATATGCCGAACATATACGAATATTTTTGCTATAGTAGAAACTCATCGAACGCAAAGATGGACGTATTGACTGCAGCAGCGGCTTATTATTTCCATCGGGCCAATTACCAGTATATGTTATGCGAACATAAATACAAAGTCGTCAAAAGACCACGGAGAAGGCGCTGGTGGATGTTAACAATTCATTCATATTAAATATGCAACCATCAAAGAATCTCGCTTTTTTTTAAGCTCTTTTATAGTGCCTGTATATTCCAGGCTCTTCTTAATACTATTCCATGCGTCAATAACTTTGCTTCTGTTTTTATGAGATGTATGTTGCGGGTCCCATATGCAGGGATGCATTTGATAATATTCTAAAAATCTCATGACCATGTCATTTGACCAATCCATCTTGGCGCGATCGAGCTGTAAATAAATCTATGAAATAAACTAAGTAAACAAACACGTCCGTCGTTGTCGCGCACCGCTTACTACTGGGCGAGCGATGTGTGGACGGCAAACGAACATATTCGGTATATTCGCAATCCTTTGATATGTGGCAAAAAACCGACAAGTGGCGGATCGGGGTGTTCGTGTATTCGCGTATTCGTCTTGTTCGTGAAGAATAGGCAAATATAGACGAACAGAGCCTCTTCACATCGTCGTATTCGGGCGAATAAGACAAATACGCGAACACGAATAGCGATGTGTGGTGCCAGCATTAGGTTCCTACATTGAATTGTTCGATATTTGAATCGTTACGCAATAGTTGATAGTAGGCCTGCAGTTCACGTTTTTCCTTCGTACATCATCGCCGTGTGTGCATTTAAGTGTTTTCGAATACATTTTAGCAACAACTACTCAGGTTTTTATCCCGAATTTTCCCAAGCAACTAGTTAGATTAGAAATACAATGAACTAGGTACCAGTGTTAGTGCAGTCGCAGGTGTAGTTGTTGACGGCGTCCTGGCAGCGGCCGCCGTGCAGACAGCCGGCCGCGCCCGCGCACTCGTCCACGTCCGTCTCGCAGTTGCGGCCCGTGAACCCTGCAACGATCACTTATGTTACGAGGCGGGCATACCCGTGACACTCTCTGTACGTGAGAGTACGAGGGCCGGTGACCATAGAGAAAAAATACTCCTTATAGCCATACCGTTCATGATTGATGATAGGAGTGACAGACCGCGTCATAGCAGCCCTGAAGAAAGACATTATAATATAAACATCTGGTGGAGGTGGGCACACCCCCGCACACGTCCAGTCACCCACACATAGCCGTAAGCGATTTTACGGCATACATTCTTAAGTGTCGCTTCTATCCCGTAGTGCATTTTTTCTTTGCCTGTGGTATGAATCATAGGGTAGTCAGTCACCTTGGCCTTTAGTGTTGGAATAATGAAGGGCCGAGGTGACAACCCTGTATGACACCATAAAAAAAGGCTTCGGACCAAGCGAGTAATAATCACCTAGGATTCGCAATATGTCCTATCATTAAGTTAAATGTAAGGAATAGAGTGTAGTTTGAATGTAGCGTTAGAGACGTGAGGTGACTACCCTGTCGTGTGTACCACAGGGTAATCACCTCGGGCCTCGCCTTTTAGTGTTGGAATAACAAAGGGCTGAGGTGACAACCCTGTAGGAAACCCTAAAACAAAATCTTCGAGTAATAATCATGTGATGTAAGAAATAGAGTGTAGTTAGAATGTTACCGGGCGGGCAGGCGCACACGTAGGAGTCGTCGCCGGGCGCCACGCTGCAGCTGCCGTTGTTGCGGCACGGGCCCGCCTGGCACGCCGGGTCCAGCGACACCTCCAGCTCGCAGTGCGCGCCTGCAACCAGAACACATTGTAACACAACGCATTGTGACGCTTGGCAGCTGTGACGTCACCACTGACCGTGATAGCGCGGCGTGCACACGCAGCTGTAGTCCCCCCTCGCGTCGAGCACGCAGCGCCCTGAATGCTGGCAAGGGGACGAGAGACAGGGGTCCCCGGCGTCCACCTCGCAGTTGTTGCCCGTGTACCGAGCTGTGCAGTGGCATTCGTATCTGAAGATCAACATTTACAATCATTACTTTTTGGTACAAGATTTTATCGACGAAAACTGTTTACCTCAGGGCCTTTGTCACGACAAATCCATTTCGGAATATAAACGTACGTGGCATTTACAATATCACAACAGCTCCGTTCACGTTCAACATTGTAATCCAATTTTCATAATGCACGAATTACACTGACAACTAGATAGGTGAAACGAAACCAACTAAAAGCTAATAAAAATAAAACACTCGAGAAAATTTCTTATCTCATTGTTTTTCTACCGAAATAACATATCAAAGGAAACACGTTACCTGTCATGCCTAGAGATGCAAGTACCGTGTCGCATGCAGGGCTCGTTGTAGCAGTGGTCTTTGGGTGGTATTCTTAAAACGTCTTTGCCATCTTTGCCTGTAATTAGAAAAGTTCTTATCAACTTCTGATTCTTTAAAAGTATTTATATCTATTACTTTTTCTCATTAGGCTTTGCTACCAAATGTTCCAGTTAATTATTTTTTCTTTCATCAGTGGTGGTTCTTAAATCTTATGGTGTTCCACAGGGCTCTCATTTCGGTCCTTCATTAATAGTTAATTTTTAATGCTGTTGGTACTGATCACTCTTCAACTTGTGGATATAGAGGCACTTTACTTTGTTACATGTGACACTGTTTTATTTTAGCAGATACGATGACTTTATAAATTGAGATAGCACTGACACTCATCAGTAGAGAGCGGGCAGTGTCCAAAGAGGACGTTGTGGAACTGCGCGTTGTTGTCGTGGAACTCGAGCTGCGGGCCCTCGTGGATGCAGCCGCTGAACACGTTGCCCACGAGCACCTCCGGGTTCCAGGTCACCTTAAGTGAGATAGCACTCACACTCATCAGTAGAGAGCGGGCAGTGTCCAAAGAGGACGTTGTGGAACTGCGCGTTGTTGTCGTGGAACTCGAGCTGCGGGCCCTCGTGGATGCAGCCGCTGAACACGTTGCCCACGAGCACCTTCGGATTCCAGGTCACCTTAAGTGAGATAGCACTCACACTCATCAGTAGAGAGCGGGCAGTGTCCAAAGAGGACGTTGTGGAACTGCGCGTTGTTGTCGTGGAACTCGAGCTGCGGGCCCTCGTGGATGCAGCCGCTGAACACGTTGCCCACGAGCACCTCCGGGTTCCAGGTCACCTTAAGTGAGATAGCACTCACACTCATCAGTAGAGAGCGGGCAGTGTCCAAAGAGGACGTTGTGGAACTGCGCGTTGTTGTCGTGGAACTCAAGCTGCGGGCCCTCGTGGATGCAGCCGCTGAACACGTTGCCCACGAGCACCTTCGGATTCCAGGTCACCTTAAGTGAGATAGCACTCACACTCATCAGTAGAGAGCGGGCAGTGTCCAAAGAGGACGTTGTGGAACTGCGCGTTGTTGTCGTGGAACTCGAGCTGCGGGCCCTCGTGGATGCAGCCGCTGAACACGTTGCCCACGAGCACCTACGGATTCCAGGTCACCTTAAGTGAGATAGCACTCACACTCATCAGTAGAGAGCGGGCAGTGTCCAAAGAGGACGTTGTGGAACTGCGCGTTGTTGTCGTGGAACTCGAGCTGCGGGCCCTCGTGGATGCAGCCGCTGAACACGTTGCCCACGAGCACCTCCGGGTTCCAGGTCACCTTAAGTGAGATAGCACTCACACTCATCAGTAGAGAGCGGGCAGTGTCCAAAGAGGACGTTGTGGAACTGCGCGTTGTTGTCGTGGAACTCGAGCTGCGGGCCCTCGTGGATGCAGCCGCTGAACACGTTGCCCACGAGCACCTACGGATTCCAGGTCACCTTAAGTGAGATAGCACTCACACTCATCAGTAGAGAGCGGGCAGTGTCCAAAGAGGACGTTGTGGAACTGCGCGTTGTTGTCGTGGAACTCGAGCTGCGGGCCCTCGTGGATGCAGCCGCTGAACACGTTGCCCACGAGCACCTCCGGGTTCCAGGTCACCTTAAGTGAGATAGCACTCACACTCATCAGTAGAGAGCGGGCAGTGTCCAAAGAGGACGTTGTGGAACTGCGCGTTGTTGTCGTGGAACTCGAGCTGCGGGCCCTCGTGGATGCAGCCGCTGAACACGTTGCCCACGAGCACCTCCGGGTTCCAGGTCACCTTAAGTGAGATAGCACTCACACTCATCAGTAGAGAGCGGGCAGTGTCCAAAGAGGACGTTGTGGAACTGCGCGTTGTTGTCGTGGAACTCGAGCTGCGGGCCCTCGTGGATGCAGCCGCTGAACACGTTGCCCACGAGCACCTCCGGGATCCAGGTCACCTTAAGTGAGATAGCACTCACACTCATCAGTAGAGAGCGGGCAGTGTCCAAAGAGGACGTTGTGGAACTGCGCGTTGTTGTCGTGGAACTCGAGCTGCGGGCCCTCGTGGATGCAGCCGCTGAACACGTTGCCCACGAGCACCTCCGGGTTCCAGGTCACCTTAAGTGAGATAGCACTCACACTCATCAGTAGAGAGCGGGCAGTGTCCAAAGAGGACGTTGTGGAACTGCGCGTTGTTGTCGTGGAACTCGAGCTGCGGGCCCTCGTGGATGCAGCCGCTGAACACGTTGCCCACGAGCACCTCCGCACCGCCCGCCTCCAGAGCGCCCGGCGACAGCAGCTCGGGGTTCCAGGTCACGTTGGATATCACCTGAGGATAACATACAATAGAAATTGGATATGGTGAAAATTTTCGATGTGCAGGAAGTCCTGCTCGCATGGAATTTTTTCACGATATCTAATTTCTTATGAGAGTACTTGAGATTGAGAACATACAAGTTTTTTTTTTTTTTTTTCAATTTGTGCCATTATCGAATTTATCGATATTTAAAGAATCGAGTGTAGACTTATAGGACAGTTATCCAATCCTATTCATGTAAGTTTCTTTATTCCAATATAAGTCCGGCTAAGATTTTGGTGTGAAAGGTATTTTTTAGATTCCTTGCATTCCTACGAATGACAGTGAGTTTTTTATTTTTTAAATAATTTGCTTGTTACGAGCACACACACTTTCATATATGTCGGAATTAACACAGCATTTTCTGTTGACGTATAAAAATCGAAGATAGGATCATCTGACCAAGAAATCCAAGAGACCAGCTACACTATTACATATGTATATGGAAATGGCGCCTTAGCAAAAGTCGTTCAACCTGATGAGCATTTTCTGCTGACGTATAAAAATTCAAGATTATGGAACATCTGATGAAGAACTCCAAGAGATCATCTACTCTATAAAATAAATGGAAATGGGGCCTTAGCAAAAGTCGTTCAACCGACGTATAAATAGACAGGACACGGGATAGGACAAAGAGGAACTCGGGTGGAAGTGGTGGTACACGGGAAATTGTAGATAACGAGCAGACGAAGATCGTTTATTGAATGAAATATCACTTTTGATTCATTTTAACACCGCGACTGTACTACGAGTACCTAATATATTCCCGCGGGACACGGGATAACCAAATGGCTGAAATTTTGAGTACTGGAGTTTAGGTTACTAGTTTGAAACACAAAAACATTATTCATCTAAGCGAATCTCACGCGGGCGTAGCCGCGGGCAACAGCTAGTATCAATCTATTGACACTCTTCAAGGTTCTCCACCTTGCCATCTTATCAACCAAATCAACAATGTAAATAGCAAGTAGCAAGGCAGATTTCAAATATTTTTTAGAAAGAACTTTGTTGTTGCACATCTTTTGATTTTTTTTCTGTACCACGCAGATCAGCCTCCACAGTGTCTCTCCACTGGGCACAGGCAACTGGCGAGCTATCACGCAGTATAAAAGTCATGGCGCTCTCTCGTTTAGGAGGCCAAGATCCACTTTGGAGTCAGAGTAAGTATCTGTACTCACCTGTGATTCTTTATCCACTTCGAGCAGCAACGCCGGCGGACTGGGCCGGTATCTCAAAGCCACCCAATGCCACTTGTTGTCCAGGGTCTCCTTCGCGAGCGCCTCCTGCCTGGTCGGCTGGGTCGGCAGCGTCCACGACACCACGACCTGCTCGTATAAAGCCGTCACGTGGAGTGTGTAGCGCTCGAAACGCTGCGAGAATAACTCGCCTCCTGTAAACACCACAAAATATTATGATTAATCCTTCGAGCTTAATTATGATTGATTAATCCTGCAGCCTTAATTTAAAGGCTGCAGCTGCAGATTATAATAGGATAAGTATCTTATTGCTCTTATAGTTTAGCTGACATTAAACTCAATATCAACCGAGTCTGTAAAACCAAGGAGGAACGAGATATCATCAAATAATCGACACGACCCTCTATTATTTAACATGATTACTAACTAAACATGTGTACAAAAATACAACTATGGGAATGGGACGCTATTAAAAGTTTTCTCTTAAAGAAGAGCCAAATTACAGCCAATAGAAAATGTACCACTTTTGTAAACCGTTCATATGGATTACTAAAAGGCTTGAAATGGTAATTAATAAGAATGATATTACATTTATTATGTACAATAGCTGATGATAGACCTACATTAGCGATGTAAAAAATAAATTGATGAAACACCTACAACAACTATATAGTACAAGTTAAATAACAAAAGCCAATCAACTACGGAATATAAACTAGCGGATTTTAACTTTTTAATTAACAATCAATACTTACTATTTTAGTTACTACGTGCAAATCGAATAACTCTGGCTGAGGCTTCAACTGCATTTTATTTGCAGTAGTAAGACATTCATACATTTTGCAGAAATATATTGAATGTAAGCAGTCAGCTTCTTAAATTTAGCTTTGTTCAGAGCCAGTCTGAACAGTTATTTTACTGTTTTAATTCCCGTCCCATCTCTGATGTTCCTGAGCCAAGACATCTTCCGTCCGCCCACTCTACGCTTTCAAGCAATCTTTCCCATCATGATGTTTTGAAGGAGATGGTATTGTGTTTCTCAATATATAATCTAGCATTAGCGATACGATAATGGTGATAATGATGGGCAGTCGCTGGAAAGGGAAAGGTCGAAGGAAGGAAACAGTCTTGGCAACGAAACAACGGAATGGACGGAGAATGGACCATGATAGCGAACGCAGCTGAGTTGTTCCGTCGATCTAGGGACAAGAAGGACTGCTTATCGCTAACCTTCACTAATTGAAGAGGCACCTTTAGAAGAAGAAAACTTTTTAGCAACATAAATCAAAACCAGCAAATACAATTAGTCATAGCAAACTGGGCTTCCGAGCTGTCTTTGGAGAGTGGGTCAAGTATGATACATCGCTAGCTAATTAGTTGTAGAGGACCGTACCTGAGTCTAGGGCTACCGGGCAAGTTGGGTGAGATGAGTCAACTATGAAATGAGATTGAATCGCATGAATATTATATGAAATGTATGACAGGTTATTGAAGAGTATGAAAGATTATATCGATAAAACCCTGGTGAACCATACAATGACTACTAAACCTAGCAAAAGTCATGCATGATGCGTGATCTTTATAACTATTAAAAATTACAAAAAGCCGGTTCAGATAAGATTCGAATGGATTTTTTTCAAGTTACGTCCATGCTGTACCTACCCGCGGCAGGGTGGCAATGTAAATAGCAACAGTTCACGTGGAATGCAAACAATTCGTGACGTGAGCTGTTGGGGGTTCCGCCCACCTCTACGCTCCAGTGTACACGTAATGTGATAAATCTGCTCTGACGTCACCAGCTAGGGTTGTCAGGAGGTTATTTATTGATAGGAGTGATGACCATGACTGGCAGCAGCTGGAAGCTATAGTGGCCGAGTGCTTAGGACGCCCGCCTGTGATCGAATCCAGCTTGTGAAAACTGCGATGAATTTGAATAAACTATTTATTAGCTGTGTCACACGGCTTCATTCCCGTAATGACTTCGGGATTTCGGACAGCCCTATTATTGATTTTTTTTAATTCGAACCGGTAGTTCCAGAGATTAGCGTTTTTGAACGCTAAAGAGTTTATTCTTCAGCTTTATTACGAGTATGTTAGCAATGATTAAATAATGAATACAATGCAGTGGAACCCCGAGCACCTGCCAGCCCTATCTCCGGGTCACCGGTCAGCTCTATCGATTGCGCTCGCGTGCATAACGCTCATACACTCAAAATCGCATTGCTTGTACAGGCAACAGCAAATCAAACAACCCAAATTCAGTGTACATTACTGCCGCATAGGGATAACTTGACATAAATCGAAATAATTAGACGACACGTAGACTAAATGCAATGCCATTTACTGGCTTTGTCTGTTGCCCTGACGGCGACGCACACAAAAAGTTCGATTGTGAATTTAGCGTAGGTGTGATGATGACAATGCCGATGGCTATAGGGCATAGACTTGAGACAGAAGTCGAAAAATATGTTTTTTGATACTTTTATGTCTTTACGTGGAAGTGTCTGTCGTGGTACTTATAAATTCCTCGCTTATAACACACTTGACGAGAAAGAATGTCGAAATGTTGTGCTTGACATGCAGCCGACTATATAAACGCAGGGGTAGCCCGCAACTAGGTTAGGCTGTCACGCCCCGCCGCGCGGATTTAAAAACACTTTCTGTTATGATACTAGTCACTTAGCAACATGCTATTTTGTTGCACACCTTTTGATAGCAGAAAATTGTGACAAAGCATGGGCACGAAACCCGGCAAGTCCCACATATTTATTTTTCTTATTTGGTTTTAAGCAAGGTCAATCGATCTTTTAACGCTCAAAGATATCGGAGTAGAAATTTTCAAATAGAATAAATAACAACTTAAGGATGGAATATAAAAGTAGAAACCCTATGTGACACCCAAGCACCCAACAGTATCGTGTGACGTGGGAACACGGCAAGATGATTTTCCCAGTTTTCATCGAGCATCTTACGAGCAGGCCATAGATAGTCTCGTATCCAATGATGCGTTCAATATTATATACAAACAAATATTACTAAAGCTTTAAGTTTAGGGCTCAAATGATAGGGCAGACAGATAGGTAAATAAATAATGACAATGGGAAAATAGTTGTATCTATCTGGCAGTTACAGTACTGTAATAACAGAAAATTGGAATAGATGATCTTAATGACATCTCGTTCGAAACAGATTAGAATAGCTGCAGCTAAACGGGAACATAAATAATCATGAACACTAGTGTAGAAATAGGTCGTGCGTGTGAATAGTAGATGACACAAGATAATATAAGATATCTAAAATAAATTAAGATATTAAAGGCACTATTCGAAACATTATTTTAGAAGGAACCTTTAGCCACAGAATAACACGGACCTCCACGCTAAGTGGTTGTCCATTCTGCTTTTTGCCTTTAGCAGCCAAACTAAACAAGAAGGAGACCAACAAAATGGAGGACCAAGTTGAACAATGCGCACTAATGCGCAGTGTCACCAAGTTTAGCTGCTTTAACGGTCCGCCACGGCCAATTACAGAAGCTCACGAGTCCCGAGTTCACTAACTTAAGTTATATATATAGGTACTACATTAAACCAAAACCCTGTGCTTACAGAAAAAAAGTATGATTTGCGTGCCGAAATATGAGAATTTCTGAAAAAAAATCGTATGGATGGTAAACAGAGAGAGTCTCAAAATATCAGCCGTGTCCGTTACGTAGGTGCGCATCGAAATTTGAGAAGTTAAGTGAGATGCATGTAAGCTTGTAAATTGCACTACGTTCTCTTAACAATAACCAACGTTAATAATACCAACGACAATATTTTGAGGTACTGCTCCAACTTTTACATAAAAAGAATACACAGTACAGAAAGTTTTTAATCGCATCAATCCGACGAATCAAAATGATGGTCTTCTAAAAAATATTATTGTTCATGTGGGATTATTGTTGTTTTTTTAGTAGATATTTTATAGTTTTAATGTTCTTACTGGTTTTGAGTGAAGTAAAATACAAAAATCAAGCAATTTTCGTTTTGCCGTGACTGTAACTTTTAGAATTCTGTAGAGCCATCGGCAAAAAGCCTGATGATGCCTTGTAATGTCCCACGTCTGAGATTGATTGATGCCCACCGGTGAATGCGCGGGAATGCAATATGTGCAATGAGTTTTGGATTTTGAAAAAGGTAACTTATCAAAAGTTACTGAAAAACAAAGTATTTGAATGTGTTTTGGATTTTGAAAGAGATAACTAAGGTTATTGGAAAGCATAGTTTTCGGTGCAATACAGTCCACTCAGAAGCCGTCTCCACGAGCCGTGGTCACAAGACGGCACGTCCGTCACGAAGGCCGATAAGTAAAAGTAATTGTCAAATCGGCCCTTCTATAATAATTGAAAGATTATAACCATAACACCAAGTTATTCTCGTCGTGGTTTTAGCGCAATAAAAGAGTTAAACTCCAGTTATATTTTCGCCATTGGTTTGGTACTTCGGGAAGGTTAATGATATTTATGTACAGTCAAATGCATGCAAGTCACTCCGCATGGACCTCTATTCCGTGATGATAGCAGCGATGTGCTGATGGATACTAAGGAAATTGAGCTAGTGTTAAAAAGTCACACCGTATAGTAGAAGCATTTACAGAGATGAATATGTTATTTTGCGGTTCGCGGAGTTGTCACACTATCGCACGTTATGGTCGTGATCGTGACAGTCATCCGCTATGTAACCTGTGCCAATGTCATCGCCGGCACCAATGTCCGTGATGACGATGATTATGATGAGCGTCGTGATGCTCATAACAAAACATCATTACCGTAATGTAATGACGATTTGAATTTGACGACTGTTACATGGTTACAGCCGTATTATTGCAAATTGTTCCGTTTGGTAAACACTATGTTCCGGATTAATTTGATAATGAAATTTTACGTCACACTGTAAGATTGATAATATTTATTAGCTTACATATAAGCCTCTAACCCAGAGGTTCCCAAAGTGGGCGATAACGCCCCCTTGTGGGCGCTGCAGGTCTCAAGGGGGGCGGTAAGAGACCCAGAAAGAAAATTTTTTTTTTTTGCTAGGAGCTTTATTTAGCTAGGAGGCCTCTTAAACAACGACTGCAAGAGCTCTCGACTCTCAACAACAACTTGTGAACATCAACTAATATGAATTAAAAGATTACTCAAACTCGGTTCTATATTTCTCTCCGCGTAGTTCATATATCTGTCCTATTTTATTGAATATAGAAAAAATGAAAATCATGTCAATCGGTCGCTCCGTTTCGTAATAAAAGTAGACACAAACAAACAAATAAAAAGGCAACAGACACACTTTCGCATTTTAATAGTTATTAGTACTCGTAGATATCTATCATGTTTTAACAAGTTTTTGTTAAATAACCCGAATTTAATAGTTATATTTTTAATGAAAGATACTGTGTTTTAATACTATAAAGTTGCGTTTTAATAATCATTCTTATTGGCAGGTGGAGCCCGTAAGAGTTAACTTGAGACCTAAGCGCCGTTGTATGTTACCTACTGCGCTCAGGTTTCAAGTTGCGGGTTATAGTAAAAGTTTCGTTTAGAATTCTCCGTTAATATACATATATAGGTCACATTAATTAATTAATTTAATTTGAAGTTATAGTGGTTTTTAAAAAGGTGAAAAAATGGGGGCGCTAAAAAAATATTTATTCTCAAAGTGGGCAGTAGACAAAATAAGTTTGGGAACCACTGCTCTAACCGATTATAATATGTTCTGTGGTCTAATAAATAAAGTTCTCATCAAAGAACTCACCGACGCAAGTCCGAAAACTGAGGCCGACGATTTGTTTGAGGGAGATAGGCCTGGTGAGGTGGATGTAGGAGCTGCCGTTAAAGTATGCCTCGGGCCGATCTGAGGGCCCGAGGGGCTCCGCACCGTGCGCCAGCGCAAGACACGCCGCGCACGATGCCACGGCCAGAGCTACGCGGGCTGGAACAAAAGAACATACAGATAAATAAGCAACGCCGAAGATAAGGTTTAGTCAAGAAATGGCTCTCTTCAAAGCCATTTCTTGACTTAACATATTGGTAAATCTGAAAACAATTCATCTGCACAAATCGTGATTACTAGCGTTATGAAACATCACGACACTGAACATTGTTAGTATAAGCCATAAAGACATTAAAACATATAACAACTGAAATAAGTCTCTTATTAGAGAGGCTTGTATTTAGTTTTCGAGTGAAGAGCATAAGAAGCCTGCTATGTGCAGGTCAGACCGGTGCTCGTGGGCCGTCACAGACGAGCGGACATAACACAACGCTCGGCAAAAACTGATTCGCACGATACCGGCAGGACGGGAAACACTTGGATATTGAAAAGAAAATAAATTACGACGATACTTTTCTAGAGTACTCTTATTTAATATAGCAATTAGATATGATGATAAATTCCATGCGAGCAGGACTTGAAGGTCTTTATACGACCTTGCTCTTCCAACAACCTAACTGCATGGTGGGTGCACAAAAATAAAAAAAAAGATACTATTTCTAGATTCTGAGGTTTCGAAGACAGGTTTCTAATCTAGTTTACAATGAATCAGCAAGACAGCTTGGTCGCGAACCATTATCATGTTAAACATCACTCATCTCATCAGCATACGCATCTGCTTTCCAACGCAATGACTTCTGCAGATTTCTCGGACAAATGAGTTTGCAGTTGTGAAACGGGGGGATATTAGAGCCATTTTTGAGATGCCAATGTATGACCAACAATAGGCTAAAAATGATTGATAGATGCACATACATAAAGCGTTGAAAGTTTATACAAAAGCAGTAGCGCGTATCCAGTTTGTCGTATGCAACAGAAATGGGCGACTCTCTCATCTCTTGCTATGTTCCATGCTGTGGCCTCACGTCCCACTGCAATAAAACATTATACTGTCACGCGCATGGGTCTTTGACACGAGCCGAGCGCCCTAGACTCGCTGGCTCGAGTCGATCTAATTACGAGTGATGGCATGGCACGCACGCACAGGCCGGCGAGAGTAAGCTGTAATCGAGTCGCAATCGATTCGTCACGAGATCGACAATCGAGCAGTATTGTAACACTTCGATGCTATTGTTGTCATGGCGGTGGTAATCTCGAAAGCTGTTGCTTTTCAGATCGGTCAGAGTTTGTGTTTGGTATCGAGGCAACTTCTATATATTTAGGCTAAACAACAATATATTATACTCTTCAATTTGCTCTTCAGGTGTTGAGACATCACTGACAAACTAATGGATCAAAAACTTTTAGCAATATTAATTTGGCTGTAAGTTATGGGAAATCTATACATATAATAAAACAGTAAAAATATTTTGTCTGTACATTTAATATTTTTGACTGAAATGGATAGAGGGAGACCTAAAAAGAACAATAGAAAGCAAAAAAAAATTTTTGGAATTTCTTGTCTGTCTGTATGTATGTACGCGTTTCACGCAAAAACTACTGGACGGATTTGAATGAAACTTTTTTTGTTGTATAGCTATTAAGCCTGGGCAACATATAGGCTATAATTAATTTTGAAAACTGGAACACCTGATGAAGAACCATAACGGAACAGCTAAACTATAAGTAATATGGAAATGGTGCCTTAACAAAAATCGTTCAACCTGATGAGCATTTTCTGCCGACGTATAAAAATTGAAGATCTGGAACATCTGATGAAAAGCTCCAAGAGACCAGCTACACTATAACATATATGGAAATGGCGCCTTAGCAAAAATCGATCAACCTGATGAGCATTTTCTGCTGACGTATAAAAATTGAAGATCTGGAACATCTGATAAAAAGCTCCAAGAGAGATTTTTCATCTAAGCGAAACTCACGCGGGCGAAGCCGCGGGCGACAGCTAGTTCAATCTATGATTGTCAATCAAGAATTATCGATTGAAATTTCAATGGCGAAAGCACATTGTTTTCTCTGTGCGAAAGGCGAAGAAACAATGGTCGTTGCTCTTTTCGCTTCAAATTACATCCTGTAAAAAACTGGATGACGAACTTCTCGATTAACATGAATGACTTTATCACGACCTATGCCCTTTTGTAATGGCTTTCGTCTCATCTAAGTTCTGGTGATTCATTAAGCAGCTGGTGTTCCAAGGTATATTGCTGATGGTAATAGTAATTACAATCATTAAGAAACATTATGTAAAAGGTCACGTGGACATTCCACGGAGGATGTCAGCAGCTGCGGTCGACTCGACACTTTTTTATTTTATTTTTTTATTTTATTTTATTTATTATGGTATACACAACAGGTAACAATCTATACAATGTTCAGTAGAAAATAAGTTAACATTATGAGCTAGACTGAAACCCAAAAACGTGCATACACAGCATGACAACTAAATGTAAACAAAGTAATAACACAAAATATACAAAGCCAAAATAACATTATTCCAAAGTATAGTTGACAGAAAACAGTTGAGCTAAAATAGGTACTACCTATATACCTTACAATTACAACAAAACCTATAAAAATTTAAATTGTGACAAACCATTGACAAACAGCACAAAAATATACTATTAGGTAATAACAATAATAAACAGCACAACAATAAAAGGTGTTGAAAAGTCAGTGGAGGATACGCTTGACTTGATTCTTAAAAGAGTTAGTGCGGGTATCCGCAAAAATGTCTATTGCTTCTTTAGCCAAATATAGCTCATTGTACAAACGACACATACGGACAACAGGATTATAATACGATGTGTTATTTTTATAGATCGCTAATACAAAAACATTTCGTCGAGTACGAGTAAGGTGTCTGGTGTTGAAATTCAGAAGTGATAGTAAATAAGAGGAGTCAATCTTAAAATGTATAATTTTATGGAGATAAATGAGATCCTGTTGCTTACGGCGACATTCTAATGATGATACATGAAAATGACATAATCTGTCGACGTAAGAAGATAGTCGCCGACTACAACCCGTCCTGAAGCACAATATTCTCATAAATTTCCTTTGTACACTCTCAATCCTGTCTGAGTGTACTTGGTAATTCGGAGACCATATAACTGAACAGTATTCGAGACAGGTCCACTCGTAGTGCATTGTTTGTTCCGCGCAACGCGAGAAACATTATTTGTGGAGACTTATTTTTGTGGATAAAATGACGATATCGAAATTGTCAAAACTTCATAATCTCAGATGTAGTTCTACGCACGCCGCCGCGAAGACCTATGGTTGATCAATGATCACAGATGATTTATGCAATGGAAATATGATGGCACTACTTGTCCCGCGGCTTCACTCCCGTTATCCCGTATGAATTTAGGAAACCCGCTTAGAGCCTAAGATATAAATAAAATTAAATTTCACATGGAAAAAGTCGAGGACAAGAGCAAGTACCTACATAAGTAATATTAGCACGAATTACATAATTTTCTTACCTTATAACAGCTACTTGTATTGTCTCTGGTAGTCTGGTTCACATTGCAAGCCACGTTGCGAGAACAATATGTATTTATTACCAGAGAATTAATTGGTATAGTTGATTGAAAGGCACGTGTGTGTAATTTGTTTAGCAAAATAAATGGATGTTACACAATGCGATATTCAGAACTGCTTTCTCATATAAATTGAACATTCAACTTCGCATTAGAAGGCTAATTCCATACAAAAACTAGCAATTTTCTCTTGTTTTGTCGGTCGGTAGAGCATTCGCCATTACTTCTGTTCTCGGCTCCACATTTTACAAACATTTTAGGTTTTGATACGTCACAACGCCTGTTTCCTCTATTAGGCTTACGTAACTCTTTCTCGGTCTCCAAAGACCCTATAAAACCAACATGAGAAAGGCAAAACAATCCTAGCTATTTGGAAGACTCTTGACCTGACTAGTTTGTATTATCAGGTTTGTCACTACAAAGTGGTCGAAAGTCGTCTCGAAACCGGTTGGCGAATATCAGATATTGTGTGACATGATGACTAATCGATGATGTAACTCTAATTACTACACAAAATATTCTAAGTAACAATTAATAAACGTACAAAGTATAAGCCGAGCTCACATTAAAACAAAGCAATGTAATGATTGGCCACACACAACTACAGTCTAAAACAGTAGCGCACATTGGGAAATCCACAGTGGATTGAAATAAGCTCCCATGCTGATGGTAGAAATTGAGAAATCATACGAACACATGCTTGCAAGATATGACCGCGAGATCATAGGGGAAAGTGTCTCCTATTCAAATTCTACGAACTACACAACAAATTACAAACGACGCACGCGCTTTTACTATAGTAGGTAAAGCAGCACATTAACCAATACTACCCAAACCAAAGTCATCGTAAAAATGGCTGGAATTACCGCCATATAAGTACTCACTTACTGGGTAACTTTACGTGCAGTTGACTGTACCTCTGCTCGTCATGACAGGGAAACCACTGGGAGATCGCTGATAGAGCGTGATTTACCGTTCGCGTGTACGCACCGTCAAGACAAGGATCTGTCTTCTAGACCGTTATTTCTCTGTGACTAATATTTCGGATAACTCTATATTTGCTAGTAAAGTGGACTCTAAAGCTATTTGCATTGAATTCAGTTTTTTAGAAGTAAAAGAAGTAGCAATTTAATTCAATATAGATGAAAGACCTAATTCCCATCTACACAATAGCGTGGCTGAAAGTCGGCAAGAAGGCTCGAACAAAGCAACGGAGGCTTCCGTGCGAGGCCATCTCCCAACACTCTAATCTTAACCTTATCACAACAACGTAGAGTTCAAAATAGAAACAAGACAACCACGGACCGTTAGCCAAGTACTGTTCATTGATGCTATCCTCTGAAAATATTTGACGAAGCGTTGCAACTCGCAGTCAAGAGAGTTTGTATAGTAACTCTTGACATGTTTTTGCACTTGACCTTTTTGTGCAACATGCTTCGGTTTTGGTGCATTTTTTCTTAATCGTGGGAAACCTAGCGACCCTTTTAGTGTGCAACTTTTTTTTTATACCTTTTTTATAGATAGGTTGACGATTTAAGATGAAGACAGAGGTCTGAAATGCTTCGTTAGAGGCAAGTTAGAAATAGGTTAGGTGACAATATGACATACATTGAGGCATACTCAGCAGTATATAAAAAGGTTTAATAATTTCAACTCATATTATCGCATGAAAGATGCGTGAACAGAGCCGGTAGCACACTGCATTGAGGAAGATAAAGATAACTACCACAAAGGTTATATGTATAGGTTTTGATGTAACTACAACTCATGTTATGATACTAAAGAATGTGGTTATAATTTCTAGTTACACGAATGAATCACTTGAAACAATCGACGCGGGCGCAGGCAGTCGGCACGCAGTGACGTCACGCCGGCCGTCAGGTAAACGCCATATCCACGGGACTGTGAGTCACCGGTGTTGATGGTCCTTCCGGCAACTGACAACGGTTACTGCAAGCCGACCGCTAATCGGATGACTATTGAGTGACTACAGTCGGGGGTTTTCCATTTCTTTTTTGTTTTCTCTCTTTGCGGTAACTTTTATTCCTGTGGACAAATAGGGGACGAGTCCTTCTTTCTAAATGTGCTGTTTAAAAAATAAATGTACATAAGCACTGTGATCTTTCTGATCTCGATTTGTATTGAAGAGTCAAATACACTTTAATGGTTCCTACGAGTATTTTGGACCATCAGACAAAATTTATGGGTTTCCAATAACTCTCTATAGCAATAGTTCTCGTTTTGACCACTTTCTCCAAATGGTGCATGACAGGAACGATTTAAGACGAGGCTATAAAATGCAATCAATGCTTCGATATTGGCGTGATTGAAGGCATCAAACTATGGCATTGGACTGCAGTGAAAATGAACGTAATTGATTAACTTTTCAAAGTTTTCGATATGCACAGTTCATTATGCGATGTTCTGAATATTGAGCGAATAGAAAATTGAAAATGAATCTTCGATGACCAATTACGTTACTAAGAGCATGTGGCAGATATACAAAAAAGCTGGGCTGGTCGCAAATGAAATGGCATAAAGATAGATCAAGGGAGACATCAAGTACAAATTTATCTGGACTATAAGCTCCCAATCGAAAATAAGAAAAGTCAGCACAAGAAAAAAGTTTATAAATCCTTTAGATCAGATGACTGCGTTCTACATTATTATACATTGAAAATCTTTAGCCTTTAGTTTCAACAATATGTAGGAAGAGTAGTGGTCACAGAGAAAAGGAATTGAATAACAGTTATTCAATGCAATGACAAACATTTGCGCATACTACTGCAGAACAATGCCTGAACATCTTAATTAATACAAAATATGCAAATGTTGAGTATGTTGAGAGCGTTGTATTTGCTCGAGACTTGGCGCACTGATTCTGGCCCGGCATCCATACAATAGTAGTAGTAAGCTGAATAGAAATAAAGTCGCAATTTTTAATTAACACCAGAAAGAGAACTTCTTGTCTTTTTCTTTTACCCGTCTTGATTTACTATGCGATACCTTTTCCCAACGTAATATCACAAATGAAATCACAGGCTGCTTCGGAAGAAACAAACAATTACCAACTTCAGAAGAAGCAGGCTCGGGCGTAGAACCGAATAACTACCAACCCAATCTGTGGCTTTAGTAAGTCCTTGTCGTCTTCTTTCAACTCTAACGCATCCTTCTAAAACTAATTCTTCTACCCGTCTTGGTTTACAAAGTCTTACGATCCGTTGCGCAGACCTTGCATCAGTGTAATTCTTACCTGTCACAATAATCACAGGCAATTACATAGGATGCTTCGGAAGGCACGCTCGGGCGCGAGGCCGTTGACTTCAGATAAGGGCCACGGATTTACGACCTTATTGTTTAGCTTTATAGCCTGAACACGCTGTAACAATACTACTTCTGGACAACAAATACTCAAAACCATTTACACAAAGGTCTTGGTTTAATAGTGGTTGCAAGAGAAGCGGCGACAGCTCAGTCGGTTAAGAAGAGCTCGACTTACGTCTGCGATGCAGCAGGTTCGAATCTGAATATAATATACTCAAGTCTGTAGATCAATCTGACTTATGTATGTACGGATATATTCATCAACCACCAGCTGCTTAAAGAAAAAAATCGTGAGGAAAGATGCACAATGGTGACTGACTGTTCGATGGCGGTAGGCGTTAAGTCATGTCATGTCTGACACACTCGAAAAGAAGAAGTCGATGCAGGTGCAACTTCAAGTAAAACCACGGAACACGCGCTAAAATATCATCACTTAACATTCACGACTATCCACAAAGAATATTAATTCAAAAGGTACAGCGACGTCGACTGGGTGCTAATTCGCTCGGTCCTTGTATGGTCACCTGTTATTATCGGCTTCTCGGCATCGCCCGCGTGAATTCCATTTTTCAACCATTTCGCTTGCATTTTGCCCACTAAAATTCCTTTCTTAGTGCTCAAGAACCTGTCTGCAAAATTTTAAGTTTCTACTTTCATCGGTTTCGTCGTGCTATGATAAGCTATATCACTGATTGGTAAGTACTAATCAGTCAGACAGAGGAAAATAGAGTACGCTGATTGACTGATTGACATATCAACGCAGAGCAAACAGCTGAACATAGAAACATGAATTTTTGCTATTCCTTTTCTCAGCGTCACCGTTTTTAATGAGTCTTTGCATGCATATAACATCAATAAGGACATATTATGCAAAAGGAAAGTGAAAGAAAAACAATCTAAGCTGAATTATTCGGATGGACACGGTAATCAATCAACTCAAGGTGTTCTGCATAGAATAGAAATAAAATAGGGCAATAAATTAGTCACGTCGTATCACGAGTTGCCGTAAAATATGCTGTTGTCACGTTACGTTTTGATTTGGATTTTATTGTAACAAAGGTGTTAGTTGTATGGTTTTATAAAGCATTAGTGTGACTACCAGCAGCTAAAAATTTTGATACTGCATTGTTTAATTTAGAAAATGAAACAGGTTGTCTTTACCCTCAAGCAATTTAGATTCACTCGAAGATTGGGTGGAAAAAGGAGAGGGCCCGGAAGACTGAGGAAGTGTTATACATCAGCCAACGTAGAGACAAGCAAGAAAGAGTGTGGAATTTTTAATAAAAAAGGGTAGCAATAAAACCTAATTAAAGTGGATAATAGAAGACGAACTAGACTCACAAAGGCAAATCTAGAAAACGTTCTTAAAAGAAATCGAAACTTTAATGAGATTTTCTTTGAATAAAATTCTGAATGGTCTGAATTTTCGCAGTTGCATCCCACTTTGCTAGTTACAGTTATCTCGCATTGCAACTAAGGAGCCCCGCGGGGCGGCGCGCGACCGCGAATATTCCACGCTTTCGGAAACAATTTCATACGAATCAGACGCTAAATTAAGCGTGTCTTATACAAACCATTATATACTTCTACAGCACGTAACAAGATTGTAATGCAGAGACAAATGACTCCAACTATACGATAACAGTATGTTTTGCCTATTTACAGTCCACCGCACATCAACCTAGCAAAATTTAAAACAAATTCTCCTTTATTACCGCCTCATTGAGGTCTATGATAACTTAACATGCAGTTGACTATCACGTTCAATCTTCACCGCTATCTTCCCATGCTCTTGAGAGAATTTCTAAGATAAAACGTAATTTGTAAAAAACGCAACTGCAGTTTATCACATGTGACATCTGTTGAGGGCGAGAAGCGATGTCGGGCCAAACTACATGTCTTGGTTATCGTTGAGATCTTAATATCCACTTAGTAGAAAGTTCGAAATGTCTCAAGAGCAACAGTGTCAAGTGGAGAAAAAACGCCATTAGCTTGTCGAAAAATTAAAGATAAATATGATACAGATCTCAATATTAGGTAAGTATTTAGATTGTAACATGAGGTACTACAGGCTTGTCAATTTTTTCCTAAAGTCGTTGTCCGACCATCCGCTCTTAGACTTTCCTCGCTTTTTGTATTCACCACCCTGGAGTGCAGACGGTTGGCAGACTGGAATTTAAGACGATGATGATCTAAAGCATGAATCTTAATGGGCATGAAGAGAACCAGATGAACTGTTGGAGCCATCGGTAGACGTCAGAGAACGTCAGAGCAGACACCGTTGTGCAACGCAGCGGAAGGCCCATTGTCTTCGCATGTCGAAACAACTGGACCACTTTCGTTACCAGCCTTATTTACGCACACTTGTCAATTAAAACGAACACTAAACTAGCCGGATTGTAAATGCAGTAACAGTTATTTATACCTGGTAATTTACGGCTTTTGAACTAGCTACCAGGGTTGCTAAAGGGTGAAATTATCAAAACAAAGAAAACAGATGTAGGTAGTCGGGCGGAAACCAGCCCAGTGAGTTCCGTCCGTTCAATCGCCCAGATTAAATTTAAAAAAATATTGTTCTGTTTGGTCAGGTCAGGAATCTAGACATCACCTATAATTCCGCGTTGCGAACCATTTGAAAAGTAACAAGTTTGACGACAAATCGTAAAGATGAAACAAAACAAAACAAACCGAAATTGATCAAACGAAAATTGGGATTTAAAAAATCATAAAGCGCTTCACTCACTTGTAAACCTAGGTACCTATAGGATAAAAAATGGACATCACATTCATATCTATTTTTAGACATACCTGTAAGTACTAAACAAAACAATAATAACAAAAGGAGTCATGAGTGGAGGCCGGTCACGCGTCACGCGCCGGCGCGGAGGCACCTGCCGCGCTTGTCTCTCAACAAAAAATTCGTACAACTATGTACCTACTACCTCGTCGTTGGTCGCAGAGACCCTGACACTAGTTCTCTACTCAACAACCTACAATATTACTACAGTTTGTAGTGCTGTTTATAATAACGTGACAAAACCGTGCACTTGTACAATTAATGAAAATAGCCTGTAAATAGTTAGATACCAACTTTTTCTGTTTATTTTTTTAGTGTGCTCTCTTTCTATGAAGCTCTTTTATGTCAACCTGTTAAATAAAATCTGAAAGATTGTATTTATTTTGCCAATTAGTAAATAGGTAGGGACCATTGTGCAAATTTCTCAAAAAAATCATATTTATCTATAACACAAAGAAGAAGAATCAGTATGTATGTAGGTCATTAATATCTAAACAAAGAATAAAATACTTTTAATTCAAGACATCCTGCAGCTGGTTGTGTGCAAGTAAATACATATATGTTGTTGGACAAAAACAAAAGCATAGAGAGCACACACCTGTGCACAATACCAAATAACAGCTTTCATTTGCGTGAGAGCTGGGAGCCAGCGTGCAGGGGTTTCACTTTTGTGTTACATATACCTAGTTAGAGTTAAAAAAAAATTAGCTAATGTTGATTGCAATATTAATTATTGAATGTGCCATGTGACTTTTGAATCAAATCTTTTGAATCATATAGGGTCAACCAGGGTTTGTGTGTTGCAAAAAAAAGTCATTAAAAAAGTGGTTTTATGAATTGTGACAAATATTTGGAACTTCAATTTTTATATGAAAGTTCAAAGGTTAGTTAACCCCTATAATTTTGATTAGAGATGCGCGGAATATTCGTTTGGTACTCGGTATTCATGTCCGTATACCCAGCAGGACCCACCGCGTGATTGGATGAAGAGTTAAGTATTTACATCCACAGCATTTTGTACCTCCCGAATAGTTAAATAAAAAAAATTGTACCTCAAGGATCTCAGAGAAAACTTAAAATCTTATCCAGCAGGACCCTCCTCAGTTTGCAGGTCTTCAGACCTAAGATGTACTTTACAGTAAAGCGGTGTATTTGTACCTCAAAATCATATTAGTTTTTTTTGTGAAAATTAATAAGTTTAGGAGATATGCACTGGGAAATTTTCGATTATGCCAGCAGGACCCTTTTTTATTTTATGACTTTCAGTACAAGTAATTACATTTTTTAACAGCAGTCTAAATGTACTCTTCAAATCTCTCGGTTTATTTAAATATTAAGTACTTTACCAGAAAAAAATTCAAATTGTTCATCGTGGGGTTATAAAATTTTGTTAACAAAGAAAACATAATTCATTCATGCTGGCCTTGTAACTTGTAAATAAAAGTCGATATCATGTGTCAGTATTTAGTTCAAAAAGAATGTTTCAATCAAAAAGCAAAACAAAATGAGCAAATCCCTTGTTCAATGATAAAATTCAAAAATTATAACATTTTAAGATTAAGAAAAGAAATATTTTTGTTTTTGTGTGATTGTGATAAATAATCTAATTAAGCTAGATAATTGAATTAGGTACATAAAAACCAAAATATTACTAAATAACATTTGTAAATATAACAAGGTTTAAAAAAAACTTAAAGAAAGAAATATTTAAATTGTTCGAAAATAAAAAAAACAACGTAAATTACAAAAACATAGATTTCTTCATTTATACAGGGTTATTATGAATAACTTGGCAATATTTTAATATCGGAATCAGAATCCTTAATAGAATATTGACACTCAAGAATAAAAGGGTATAAAATGAAAAAAATATATAGGTACAATTATTAATATATACCAGTTCCAGCATGATTACGTAGTGAATTGTTACAGCAGGTCCCATTTTTTTTTTTGCATGTCTATAAAAGATTCTGATTTCGACATTAAAATATTGCAAGGTTATTTAGAATCATACAATTTTAGGCATTAATAATTGATATATGTGTATAAAACACAATGAATTTTTATTTTTTCTAAGAAATCACTATTTATTACAGTATCTACATCATCGTAACATTGCCACTGCTTATCTTTTCTTAAGCAGTGAGCTCTATAATGCCCAATGTCACTACCTGGGCAAAACTGTATTGCAGAAAGCAATCGATACATTTCATCTTTAACTATTAAAGTTTGTGGTATATCACATAATGGGTGATTATTTGAAGATGCGCATTTTGGCCTATTAAAAGAGATCGTGAAATAATTGCTCAAATAACGTTCTTTATATGTTAAAGGCGTTCTTTGATACTATCCATATAATATTCTTCGGGAGGGACACTAAAAACTCTTTTAGTTTTTCAGTTTTCAGCTATTATTTTTTTATGCGAACGGTAATGATATATTTAAGCAAATGGTAATTATGTTCAAAAACGCTAAAGAGAAAAATGTGAAATGGTAATTAGATTTCAGGAAAAACAAAAGAAAACAATTGAAAATCAGGTTTATTGGCTTTAGGTGTCGCTCTTTTAAATTTACCCTCGAAATAACCACCGAACTGAAACTCGCTCGAAATGTCGACCCTCAGAATTCCAATATTTGGCTTCGCAATTAGGGCAGTGCCTTCAAAATGGAGCTCTTTTGCAGAAGGGGTTTCTTGGCAGAGAACACATAGACTTGTGTCTTGTTGGGGTTGTATTGGACTAGGTTTAGACCCATTCCGAGACTCGCGCAAGAGACACATAACGTCCGATGCAATCCTATTACGACACTCCTCAGTAGCCTCGTCGAGAGATATTAGCACGTCCTATATTAATCGCCTAAATAAGTCATCTCCAGTACTGTCATCTGCATAGCAATGCATGTTGCTGATTTGCAACATATCTTTGATATGCAGAATGAACAGTGTGGGTGACAGGATGCAGCCTTGGGGGACGCCAGCATTCACAGGTTTAAATTCAGAGCATGATCCATTTATAGCAACTTTTATGCTACGTTCTCGGAGAAAGCTGTCCAACCATGCGCACAATCTCTCGGGAAGCCCGTACGAAAGTAATTTGGAGAGACGCGCCTTGTGCCACACCCAATCAAAGGCCTAGCAACGTTCAAACTAAAGGCCACAGCCTCGCCCTTACACTCAATTGCCTCAGCCCAACGATGTGTTAGATAAACAAGAATCACCAGCTGAGTGGCCGTGACGGAATCTATATTGGCAATCACTTAGAAGCTGGTGATCATCAAGATACCCTAGAATGCTGATTAATAAATGGTTGCAATGATTTCGCATAGTATGGAGGTAATGGCAATAGGCCTGTAGTTCGACTGATCGTCCTGTAGGTCAGCTTTGTCTCTCGGGGAGTATGCAAAAGAGTCGTCAACCCTGCGTAGGTGGGAGCGATGGCCGAAAGAAGTTACTCTGGACAGCTTTAGCGAGAGACCAAAACGCATAACTTCCAAAAGGATAGCGGGTTAGCCTCTCGCCAACTCTGCCGATGAACTAGGCCTTAGCAGCAGCCATTTACTTTTTGTAGGACCTGGAGGCGGAGTTAGCGCGCGTTACGCGCTGCAGCCCAGGCTTGAATGAAAAAATCCCACAAACCAGGGCTTCGACCCTCCACCAATAGGCACTGCAGAATTTGGAATAGATAATTCCATCCCCTGTAATATCACATCGGCGACAGCGTCAGCACAGGCGCTAGGATCCATCCAGCGCAAAACAAACCATCCCAATCTGCCGATCTGTAGTACCATACGCAGTGAGAACCAGTAACTGGTAAGAGACTACACGAGTAATAGGCACGATACTCCTTACTAGGCAGTGATCAGAAGAGCCAAGAGGCGCAACAACGATCACCTAGTAGTTGCTCAGGATGCGAGGTTACCAGGAGGCTGGCTGCGAGTAGAATGTGATTGATCCTTGTTGGAACAAGGACCGATCACATTCTACTCGCAGCCAGATGATAGATAGATCCCTACCATCCAGATTCACAAGGCGATGACAAATCCTTACCAAAGTACATGCACACTCCGGCTTGGTGCACAAAGTTGTGTTCCAGATTATAAACCGGGTATAACAGATACGAAGTGTCAGCTGGGGAGGATATTTTGGAATGGAGTCCCCTAATATAAGTGAATAGAGAGCGTAGAAGGAAATGCCTGTATGTACTTTATCGCTAGAGAAATGAGCGGCACTGTGCCCTCCCCAGAATACATAGGGCAGCCTGAACTTATAGGCTCAGGGAGGGATTCTCCAGTACCTACTGGTACCCTCCTGGGGTAGTTGTTTTTTTAGTTCCGCTGGCATATTTAGTCGTCATCATAACTGAAAACGTATTAAAATAACTTAGAGGTACAGCAAATAAAATTAAAATATAATTTCTCAGTTTGTATTAAAAACTATTTCATTTTAGTCAATTGAAGAACATTTAAGTCAAATGACATTGAAGAACAATACATGCAATACTAAATTCGATCTGTTAGGCCGTGAAGAATCAAGAAACTTTGAAACATTTTTTCTAATAAAGTACATAATATTTAAATAAACCGAGAAGAGATTTGAAGAGTACATTTAGACTGCTGTTAAAAAATGTAATTACTTGTACTGAAAGTCATAAAATAAAAAAGGGTCCTGCTGGCATAATCGAAAATTTCCCAGTGCATATCTCCTAAACTTATTAATTTTCACAAGAATAACTAATATGATTTTGAGGTACAAATACATCGCTTTACTGTAAAGTACATCTCAGGTCTGAAGACCTGCAAACTGAGGAGGGTCCTGCTGGATAAGATTTTAAGTTTTCTCTGAGATCCTTGAGGTACAAATTTTTTTATTTAACTATTCGGGAGGTACAAAATGCTGTGGATGTAAATACTTAACTCTTCATCCAATCACGCGGAGGGTCCTGCTGGGTATACGGACATTCGGTATTCGGCATCTTTTCCACTATTCGTATTCGGCCGAATCTTTGTTGCCGAATATATCTGGTTCAATTTTTTTTTCAACTAGCCTGTAGGTGTTGTATTCCACTGCTGAGCAAAGGCCTCCCCCTTTTTCTTCCTTTTTTTTATTAAAAAATAAAAATTCTGTTGGTTACATGACATGGAGTAGAATTAAAAGATAGCTTCATATACCAGATTTTTAGGGTTTTGAAGTAAACAAGGAATTGTTTTTATCATGTTTGTCCGTCCGTCGGTCCGTCTGTCCTAGGCTTTGCTCAGAGACTATTGCTACTAGAAAACAACAAGTTGGTATATATAGATATACATATTAATTACGCAGAGCGAACTGTAGAATAAAATCACGAAAATCAATTTTTTTTTAGGGTGCATCCCCTGCACCTAAAGTGGGGATGATTTTTTCTCTTTTGTTTATACCGTCATGTGGTGTATAGTTTGATAGGTTTTTCAAAAATATGATTTGTATGTGAAGACCAATTTTTGTTTTAAGAATCCGTTTGCGAAATATTTAAAGTGATAAATTTTGTTAGAGTCCAGTGTCCCTAACATTTATTTCTAAAACTGAAATTAGCAGCGACACCGTAGCGTACAGGAGAGACCTGTTTACGCGGCAAAATAAAGTAATGGTAAACCGAATAATTCGGCCGAATATTCGGTTCGGTAAAGGTTAAACCTAATAATATTCGGTATTCGGTTATTCGGCAGGATCACTATTTGCCGCATCTCTAGTTTTTTACACGACTGACCAAAAAAGGAGTGTTATGTTTTCAGGGTCCATGTATATATGTATGTATGTAATTTCTTTATTCCACCATAAGTCCTGAACGGCTTAGCATATTTTTATGTGAGAGGTATTTTTAGATTCCTTCCATTAGCCCGAATGACATAGGCTATGGAAGTTGTCAGTCGTGTTTTTTATTTTTTAATAATTAGCTTGTTTTATATATTATTGTAAGGTTTAGTTATGCTTTTTCATCACTTTTTAATACTAATAGTAAACAGTGCGTGGGAAATGGATGTTTACAATTACCCATCATTAAATAGTACTTATCATGGGTTAATTGTAAACAATTTTTGGGGTAGTTGTAAATAAATGGTATGGGTAATTGAAAACAATAATATAATTTGCATAGTAGGAGGTGGTGGGTAAAAGTAAACACTTTGTATTTAAATAATGTACAGGTGCCACATATTATATGCTCGAACAAGAGAAAATAAGTACTCATTAGAATAAATGTATTTCGGATGCCGTTAAAGATGTTATAGAAAAAAGAAAAACATATACACAAGCCCTAGCTACACACAGAATGCATTTAAATGTTGCTCTTACTATACTGCAAGGGAAGGGTTACATTTTTCGCGCGTATCTTGTATGTTTGTATGTAACATTCTTTTTTTTTTTTTTTTTTTTAATCTATTTTTTGTTGAGGCTTCAGTCGCGTGATGCGACTATGCCAGCCTCATAGGGAAATTCCGTGTTGACTTATCTTTGGACCATTACAGCTCTCCAAAAGGAGTACAAGAATTTGGCCTCTTGTGATAATGGTGTGCTCAAAATAATGTTGAGCCCACCATTATCCAAAGAAATACCATTTAATATCTTTGTTCTTAAGTCCCTATATTGGTCACATTCCAGTAAAATGTGTAGCAGATCTTCGGTTCTATTGCAAAAACAATAACATTCTTCATTACCTCATATCTCTCGAACTCGTCCCGTTGTTTCTTTAGCCAGTGTTCTTAGGTAAGTGCCATTTAAAAAGAACCCTTATAGCGGCTGCAAGGTGCTATTATTGGAAGTTATAAAAAAAAAATCCCGTTCATCCATTTCCCCCTAACATTTTTGTATACCATTAATATGAGTGAAAACAAGCAGTTTACAATGAACCTTCTTAGGAATCTTTCATATTAGGATTAAAAGTTAATAGCATGTGTATCTTTAACAGTGGTCTAGTTTGGTGTTTCCAATTACCCCAAAAAGCAAAAGTCAAAAAAAGTGATGGGTAATTGAAAACAGATCTTTATAGACCTTTATAAGCGATCAATACTTTATGTAATTAAAATATAGACAAGTTATCATATAACATTGACATATATTTTTTTGTTAATATATAAAAAGAAATGAAAAAAATATGATTCAGAGCCACGCCCTGGGGCTTCTCTCCCATGGGAATTTCAGGATAAAAATCACCCTATGTGTTATTTCCGGTATTTTTTTTACCCGTGTACCAAATTTTATAGAGATCGGTCCAGTAGATTTTGCGCCGGATGAGACCCGCACGACCCCCACTCACTGCATAGACCTATATATCACCTACTGCGCAGGTTAACCGCTAGCGGCCTTTTTACGTGACGGCAATTATAGGATAATATTGATGAAGGTAACCAAAAAATCAAAAGTGTTTACAATTACCCTCCGCTTTTGTGCTCATTTTTGTATTTACTTTTGTCTCTACTTTATATATGTTCTTTCTGTAAATGGTGCAATAAATGTTGATCTATCTATCTATCTACCCTGATAGACTATACTTGAACTACTTAAATGCTCAACTGAAGTGGTATGCAACATTCCAGATCAAACATTTCCTTAATCCCAAGAGATGCCATTCCAACCAATAAATTTTTACGTTCAGAAAGCAAGAGACAATAATCACATATTTTTATCAAATGCATATATAATAAAGCTGGAGAGTAGAACTTGTTATTCTCTAGTACTACTAGTTCAGTCTGAAACATTTTTCAGATGATAGGAATTTAAGAATCATTGTTTACCAATACTATTGTTTAACAGGGGTTGAATAAAAGTAGTTTTTCTAAGATATTGTAAATTCAGTCACGACTGCTGGCTCAATAAGAGATACCAAAGGGAAAGGAGAAGAGGAATAGATGTCTCAGGGAGACCGAGAAAGAGCCATGTCAGCCAACTTAAAGAAAAGGTAGATGTTGTGTTAAGTAGGTAAAGAACTAAAATTTAAAGCTAAAGACAGGGAACAGTGACTAACAGTCTACCAAAATCTAGCAAGTTGTCCAGTCAACATAGTTTTAGATCCCTAGCCAACTACCACATGCAGAAGTAAAGATATAGGTGAAATGGTCCCAGCATAAGTGGACTGATCACCCGTCTGGTGCTCGCGCTGGCGTCCCCACATAGTAAATAATAATAAAATAAAAGATATAGGTACATAATATCTCGATGTACCTACGCGTTGAAACGTACAACGACATGCAAATTGAAGGTACGCATTCTTTCACCTGAACTTTGTCTTTCACATAGTTACGCCCATTTTCGATCTAATCTAGCATATTTTCCTGTCAGTCTTACAAAATATACCATAGATATGAGAATTTGTTATAAACATTAATGATGAAGGGTGCAAGTATTGAATCTAAAATAGTAATATTTGTATTTGTAGTATTGTACCTGCTACGTCTGCAGTCGCGCGTCTCCGCCGTGCTCTGCTCATGTCTACCTTCATTATGTCGAAATAATCAACTAAACACAACACACAGAAACACCATCAACACTAATTAAGCACTTGATAGTTTATTAGTACATAATTCATATAAATAAAACTTCAAAATTAATTAAATTAAACGAAATCATACAAAAAACACAAGCCCTAACGTCATGAAAATAAAAAACGAAACAACATAAACATCACCTCCTCCTTTGCATGACTGAAACTGACTGACTGACAACAGTGTAGGGTTGCCAGATGGAATTTTCTATTTCTCCCCAAAATTGAAATTATATTTCTCCAAAACGATACTATTTTCTTAAATTTTACCCAAAGGCCCAACCGGTTTTTTTTGTCCGTGTTCCTAACGACTGATGAGCTTTTTTTTTTTTCAACATCAAAAGACATTGTTCATCGCCGGCTTACTGCGGACAGTTCGATTTTAGTAAGTAAGTATTTTTTGCGTTTCCTATACTCAAATCAAAGATGTCGGCCTTTACATGTCAAACTTATAAAAGTTTTATTTTATTTTGATTATTTAACACCGACCGAAAAGGTTTACAAAGATACTAAGCTCATGACAATAAAACAAAGTTATATATATTATACATGCCTTCTAATACGAAAGATCTTGACAAACTCCATACACACCCAAATTAATTTTAGTAAAAAGAAGCATATACATAAAATGCAATTAAGAAACGCAAACAATCTAGTATTAAGAGCACCCAGAACGAATTATGGCAAAAAGAGTATCTTATATGAAGGGTGTAAGTTATATAATAATCTCCCCAAAAATGTGAAAGAAGTGCAATCAATGTATTCCTTTAAAAAATTGCTAAAACATTTTGTGGGTAAAAACTACACAATATAATTACTTATAGAACATATTTACAGCAAAAGAGAACCCACTTAAATTAATAAAAAATAAAATAATAATATATTTATACATTTTATAAAATATAAAATAATAAATTATATTGTAATAAATTAAAATTTATAAATAAAATTATATACTAATTGAAATAATAATAACAATAAAATAATAATATTAATAATAGTAATACAAAAAATACTCGCATATTATAAACAAATAGAAACAAAAATAATAAAACAGGCTAATATTACATAGAATAAATATTACAACATAATTAAATACTAACTCGTGTGACTCGATCTCCCTTCCAGCTGCGTCGGGCTATACATCCTTGTATTTACATCACTCGACGCTCGAAGTTGTGACCGCTCGATCAATGATATTTTTTAAAGTGAGGGTAACCGCACCGAATAGTTTTAGTTAATTAGAATTTATGTTAATCTGTACGCGTATACCGAAAATGATATTGTTGTTATTTGAATTTATTTGTGTTGTTCTCATGTGAAGTGAATTTGTAATTCTTAATGAGAATAAATGATCTTAAACCTAGAATAGACTGTGATCTTTTGAAGACAAATACTGTTGATTTTGAAAAAAAAGTTGTGGTTGTTTATTTTTTTGTGTTCCTTCCTTTTGTGTTTTATATTAAACCTAAGCTATGCACGCAAAACAGGTATAAAAATCTTTTCATAACCTTCATTATTCAACTGCGAAATTTTATTATGGCGAAGTCGAAGTACATTAAATAGCTCATATTATCACGTAAATAAAAGCGAGGAAAGATAATAGATACTCAACAAAAATGTCGAATTCTATGAACACCATGCAATTCAATTATCGATATCATCATAATCGATATTAGTAATACGCACTGCTCTACGGCAAGCCGCCATTTTTGTTTTCGACTCAAGTTTAGGTATGCACGAAATTTTTGTAGGTATGTCATGTCTATATTCTATAGTCTAAAAGGGGTATTAGACCTTCCTGAATTTAGGATCCGATAAAAAGTGTCCGATATCGGCCACTGAATTCAGTGGCCGATGCTCCTGATCACACATTCACTGATTCAGAGAGCTCTGAATCAGTTGCCAAGAAAACGTAGTGATTATATACTCTTTGTTGCCAAGGACGAGCACTACGAGACAGACGTGTCGCGCCGCGCATTTAAAACAAAATGGCTCCAACTTATGTAAGAAATATGGTACTAAAACTATATAATTATGTAGATAAATATATATAGTATATACATTTATATAAAAACAACAAAGATTTATAAAATAATTATTAGAAATAATGAGGGTAAATGTAGATGTTTTGCAATACCGAGTTATCGTGACGGTAGAAAGGGATTCAACGGTCACTTCTTGTTGAGCCGCCGTGGAGTAAACATCGCACGAAAGATAAGTTCTATGTTGTAAAGGTTATGTTTGAACGCAGGATTAGTTATTTATACTGCTAGTAAAGTTAAATTCTATATAACAATTGTTGTAATGTATTCGTTAGTGCTTAACGATTATTTTATTACTCATCAGTGTTGTTAAAGGGTAGAATAAAATTAATAGTGTCGCTTTGCAGAGTAGCATTCTTTACTCTTGGTATAATCGTATTACTTACTAATTATTCAAGATGTTTGTTATTAGAATACGTAAAGAGCCTTTATAAATATGCATTTAACAGTAGCTTCTAGATTACAGACATAACATGTTTATTGTGTACTTACTGTTAAATCATAATGTAACTGTTACATGATAAAAACAAATTAATATATAAAAATATATAACAGACCCCTCTGGCATAATAGGGACCAACACTGTTCAATGAGTTTCTTGCGGGGTTTCTTCTCAGCAGTGGTCGTTCCGAAGCCCTAGTAGCATGTAGCTTTGAAATTAAAAGATATTGAGATACAATTCAGAATAAACAACTTTAATTGTAAGGTTCTAATAAAATTATGTGGATTAACCTACTTTGCTTTATTTATGACCCTAGTTATATACCTATACTATAACCTCATCCTAACACTTAATCGAAATATTTTTAAGGTTTTTAATGTTGCATTTTGATTAAAAAAAAATACCTACACCTAATAATACATTGAATTCTTCATCCTAATCCTAACTAAAATTATAAATGTGTGTGTATGTTAATAAATGTGTGTTCTGTCGAACAAATTATCGCCAGCATTCTTCGTTGTATCGCATGAGTTCGAAGTATAATAAAATATCTAATGAAGTTGACATTTTCAGTGCATCGGCCAATAAGATTAAAAAGTATTTTTACACAAAATTGTAACCTAATAACTAAATTTACTATTATTATTATTTTTAAATTTAACCTGCGTGCATATAAATGTGCATGCTGTGTTCGCTCCTAGAAGACTGACAACTTGGTTGATTGTAATTATATTCCTATGAACATGTATGTTGCACAGCCAGTTGGCGAACCAAATAAATAAAAAATAAAAAATGCGAAGGTAGTTTGTTTATTTGTTTGTTACCTCTTCACGCTTTATCTAATGAACCAATCTTCCTGATTGAAATTTCGCATAGGTACCCATAGTTAGAGGTACCGAGAAGGACATAGGGTACCTTTCATCCCGGAAAGAGCACCGTTCCCGTGGAAAATTCACGCGGACGAAGCCGCGGGAAAAAGCTAGTTTCTAATATTTATGTTCATATAATTTTGGTCACGCTTGTCCCAAAGGTATGTCCTTGTATAAAACTAAAATATCATTAAGAATCTCTCTTCCTGCCATCTTGCGTACGCACACGCTGCGCTAATCAACAAAACGTGCGTGCGCGACGGCAGACGAACGGTGACTCACTGAGCGTCCTGAATGCGATTAGATCCTTCTGATTTAGGATCCGATACATCGGAAGGCGTTCTTTCCTGAGAACGGAGGCTAAATCGGATGCTAGCTTCCTAAATGCGATTAAACTTCTCTGAATTCAGAAGCCACTGAATATCGGACCCTAAATTCAGGAAGGTCTAATACCCCTTTAAGGGGTCTACGCGTGTAATGGCATATGATTATCCCCTCCACCTTCCCACGCCGATCTGGATCGACCAAAGAAATTATATACAATTATATACAAATTTGTATATAATTTCTTTGGGATCAACAGATCTTACGTCGTCTGTGTAGCGTCGCGTATGATAAGTATGTTTCTGATTCAACTGTTACTTATTACTTCAATGTTTCCATACAAAATCAAGAGTCTAGATTTTATAATGCGTAGCGTGCGTTGCGTACGTCCTAAGAGGTCCTAGCCTAGCTAGCGGGCCTCGGGCCTAGTATGTTTCTACCTGACACTCACCTCACTCACTCACTTCCTGACACTGAAGTAAATGAATGAAGCAAGGAAGTTATATCTATTATCTGGGATACTAAGCTGGAGGCCAATTCTCGCGTTTGCGATATTTTATCGAATTTGATAATATATCAAACTTCTTTTATCGAACAAAATTATCACAAAATCCTCCAAAATGGTATTCTCGAACCTATTCGACATAAAACTCGATATTATATCGAAAACTAGGGCTTCTCTAATTGAAAACACGTTCCTTTTTCTCGATTATACTTAACTACAATCGAGAAATTTATGTTTTACTTGTTTCATTAAATATTTTATATAAAACCAATGTTTGATCACTATTCAAACATTGGTTTAACATTTATGTAAAAATAGTTATAATACTTTATTTTATGTAACTTAATAAGCTCCAATGCAAATTTATAAAATGCAAAGAAAATGAAATATTTTAGAGTTGATGGAGAGAACGGAACGCGAGGATACTTGTCAGAATTGCCTCCCAGGGAGGCAATTCTGGGGTCTGCGATATAATATCAATTTCGACATTTATCGAAAAAACATGGCGGATATCGATAAATATCGAAATTGCATATTCTCGTGATTTCAAATGTGACATTTATCCAGCGTCAGCCCTCGATACGCATCGAGTGGTCGAGCGTGGCCGAAAACCACATCGTGTGTGATATTTGTAGCTTCAAAGCTATTGAATAACATATTATTCGTACTTTACAAGACGCTTTGTATTTTTCTTCAGCTATGGTTTAGTAAAATATGAATGCTGACGATTTTGTATTCAATTTTATTGGAAATCGTTGTTTATTTACATAAAATTATTTTATTGAAGCCTAATATAGAGGTTTGGATAGATACATACTTTGCTTTTTTCTGCCTCGAGTACCATACCTTATTTGTTTCTCGATTCAATTTCGTAAAGAAACAATATCATACATAAGAATATAATTGATACTCCGATAACAAATATCACATAACCTCACACACACAATAAACAAACAATGACAAGTATCCTCGCGTTCCGTTCTCTCCATAAACTCTAAAATATTTCATTTTCTTTGCATTTTATAAATTTGCATTGGAGCTTCTTAAGTTACATAAAATAAAGTATTATAACTATTTTTACATAAATTCACTATTAAAACATTGGTTTTATATAAATATTTAATGAAACAAGTAAAACATAAATTTCTCGATTGTAGTTAAGTATAATCGAGAAAAAGGAACGTGTTTTCAATTAGAGAAGCCCTAGTTTTCGATATAATATCGAGTTTTATGTCGAATAGGTTCGAGAATACCATTTTGGAGGTTTTTGTGATAATTTTGTTCGATAAAAGAAGTTTGATATATTATCAAATTCGATAAAATATCGCAAACGCGAGAATTGGCCTCCAGGGATCACTGTTCTGAGGCTGGGATATAACTTCCTTGGAATGACGTAATCAAGTGAAGTGAGTGAATGACAATGAAATGACATTACTTGATTGAATGAATTGAATGCACAGCAAAGAACTTATAATTTCCTTGATGCACAGACATATAATAATAGTAAAAAAAAAATATTTCTGTGATTGAATGCATGGACTCGAACGTGTAGATGGCATCACGAAACTCTCGCCAAGCGCATTGGGCCAACGCGTTGGGCCAGCGTCTAATAGGCGCTTCAGACGAATGAAAATAAATAGACATGACATACCTACAAAAAATCGTGCATACCTAAACCCGGCGCCGACAAAGGATTTGGCACAAACATGGGAGCCTGCCCATACTAATAATAGTGACAAAAGTTGACAAAACATGGCGACCGGCCGCATAACTGCAGTTTGTATAAAAATTGTTATGCCGGGTCTATTATTTTCTACTAGTACTAAGTCTATAATATTAGGTACTTGACTTGGATCTATACGAAACAAACAAAAAACCGTGCATACCTAAAGCCGACGCCGCAGCCGCCTAAAAAGGATTTGGCACAAAGATGGCGGCCTGCGCGTAATAATAATAATGACAAAACATGGCGACCGGCTGCAAACACTGTTTATTTATTGATTGTTATTATGCCGGGTTACGGGTCTATTCTTTTTACTATGTCTATGATTTGGACGAGTTCACATTTTGCGGGCTCTTCACTCATGCGTGATTCACAGCGTGATTTTGACGCTATCTCGGCGCGAAAAACGTTTCTCTCCACATTCACGATCGTTCACAGTCTACTTCGCGCGGTCGTCTAGGATTAGGATGGACGCCGAAATATGCACTGCTATGGCTTGTAAATATCGTCGGTGCTTGCTCGGCTTTTTATCTGTGGGCTTGCTCCAGACTTTTTCAGAATCCTTCACCTTTTTACTGTAACTCCTATAGCTTGACATAATATTGTCCTTCTTTTTAGGATTCCGTACCTCAAAAGGCAAAAACGGAACCCTTATAAGATTGCTTTTTTGTTCGTCTGTCTGTAAAACTATTTATTCTCAGGAACGCTTAAAGGTATCAAGTTGAAATCAACATCGAATACTCGGATCCACGGTCTCTTTCAGCGAAAAAAAAATCAAAATTATACGTCAACGCGATCAAGAGATATGGGGTACTTCCCGTTGACCTAAAATGATGAAATTTGGCAAAAAGCAAGATCTAGTAGTAATTATAAAGGAATAAATCTAAAAATTGAAAATATGTTGTTGGAAGTCCCAAGTAACACTCATTTTGACGCGGGCGCAAATACCGACACCGATCGAGGAACATGGCGCGAACAAACGCGAAGCCCGCGAACGGCCGCGAAAGCTTTCCACAATCACGGTTTGCGGCGTTCGCGTGTTCGGGTATTCACGGCGCGGCGCGAATGAAGAGCCCGCTTTAAAAAAAAATATTTCTGTGGTTCAGTAGTTCACATCCATGGAAGTAGTAAGTACTTGTTGTACAAAGTACTTTTTTTTTTTAATTTATTATATGTCTGTGTTATTCCCAGTCCATAATTTTTTTAAAGTATCTGTCATGGAAAAAATCCACAAGTATGCTATCTCTGTTTATTTAAAAAATAAAAAGAGATGACAAGAATTTGTAATATTAATAGCACTTTCTGTTTTACGCAGAGTTTGGAAAGATATTTTATTGACAATTTATTTTATCATAATTAAAAATACACTATTATTAATAATAATTGGGTATATAGGTATATCAAAATGCTCGTATAAATGTATTTTGTGTTTGACAATTAGATTTAAAAATATTTTTTTACAATAATACAAGAATAATAAAAAACTTCTTTTATTTGATTGCATGCGTAAAATGAATATAATGTTGCTATTTTTTTCCGAAAAAAATGGCAGCCTTTATGTCGTAAGCTTTTCATTTCTTTTCTGTTTAATGAAAAGTTTTTATTACTGAGTAATTAACGATTTATAATGCTATTTGAAGCGATTCAGATGTTTATTCCCATATTCCATAGTAATAAATAGTTATCAGGTATTCTGTCATGATATAGTAGCGATTACGACGTGGTTGATTTCCTTCTGAAGCTAAACATTGCTAGAATTTTCCTATGTAAAAATGCCTTTTTATTACGCCTCTAGTGTTATCATACGTTTAATTTCGTTTCAGGTTACTTGGATAATAAATAGACTGCGTGCGTATGCAAATGCTGGACGGAGGAACTCTGGACACAAGTACTTCAAGTTCAGCATTAGATAATAAAGATACTATGAGTGCTGGAAGTGCAGGCCTCGAACGCGAACTAGCGCAAACGCGGCGCTTGCTGTGGGGAGATAATGTCAAGGAGGATGTATTTAGGCGCTGGGCGCAAGGTTTCCAATTTAGCACAGAAGAGCCCAGCGCTCTCATTCAACAAGAAGGCGGTCCCTGCGCTGCCATAGCACCCGTTCAGGGATTTTTACTGAAAATTCTCTTGTCAGAAACTCCAGGGCATAGTTTTCAAGACTTGACTTCAGAAAAGTGCAGTTCTCTGCTTGTTAGGGCTGTGTGTACAATATTAAGCCAGTGTCTAGCTCCTAAGTATAATGTGGCAGTGCACAGGAAGAGTGAGACAGAAGCAGATACTAGCGCCAGCCACAGTGTCAGTGTGGAGGAGCAGCCGTGTGATGCTATTGAACACTTTCATCGCCGGATCGAAGTGCACTCTTTCCAGACTTTATCTGAAGTTGAAGCTTTCTACACAAGAAACATTCGTATTTTGAAAGACAAGTATGGTGTTTTATTACTGCTATATAGTGTAATTCTTAGCAAGGGTGTGGCCACAGTAGAGGCTGAGCTTGCAGAGCTCTCGGACCCTCTGATACATTCAACTTATGGGTATGGATCCCAGGGTCTCATTAACCTGATGCTCACAGGACGGGCTGTAGCTCATGTGTGGGATCACGATCAGGTGGTAGGAGGATTGCGTCTTCGTGGCATTGAAAAGCAAAACGATATTGGTTTCCTTACCATCATGGAACATATGCAGTATTGCACAGTTGGTTCCTTTTACAAGAATCCTAAGCACCCAGTGTGGGTCCTAGCGTCAGAGACACATCTTACTGTGCTATTTTCCCTTGAAAGAAGATTAGCCGCTCCTGAGACTGTAGGAGAATCAGCAGAGCGTATATTCCGCTCATTTGATCCGGAAGGCAATAACTTCATTCCATCAGCGGCACTGCAAGATGTTCTTTGCGCAGCTGACTTAGTGAGTGAACCTGAATATGTGGAACTGATGAGGAGGAAGTTGGACCCTGAAAACCTGGGTATAATACTGCTGAGTGCATTCATGGATGAATTCTTCCCAGGATGCGAGAGAGGGGCCCCAGACACTTTCACATTGCACCACTACAATGGGCTGCCACGTAGCAACCCAGGTGGTCGTGTGATTTACCGCACGGGCCGCGCCGCGCTCTTGGAGTGCCCCATGCGTGCTGCCAGTACGGATCCCATGCTCACATGTTTACAAACCAAATGGCCCAGTATCGATGTGGTGTGGGATGAGGGACAATCCCCATCACTCAATTAGCAAGACCATGAATGACCTTATACTCGGGACTACTGTGACTGTGAGCATTGTGACAAACCTTTGAACATGTTAATGATGTCACTGAAAAATTCCATTATTTTATTGTATTAACTTATGTAAAAATTGTATCAAAAGTGGAGAAACTCCTGGACGTCCCCCACACTGGTCTGGACAGCTATTTTGCATAGGTTTAGGTTAGTGTTAAACCTAAGGTAACATGTCAAATGGGGCATGATCTCACCTTCTAATTCTATGATATGAATACATGTATATGTATCATTTGTTTAACTTTTTGAAATGTAAAATATACATGCCGGTTTCAAAATATGTCGCATTTCTGCAAAGTGGGAATCAAAATTTGCACTGATCATGAATCAGTTTTGATTAGATTCAATTTTGAATGAAGCAAAAGTCTATACTATAGCTGTGAATACAAACACTATGGCTGGAGTGTGAGTACACACATTTTTGTACTAGCAGAAAGTGAGCTAACATTATGTACAGTAGTTTATACTATTTAAGTATGCTGAGCTGATCAACTCTAGCCCAAAATTCAAATTTTATGATTTTGTAAATTGAACATTGTTGCTAAATTATTGATAAATATTTAGCTATTTCTGTAATAATTTTACTGTCATGTGGTGAATATTTTGCGAAGGTTGTGCTGTGTATGAGCAATATTGTGTTACCAATGCAACAATAATGATAAATATAGCATGTCTTGTCAGGCTTGCACAGCAGCTTAGTTGTAAGCCTGCATAAGGTTATACAATGCTGTCACAAATTCATAAGTTATACATTTTCAAATGTGATAATAATTATCTGATTATATAATGTATATGATATGATTCTTTCTATAATATCTTTGCTGTAGTAGTCTTCAGTTGTCACTACTATTTTTTATTGTTGATTTCTTAGTAAGTATATCAATCTTTCCACATTTCCACTAATACTATTCATATTATTGATCATCAGATTTCTCAGCAAATTATTTTGATGATTTTGAACCTTGCTAGTACAGTCTGCGGCATATGAACGTGCCCAAATTCATCTCTAATACAATTGCAAAGAGATCCAAGCAGGGTAATCACATGCTGTTGACTAATTTTGTGATGATATTGTATATTCTTGGCTGTGCGGGCTCAAACTGTACAGAACTCTTATGTCATGGGCTAGTGGAAGATCTGATGCTGTATAATAACTCAGTAATGTACTTGTGCAATAGAATCTATCATCATTATCACCACTAGCGAGCCACATCAGTTCCGAGTCCACATGGGCTTTGGATTGTTGTAAAATAGCTGTGCACATAAGTGTAGCTATACAAAGAGTTTTGTTATGTATTGAAGCAATTTTTTCAGTTTAGCCAGAACATAAATAGTGTAAACATGCTTTTTTAACTACCTAAATTATTTGGTTTTATTTTAACACTCGTCATCATGTTATAATATAAACGATTATTATATTACTAGATTTTGCCCGCGGTTTCGTCCCCACTAAATACGTTTTTCTGCCCCTGAAAAATTCGAAGTCGGTTTCGTATCTGCGTTATATACCAATCAGTCAGCGTCCAATTTTATTTTCTACATATTTATCGGCACTAAAAAATTTCGAGATGGTTAAGTAATCGTAGGTAGTTCCAGAGATTCGCGCGTTTAAACAGACAAAAATAAAAAAAGCCATGGTGCTATCGTATAAAGATATCATCAATCAAAATACATACAATAAAACTATAACTGGTATGTGTCTGTACATAGAAGATATTTAAGAAAAAAAACGGGTTTTCACAGGGCCAATAGAAGCCAAAACCATTTTTTGTAGAATCTTTGTCTTTCTGTGTATGTTTGTACGCGCATCACGTAAAAAATACTGGGACCTTGGATGCAGTTTTCACTGTTGTATTGTTGAAGGTCTTAAAATCTGGCGTAGGTTTCATCTCTATGCGCCGCACAGTGGTCTGAAATTCAAGCTTCATACTCGTAGAAACTGATTGTCAGAAATTGATAATTAAAAAATGTTATTGTAATTAGTACACCTCCCTTTGTTAACTGTTATAGTATGAAGGTCGTGAGTAGCTCCATGTGTGAGAAAAAATATTATATTTTTTTTGTATGGGAAAAAACCTTCAACCTGGATTTTAAAAAATCTGAACAGAACTGAGGGTCTGGTATTCACATGAGTTATTACACCTTACATGGCGATTAAGATGACATACAATTGTTATGCCTTTCGGTGCCGCTTTTGCATGTAGCAAGCTTTTGAAAGTTTGAGTTTTTGGTAGAAGATTATTCAAGTCTTCGATTTTATATTATAAAGATACCTATAACTTTGAGCATGAAAATAATTGAAATTTGTATATACCTACACAAGGAATAAATAAATATGTACTTAGGATATATTTAAATAGTATAAGTGTTCAATTAAAAAATAGGAAATCAAAAGCACATATTCAATAATTACTGAGAAATTTCTTTATTTGATTATACTATTAAATAGTACTAGTAAATTACATAATGTAATGTAATAATACTCAGAGCTACAAACTACTAGCATTTCGGAATGACCGCTATTGAGAAGAAACGCCGAAAGAAACTCAACAGTATTGGTCCCAGTTATGCCATTACATTTCACTTCACAGTAATAATGTAATTATAGTCAAATACTTATAATAAATAAGTTATGCCTGTGATCGAGTGATTGTTAAAAAGTATACCTAAATAGATAAAAATAATTAAAAATGACACTGGATTGGATGTAAAAGAAACACTATAACATAACAGTGACTAAGTCTTGTAAACTATTTAATGCTCAATTAACTATAACATATAAAATATTACTATTTACTTATATATCAACTACTTATAAAATACCAATTATTATAAAGAACCATTAACATCAACAAATTCAATATTCTCCTTGTCTACATCTGCATCGTCACCAAAGAGAAGAGATTTCATGTCATCGGTAATAGGTGTGTGTATTGACTTTCTTAGCACAGATCTTATGCTAGACAGGTAGGGATCTGACGAAACAAGGATACCATGGAAAATGTCTTCGTTTGTTGCTTTTCGACAAAATTTTCGAGAATGGTCTTCTCGGATTTTTTTTAAATCTTTGTTTCTGGCTTCCGATGCCTCTTCAGATAATTTCCCATTGGCATCATGTAAAAATGTTTAATGACTTCAGCACCGTGCATTAAAATTTTATGGACACTAGATGTCAAGTGATACCAGCCATATAGTTATAGGGTATGAATAATCAACTACCAAAAACTCAAACTTTCAAAAGCTTGCTACATGCAAAGCGGCACCGGAAGGCATAACAATTGTATGTCATCTTAATCGCCATGTAAGGTGTAATAACTCATGTGAATACCAGACCCTCAGTTCTGTTCAGTATTTTAAAAATCCACTTTAAAGGTTTTTTCCCATACAAAAAAAAAATACAATATTTTTTTTCTCACACATGGAGCTACTCACGACATTCATACTATAACAGTTAACAAAGGGAGGTGTACTAATTACAATAACATTTTTTAATTATCAATTTCTGACAATCAGTTTCTATGAGTATGAAGCTTGAATTTCAGACCACTGTGCGCCGCTTTAGAACCTGAGATATGCGCGGACGAAGTCGCGGGCACAAGCTAGTATAAAGTACCTTTTACCTTTGAACCCACAACCTATTGTGAACACCATACAAGACTTTTTGTCGAATCGCACCTTTACAAAGTTGAAGGTGCCTCTCGTCGCCACGTCCCATCAAAGCAGGAGTCCCACAGGGCTCCGTGCTATCTCCGACCCTGTACTCTCTGTACACGGCGGACATTCCCAAAACTCCCAATGTTGAGTTAGCCCTTTTCGCCGACGATACGGCCCTCTACACCTCCGACTTCATGGCGAACGTGTCCTCACATCTCCAAAAGGCCATCAACGCGCTCGGTTCTTGGTTCAGACGGTGGAGAATCGAGGTAAATCCGGAGAAAATCGCAGCAGTGCTCTTTTCAAAGGATCCCCTCGCTTTGACCCGTCAACAAAACCAGCGCGGAGCACTAACTTCGCTCGGCCAGCTCAGTCTCTTCGGCAAGCCCATTCCTTGGGCCAAGAAAGCCTATGACTAGGTGTCATACTCGACTCTCGTTTGACGTTTGGACCTCGTATCACTAGAGTCAAAAACTGGGCCGCGTTCATTCTGAACCGGGTCTCGTCCATCATCAGGCATCCCAGAATGTCGCTTAGAAATAAGCTGACACTCTACAAGGCCTGCATCCGTCCCGTCATGTCCTACGCCAGTGTCGTTTTCGCACACGCGGCTCCCTCCAACTTGTCGATCTGCATCTGCACAGAGACACAGAATTAATATTAGTACTACGTACAGAAAGGAAACTCCCTGCCCCTCCCGCAATATGGCACCCCCCGCTCCTTCCGCACTTCTCCCCCGTTCTTGTGTAACTGTGGGACGTTCGACTATGAAAACGCACACATTGACGTGTTACTGACGTGTTCACGGATATACAGTTTCATTTGTAGTAGTAGTAGGCATATTTGACGCGCCGTTTCTATGAAGCGCCCCCCTGTGACAGAGACCTTGAGCTTCCCTCGATGGTCCGCTATTTCAAGGAATGCTCGGAATGCTTTTTCGAGCGTTCCTCCCACCCAAATCCGCTAATTAGGCGCGCAGCCGATTACCGAATCAACACCGCGAATTTCCGCCGATTCCGGCACCGCCGGCCGCGGCACGTTCTTACCGATCCAGAAGACCCCATTACGGTTGCTAATCCTTCTTCCGATCACTCTAGAGGTAATTACTCCAAATAGACACCGCACTCGACGGAATCGAGTAAAACGTAGTGATTATATACTCTTTGGAATCGAGTGCGAATAGTAGGACGCCGCTTCAACGTTCACACGGTACCGCTCGGCGGCACCAGGGCCCGAATTCTCTAACTCCCAAACGTACGTTATTGTATTTCAGTTGTGTCTCAAATGCCAAATTTACGCCATTTGGTATTCTGCACCTTATTTGACGCCTGAGGACATGATACCGACATACTATTGGCCCATTTCGGTATTCTGCACGTTATCAAAAGTGCCATTGGCACGTCGATTGTTGAAGTATTGGTATTCTCTTTGCTATTTGACAGGAGTTTGTCAGGTAGATCTGTCGGATCTCAATTGCTTTTTGGCCATTGAGCAACAACACCTTTTATGATCAAATTGTAAAGTAGTATGGTTTACATTGTTTTATTTAGTGATGAATCCCACAATTTTACCTCTTCATTGGTGGCTCTTATTCATTACAAATGTCGTACCTATATAGTCGACGAGATATTAAAGACATTTCGGCTTAAAATGCTCAAGTTATAGACCTCAACAAAGAGGTAACCCCATTACTAATAAAGGATACTTTGTCGAGATGGAAAATTGCCAAATTTAAAGGTTAGTAAGAGTTTCCGAGGTAAATGCACTTGTAACTATTGTGACTGTACGTAATTCAATGAACCGCTGATATTTTTTATATTAAAGGTTAAGTATATATAGTATGTATAAGATCATACATATAAGAATACTATAATAGTTGAGCCCCGGAAATGATGTGGAAACTTTGTAATGAAAAGCACCTTATGTTGCTATTCCTTATATTTTCTACCCTTGTACCAAATTTTATTGAAATCTGTCTTGTAGATTTTGTGTGACAGTATGTAACATAAATCCAAACTCACAAACATCCAAATGTAGGTAGGTACTCTGTGCATTCAATTTAAAAGGACCCACATCACAAGATTTTTACCTATATGACTGCGATGCGATTATTAAAATTTTGTTTCAAAAAAATTCAAAATTATTTATTATGTATCTAACAATGACACTAATACAATCATATAATAAAGAGGAAGTGTTTGTATGCATGTGAGTTCGTTTGCAGAGGAATTCTTCAGAATTACTGAACCGATTTCAAAAGGTCTTTCATTATTAGAAAGCTACATTATACCTAAGTGACATAGGCTACCTCCCGAAACTGGGGCGGGATGCTAGCTCTTTGTAATTTAATTTATGTTAGGGTCTACATAAGCTGAATACTTATGCCAGTAGACCCCGCTCTATGATTAGGTATATAACCTATATATGAGTGTAATGTGGTACTCAGAACAATAATATACATACTTTAATGCCTAGTGTATAAATAGTATTTGGTAATACTATGTAAAAATGTCTTTTCAGCTGTTCCTGTTCTCACATTTCAAGCAATATTGAAAATTAAATGCTGTGTGTATGCAGTGATACCCCTGTTACCTGTGTAGGTCGAAGCAAAGAACTAAAGACAGCATCATACATACATATTATTGTTTTCCTATGGGAAGGCACCATCAGGCAAGTCTATATTTCTGTACATACAAAATTATAGACTAACCGAGTTGTCAAAACAGAGACAAAACCGCTGAAAGTAGAAACTTGAAATTTGGTAGAGGGTGTTTCAAGAGCACAAGCAGACCCTAGGGGCTTTGCTCCTATTAGAATTTAGGGATAAAAAGTACCTACCTTTTGTGCTAAGTATGTCCGGTATTTTTCAACTCGTGTACCAAATTTCATTAAAATTCATCCAGTATATTTATTATGAGTAACAAACATCCAATCTTTCGCATCGCATTTATAAATATTATAGTAGATTAGCAAAGAATAAGTGAGTATTAAAAAAGCAGTAAAATGTATTGTATAATCAGTTTTTAACATCTTTGAAACTGGTTGATGCTTAAATTGTCAAATGATATTTAAATAATAACTATACTTTATACTTTCAATACTATGCCAACCCCACATAAGTAGGAATTGGTAAATAGGAAGAAGATACTACATCTGTTTCTATCTACAAATAATATAAAGAAATAAAATTTTCAGATTGTCACAAAATAACAGTATGCTTAGTAATTTGTACCAAACAAGTTCTGTAATTATTATTTGCAGGCTCGATCAACTGGAGTAATGTGCTTTAGAAAAAGGTGTCATCCATAGCTTGTTAAAAGACTATGTAAGTATTCTCATCTATATAAATATAAATAAAAATTGTATTATTGAATTCAACACTGACCAAGTGGTATATAAATGCAGAGACAAAACTGCTGTAAGTAGAAACTTGAACTTGTGTAGAGGTTCTTTATATAGCATATGCTGCACCCTGGGGCTTTACTCCCTTGAGAATATACAGATAAAAAGTACCCTATGCCATTTTCAGTATTTTTCTACTCGTGAACCATATTTCAATGAAATCCATTCAGTAATATTTTGTGATAAGTAACAAAATATTACTAGTAAGTAATATTAGTAGTAAGTAGGATAAGTATATTTAGGAAATTACACTCCTAAGGAGAAGAAAAAGGTTTTTTTATTTACAACTTCCTTAACTAAGTCAACATAGTTACTAGTTCAAAAATATCTCAATTAAGGAACAACTAAAAAAAATATTTTAAATCAACAACATGCTTTTCCTTTCTTTGTCTTTACTTTAAAAAACCAACAATATAGTACCAATATTGTAAAGCTGAAGAGTTTGTTTACACAATAGGCAGACTTAAATAAAAGTTATTCTTTATATAACTAAACATAATTATAACAGCAGTAAAAATTATTTGTCATTCTTGCAGGAACGATCTACTGATGGCGGTTTCCTGCTTGAGAAACGAGCTGACATCCATAACTTGTTGAAAAACTGTGGAGGAAACAGTGTGGTCTGGTTTAGGATATATTTTAAAGACTAATAAACAAAATAATAATAATATTCTTGTATTATTCATTACTACCTTACATGATATCTTTATCTTAACATATTAAAAAATAAAGTCCCCTGCCATGTCTGTTTGTGATAAACTAGAAAAGTATTGAACAGATTTTCATGCAGTTTTTACCAATGAACAGGGCGAGTCATGAGGAAGTAAGTAAGTATATAATTTACTCTAGTGTCCCTGCGTTAAAAAGCAAGCTAATTTAAATAAAGACTCCTGCCATGTCTGTCTGTTTGCAATTAAGTCAACATTGAAATTATTATCTGTTACTGCACATTGAAAGTCTTAGGTCAACTTACATGCCAGGTATTGTACAATTGAAACATGTCAATATGCTTTATTTATTGAGTTAGGGGTAACCCTTTTTGTGTTAATCAGCCCAGTCTCCTTGTGAAACTCCAGCCAGTCGATGAATACTGTTATATTTTCAAAGCTCCGCACTTAGGTGACTGTAAAAAAATATTATATTTGTTTGAGGACTCATGTTTTAAGTCAAGCATCTTAATCCTATCCTAATATTATAAATGCGAAAGTGAGTTTATTTATGTGTTTGTTACCTCTTCGAAACTTATTTATTGAACAAATCTTTTTGAAATTTTGCATACACTTACCTAGTTAGAAGTACTGAGAAGGGCATAGCGTACCTTTCATCCCGGGAAAAAGCACTGTTCCCGTGGGCGAAAGCTAGTACTTAATAAATAAGATAATTATTGTACTTACAAAGAAAATCTCACCTTAGACGCAAATAAAACTTTAAGAACTCAATCTATAACTGCTTGACTGGATGAGACCCTCCTCGGGTGAAGTCAGACTTATTTGACACGGGAGTTTGACTTATTATTTTCAAGCATATTTTCTTTGTACAAATTAATTTAAATTATAAATAAATTAAAAATAATTTTACAGTAAACAATAGAACGATTATAACCTATAAAACATGACTTTGTCATAGACAGACAGTTTACATTTTTTTAAAGGCAAAGGCATCAAAGACACACATTAACTAATTTTCAGTTTTTTTCAGATATAAGCGTGAAACATGGCTATATGTCTTTAAATTTATGTCAAAATATCAATGTTAGTTCTAATTGATAATATTTCATACGTTTTTAGCGGAAAAAAGGAGTTTGAATTTTATTATTAAATAATAGTAGTTTTTTCTAGCAGCGACGGAAACACCAAAGATTAATCAACAACACCTAGACTGACATCCTATAGACACTTTATTCCCACACTACAGGAACATGAATAACTTGTTGCAGAATACCTTTTATAAGACCTATTGTTGTCTTATGAGTATTGTGTGGCAGTTGGTCGGTGATTTTAAGTAAAATAGTGGAATTGACACCCAGGACGTTTTTCTCCTTAGGCCTTTCAGGCAAATTGATTCTACCGCTCTGCCATTTTGTGAGTAACGCCCAAAGCCGAGGTTCGTTCCTACCTGGGAGCCCTTTGTGCTGTTACTGTTTCGGCTGTATGGCCCTCGAGGCTGTCGCCATATTTCCTCCGGTGAAGCAGTGAAGGTCGACGTAGCGAGCGACCAACTGCAAGTAGGCTTCGATAAAAAAACCACAACCTATTGTCTTTGTCAGGTTCACCCACAACAAAGATCTTGATTCCATCATCTTATTTATAATAAAATTATAACACCCTTTTTTTATACATAGTTGGTTATTTTTAGTCGACGACGACGAAGTTTTTTTCTACGACCATGGAAACAACCGTGACATTTAAAGAAATACTTTTGACGAACTGTCACCGTCAGTTGTGTCACAACGTCCAAACAAGCTAGGTAAACAAGACCAAAAATTCGTGTTGTTTGTATTGTGGTTTGATTGTGGTTTTCTAGGTGTTTAGTTTGTGATTGTGAATAGGTTTTACCTATATTGTGTTGTGTGCGAGTAGAACTTACCAATTTATTTACATCAGCTTCTATATTCCTAGCAATGAGCCGTGATAAAGTTCCTTTCCAGCAATACGCTACTGAATATGATCCCATCAAGATTGGATCTATTGACGGTATGTGATTTGATGTTAATTTACATCATAGTTGTAGTTTCCTATCTTCTATTTATCTACCTATATATGTATCTCAAAGGTGATCTATCAACGCACAGCCCAAACCACTGGACGGATCGGCTGAAATTTGCCATGCAGGTAGATATTATGACGTAGGCATCCGCTAAGAAAGGATTAACGCGAGCGAAGCCGTGGGCAAAAGCTAGTTTTATTATATGTACTGTTTAGAATTCGGGTACAGAGCTTTATCCAAAAAATGTGTACACTATCTGGGCCGCCTGACCATATTGATTAAATAACATGGAAGTGAGTTTTGTATTGAACAGGTACAGACACAGAGCCACACGACCGCGCCATCGAGCGGGCCCTCTGGTCCCAGTACGAGCCTGACAAGCGTGTGACGGGGGACCCTCGCCATACTATATTTGTGGGCCGCCTAAATCCAAGAACTACTCAGGTATAACATTGCTAACGAAATATTAAATCAGTCATGCTTATTTCTTGTAATTGTTTGCAGCTTTCTCTATCCATGATGGTAAAGGGAAAATGTTCATGCAGCATACTGTAAAACCAAACTTTTCTTGACCAAAGTTACACAACCTTTTAAAAGATTGCTCTTGTTTTAGTGAATAGATAAGATTAGGTACAATATTTTTGTTAAAATGTTACATTAAAAGTAATTTTTCTTGATTTCTTAGCATTATTACATATTGCAATCCTCCTGGCCCTTAAAATCTATTGTCCTAAAATATAAATTAATTTTATAGTTAGCCTAGTCTTTATTATCATTGTGTTTTTTCATCAGGACACAATATCATCGGAATTCTCCAAGTTTGGTAAAATAATCAAGTGTCGTTTGGTGAAGGACATTGTCACGGGCAAGTCAAAACAATATGCCTTTGTGGAGTTTGACAGTACAAGTGCAGCCGACAAAGCCCACAGAAGTATGTCAAAATTCTTTACTCTTCTCTGCAATCCCACAAGCTACATTAAGTACCAAGGTACTCTCATATAGAAATAAGATATGGTGAAAAAATTCCATAAAAATTGGATATGGTGAAGATTTTCGATGTGCAGGATTGAAATGCGATAGCTCAGTTGGAAGAGCAAGGTCGTATAAAGACCTGGTCGCGGGTTCAAGTCCTGCTCGCATGGAATTTTTTCACCATTCTTATTTCTATATGAGAGTACCTTAGTACTAATATTGCATCTGAGATGCTCAAAAATCCAAAAATAAATACATCAAGTACCTATTAAATATTACTTCGGGTGAATTTTGTGTAGTAATTTGCTGCATGGGATAGCCTTCCTAATGCTCACTACTTTTTTTCTCGCCTTTAGTGCCCCACTGCTGGGCAAAGGCCTCCCTTCTGGTTCGTCATTCCTGCCTATTAAGTGCATAAGCTCTTTGCATTTGTGCATTAGCTATAGTGGTGATTTATTATTCTATTAGTTGTGCCCTGCAGTTTTACTCCAGTGGGGATTTCTAGATGAAAGATAGTTTATAGGCTCCTCATTAAATAACTTAAAAAATATACTTCCATCATTATAAAATATTTAGATCTACCTCAGAAAATTACATTTCTTTCAAGAATAATCCAATAGCTATAGTGTAACTGGGTACAGGTATGCACAAAGAGTACATCGACAGCTGTGAGATCATCGTGGAGTGGGAGGCGGAGCGGAAGTTGAAGGGCTGGAGGCCGCGACGCCTGGGGGGCGGGCTGGGGGGGCGCAAGGAGTCCGGCCAGCTGCGCTTCGGGGGGCGCGACCGGCCCTTCAGGAAGCCCTTTCTGGCCTAGTTTGGCTCATTGTAAAGGTCAGTGAAATAAAAAAAATCAGAAGAATCATTAGTCATTATAGTACATAAGGGACAGAATCAGTAGAATTATTTGACAAAAAAGGTTTTCCAAATTATATTTATATACAATACAATACAAATCTGATTTCTAATTATATGTATACAAACGAAAACAATTATTACTATTTTTTTTTACTATAATACCTTTTAGTGTGACTTGACTTGATAAAGCCCAGGGTTACAGGGTAAGTACTTTTTAGTTTTACATACTTTGTGGTTGCAATGGCTCCTGCCTGGCGCGATCGGGTCGGCCGCGCCTGTCACTCGCACCCGAGCGGCGCGCAGCATGTGCGAGTGCTGGCGGGAGCTCCGGCGCTGGTGCCGCTCCTTCACCAACACCGAAACCTTCCTCTCCATTTTAGAAGCTTTACTCCTTATCATATTCATCGCTTTCCTAACATTCGTTGTACTGCACTTTATTGCGTGCAATAAGAAAGAAATCGACGAGTCTACGTATCCAGACGACCAAACCCGAAGGCCCATCCCGATATCGCCAGGAATGCCTGCGACTTTAGCGCCGGGAGTTCAGTGCACGTGGGATCCCAAAGGCCCGACGGAATCCGTCACACGATATTATGAGGATGACAAAGCAGCATCGCTCGCCATCGAGGAAGCAGAAAAGACACGAACCCAACAAACAACGACAATAATTTCAAAAATAATACACTTAGATGACATTTTATCGTATTTGTCTGATGGAGAAGATGCGAAGGCGTACGAAAATCACATCCTGGCGCTGGTGAAGATGCGTCCGCCTCAGGATATAACGTTCGGGTGTATTCTGACGATTGTGTCGGAGTATTGGGCGGTGACTGCGGCTAGTTGCATCGAGGCGATTGAGGAGGTCGATTCTTTGGATTCTTTTGTGATGATGGACGGTTACGGCGAGGGGAGACACAGGAGCACCCACACGGTCGCAGACGTGCTGATCCACCCGTGGTACGAGGGGAAGAACAAGAGTTACGACTTCGTCGCGCTCAAGAGCGAAGACAGACTTGTGCGAGGCTCCAAGAGTGCTGTGGAGTTCTCTTCCGTGCTCGATTCCATCTTCACGCCGATCGGAGAGAAACTGACGATCCTCGGATACGGTGGATACAGGTACTCCTGTCTGCTCCTGCAATGCACTCGTATTCTTATAGTATTGGTATGCGCATCGTGTTCATCGTGATTCATTCAAGTAATGACTGCGACGACATGATAACATTAGCTCTTAAATAGGTACTAGGAAAGAGCAGTAAAATCAAAATGTTGTTTTAATAAAATCTTGACTTGTTTGCTTCAAAATAGTGTGAAAGTAGCATTAGTGCGTTACGTTATTTCGTCAACTCTGCGTTGTTTTACATGATTTTTGTGGCATGCATGTCACACATTGTAATTAGTTATTTCTTCAAGTAGTTCCTTATGTTATGTGTAGTTGCTAATCCATGGTCTATTAGATTATTCTATCTCCTTAAATAATCTCCTGCTCAGGGGATTTTTGGACTTTTCTGTCTTCAAATGCCCTCCGCATTTGACAATCGAATTTAGATCTTTGTTTGTTTGTAAACTCTTTATTGCACATACACACAAGAAAAATACAAAACATAGTGAAACAAAAAGAGAGGCGTACATTAGCGTACTTGCCCAAAAAGGGATTTCTTCCAGTCAACCAAGTGTTTGAAAGGATTTTTTGAATGAATTAAGACGGGAAGCGTAAGAGTGAGGCAAAATTCAGAAAAAGAATAGAAGAACACGAAACAGGATACCTGTAATGTTCTCCAAATAAAATCCTAACTAATATTATAAATGCGAAAGTAAGTTGTTTGTTGGTTGGTTTGTTTGTTTGTTACCTCTTCACGCTTTATCTATTGAACCAATGTTCCTGAAATTTCGCATACACATAGCTGGAAGTACGGTGAAGGACACAGAGTACCTTTCATCCCGGGAAAAAGCACTGTTCCCGTGGGAAATTCACGCGGGCGAAACCTAGTAATATAAATAAAAAAGATTTCAATCTCCGCACTCAAACCTCTCGAGCGGCATGTAATTTGACTGAATTGTTTCAGGGCCATGGACGAGCGCCCCTCAGGACGCAGCCTCCGCCACGTGAGCAACTACCTGGTGTCCGGCAACCAGTGCGCGCGCGACAAGTGGGCGCCGCGCCACCTGCTGCGCCCGCACGCCGCCCCCTCCGCCCCCTGCGGGGTGCGGACGTTGTGCGCGGGCGCAGCCTCCGCGCGCGGCGCCGCCTGCAACTACTGCGCGGGGACGCCGCTGTTCCAAGCGGACAAGCTGCTCGGCGTCATGAGCGACAACCCGCAGTGCGGCGTCGCGTGTGAACCAGTATTATACGTGAATGTAGCCTTGCTCAGGCCGTGGCTGGACGCGCTGCTCGCCGGCGATGACGATTTCTTGGCGTGATGTTCTAGTGTACACTATGGAAGCTTCAACTTTATGCTGTATTAACATGGGACACTGAATTATAGGTCTGATACTGATGACTAATATAACCGTATGACATGATGTCTTGGATAGACTGAGCCTTCTCCATTTGGCTTGAATTTGGGTAGAGAAATTATGAACCAATGCTATGTTACTAACCCTCTGCTTAGAATAGAATTTCAAGTAAGACCTTCAAAATAATAACAGAGAAACAAATTAACGCCGAAACTTAATTAAGCTTAGATATCAAGCTACCTTGCAGCTTGCTCTATTCAGCACAGCAATTACTAGTGATAAATTTGAATCTAATGCCGAAATAATTCAGCTTGAAAAAAACACGGAAAGAGTACGGCATCGTAAAGTGAATAAATGTTATCAGATATAAAGTCGATATGTTATTAATCGCGCCTTATTTTATGTCTATCCTCTTTATATACGTTCTGCTTAACACCAAGAAGAATAAACTCTATTCCAAAAAGCAATAAGTAGTTCCTATACTTACTTCTTCCAAACTCTATATCTGATTGACTTCTATCATAGTGTCAGTGTCGAAATCATGTCGAAAATAAAGCCGAAATCAAAACATGTGATTTATTCTCAGAGAAATGATATCTTTATCGCAGAGTAGGTAATCATCATCGAAATAATATGTTCTAAACTTTATCAAGTAGGTACTTAGTTTTATACTGAGTTGTAAGTGATTGGTGCCTCATGGTGAACTGCCTGCTTCTGGTGTGCTCGCTGTGCATGGCCGCGCTGGTGGTGTCCACGTTCGGCGCCGGCATCGCGCTGTTCAAGGCCGCGCTCGACGGGGACCTCGACGAGGAGCGCAACAAGACCACCCCCAAGCAACCGGACGGACTGGAAGATATCTCCAAGGACGTCTTGCGAGTGACGCAGTCGGACACCGATGGAACTAATGACACATTGATGGAGAAACTGATAGTATCGACGGAAGAAATTATAGATAATTCGAAGGAAGAAATGATAGATAATTCGAAGGAAGAAATGGTAGATAATTCAAAGGAAGAAATAATACATAATTCGAAGAAAGAAATGATGGATAATTCGAAGGAAAAAATGATAGCCACATCAACTAAAAAAATTATAGTCTCCTCAAAGGAAGAAATGATCAACTCCTCTAGGGAAAAGTTAATAGACAATTCGGCGGAAGAAAAAATGGTAGATGCCTCAACGGAAGAAATGATAGGCGCCTCCGAGAATCCGTCGTTGGAATGGAGAGAACCGGTGGAACTTAAAGACGCATCCTTGGAATTTAAGGATTCATCCTTGGGATGGAAGAATGCGCAAGGCAAACCCATGAAATGGGACAATCCGGTCACATTTAGGTAGATGTTTTACGATTGTCCTTCGTTTTCTCTACGAGAATTTCTTTCTACTTTCAATAAGGATTCTAAAATAGACGATGTCCATATACCAAGATGGAAAATATACAAAGTATTGGAGGGAAGTGATGTCAATAAGCACAAAATCGCATAAGCCAAATACAGGATAAGTTAATGGGTAATGGGGGCGGTGTTGTACTGATTAATGAGATGACCTTTACTATTCTTCGCTTATAGCTAAAATACTTTCTAAAAAGTTCCAATATATCTTGTTTGCTAAAGGCTCTTACAATTTGTATAACACGTTTAAGGATAGGAGTGATAAAAACTTGGTCGTCTGTTGGTTTACGTGTGTTTTACTTATGTATATATATGCTATGTGATATTGGAGTAAATATTATTTAGTTTGTTTGCCGTGTCTTATTTGTAGCTGCAGTCAATGGAAAACTGGGACATTTTTAGACTAATTGCGGTCGGGGCTTCGCTCGGTAATTGGAATGATAAAGCACCGTTTCAGGTAATAGTATATACAGTTTATAAATTATACCTTTCATACGTTTTGTAAGGTTGAGAGTTATAAACACGAGTTTACATAGTATTTGTAACAAACGACCATTTAATAGGATAAATCACAAGTACTTAAGGAAAATAAAACCCATAGTAAGCATTATCATAAACAGTTTAATTAAATATATCCACGAGTTTTGAATGATATAATTATAATACATTTCCGAATACGTTGTCGAGACACGCCGCTGCAAATATACACATAACCGGCGCTACATTACTAAGGCATTATCATACAACCCGGCCTTGATCTACCTACAACCCTTTACAAATTGCCGCTAACTGTACATCGCGATATTTTACATAAAATCTGACAAACTAAACAATACAAGATCTGAGATAGATTTATTGTCCACTAGTATAGAGATTAAACATTTTGGGCCTTTGGCTAGAACAAAGTATATTTTTTATTAAAGTCATATTCAACTATCTTCATCTTATTAATCATTGAATTAGAATTAATTAAAGAAGAATTTTAAACAATCTCTGTCTCGTAGTGAGACAGAGATTTTCTGAAATTAACAGGGACTAATATACTGTTATTACGCCAGTGGGCAGCACTCGCATAAGGAGTAAACAGAGTTTATTGACATTGACTAATCTTTCAAATGACAGCGAGTGTAGTTGACTGCATGCGCTGGTGTCGCCATCTGCGTCTGTGAATTAGCTAAGGCCCTATTGCACATTTGAAGCAAAAAAAAAACGAAAACAAAACGAGTGATTTCATCGAAACGTCAAGAAAAATACAATTCATAGAATAGGAATTAAAATAACTTACATTTAAAATAGTATTTTAAAATACACATAGATAAATAAATGAAATAATTTGATAATGGAAAAATGAATATCAATTTGAAAATTATAATAAAATTAACAACCCGATCACATTGAATTTTAAAACTATTCGACCGTGATACCAAAAACCTGCCATTTTAAATTGCCAATTAATACTTGAATACATAATCTGGTGACACACTATTACTCATGTAGTAGTCCGTAACCGTGTACTGTTGCAAGAAATAATTTTCTCATTCCCAAAACACCAGTCAGTACTTTGTTATCGACTGACGGACGCTGCCTATTACATTCTCCAAATTCTGTTGTTGTTTGTTCCTTTTGAGTAAAAGTATTCCACAAGACGACATAATAGAAAAAAGTCTTTTCCGACTTGGCCAGGTATTGGACCGGTCGATATAACATTTCGTATAGCGTCGGCACTAGTCGCAACTAATTAACACTTAGTTGGTAAGCTGGTAGTGGAGGAGGGGGGGGGGGGGGATCAGATGCCGCTGTTCTGATAGTCCTCCTCCGAGGACACCTGCGACGGATCATAGATTCCGCTCTGAAAGTAAACGTTACAAAGTAAAAATCTAGAAATTAGCATCATGTTTATGCAATTTTTCAAATGGTTGCCTGGAAGATTAAGGCCGCCTTTTGCGCATCTTTCTTTTTTTTAGTTTTAAGTTACTTTATGTATCTGTACCATGTAGTTTATGTGCCATGTAATTACTGGTGTGCAAGTATTCCTGTATTGTATTGTATCATATCATAGTAGCTTTTGGCTTCGCCCGCGTGATTTCTATTTTTACCCAGTCCAGTGATTAATATTATCAAGAAGTGTATGTATTACGCGCAAATTAAAATGTTCTATTATGTTACCTGTTAGTGACCATTGGTCAAACTGTCAGCATCCTTTGAGAGCATGAACAAAACAATACGTGATATTGAAATTAAAATGATAGTACAAAATCGTAACTTGTTGCAGTTAAGGCAGGTTAACTTAAGGCATTAAAAAAATATATATATAACTAGCACTTTTGAATCGTCATAAACCTAATTAACTATAGTTGACGTCGAAAACTTATAGGTAAGGTTACCACCGCCTCCAAAGCGCAAATGGAGAAGAGGCGGCGCAACAAACTCCACTGCTGCATTTCTCCAAAGACGTCACTTTACAAATATGTGTCTTCTATTAACAAAATGTAGGATACACGATAAAAGTAATATAATGTAAGGATACCCCGGGTAATGGATGGTTGGGGGGCGGGGTGCGGCAGGCGCGGGGCGGGAGCGGCAGCTCGATGATCTAGTGCGGAAGGGGGAGGAAAGGTTAGGATTCTTTGGATAATGGTAGGACCACACGCGGGAAGGTAGGTACATACTATTACCTCTGTTACATGTGGTGGCCATTAAGTCATGTAATACAATGTGTGTAATTTTTGTGATACATCTATATTCAACCTATGATGTAGACAAGAAACAAAAATGTTAAAATTCGCTGAGCTAAATAAGTATTTTCAAAAACCATGTTATGATACAAATTTGGGAATGTTAATACAAGACTAGCCGACATCTCGACTCTTGACGCGACACATACACACAAACTAACATTTCGTCATAGCCGACAACGGGCGAGATTACCAATGCAGAAACAATATATGGCGAGATGCCTGTTAACCCCAAATTCAGTGGAGTTGCTAGGCTTGACTACAGACATGCGAGATAGTAACTTTTAAATGTTTATAAAAAACAATAGCAAATAGATCAGACCTGGTGCGGCACGAAGTATGAGGCGGGGAGCGCGGCGGGCGCGAGCGGCGGCGGGGGGGCGGCCGCGGGGGAGGGGGCGGGGCGGCCCCCCCCGCCCGGGTTCAGCACGTCCACGTATGACTTCTTTATGTCTGAGAAGAAACGGGGCATTCCTTATTCTCAGTACAATATAGGACAATGTTTTACAATATCTCTGTAATAATTTTATTTTCATAGTTTAGTTTGCAACAACTAAGACAAAATGGGAAAGTTTATCTATTACGCTGTCATAGATAAACGGCGAACCGATTTTGATGAAAAATGGCATAGTATAAACATATTGAAGACACAATAACACATAGTTTTCTTTTTAAATAAATCAACCAACGGGATGAAAATTTGTAAGAAAAAACCGTAAACCAAATTAAAGAGATTGATAAAATATGTAGTCAACTTACGCCTTCCTTTCTGCATCTTGAATATATTGGAGACGGGAGGGGGCGCCGCGCCGGGGGGCTGCAGCGGCGGCGACGAGCTGCGGCTGGGGATATCATAACATTATTAGAACACTATTCTAAATGTAGGAAAATGACCTTATAAAAATAATAACAAAGTGCAAGCACCAAAAGTATACACATCCTAATCCTATTTGTTTGTTTGTTATTCTTCACGCTTTATTTACTTCCTGAAATTTCGCATACACATATTTTGAACTATTGAGAAGGACAGGGGTACCTTGCATCCCGGTACAACGCACTGTTCCCGTGGGAAATTCACGCGGGTGAATCGGTCGGCAAAAGCTAATTCCTCATAAAAAATGACATGTGCCTGTGAGTTTGTAGATGAATCTTAGTCATGCAAATGATGCCACCACCTGCTTCCGGTGAAGGAAGATATCGTGAGGAACCCAGCACACTAGCTGACTGTTCAGTTTACAAGTGTGTATTACTGCCGCTAGATTGCGGTAGTCGTCAAGTATCGTCAGATGCCTTTAGGTGTTTTTGGAACCAGTGTTCTCTGTAATACATTTGACGTAAATAATTATTCCGCAAGTAAAACTTCGGACCCTTTGGATTTATCACTGTACTCACTGCAAGGCGGGCGCGGCCGCGGGTATGGTGAGCTTGGGCGGCGGCGGGGGCGGGCTGGTGACGTCATCGTCGCCGTCCTTGTTGCGCCAGCGCTTGCTCTGCTCGTCCCACACGATCTACAGGCAACAGTCAATGTGCGTCCACATACACATACACTTCACTTATACACTACATTTTATATCCTCTACATTAATATACTTCAGTTTTTTTTTTACTTTCTGCAATGAAAATTTCGTCACAATATGTATTTCGAAAAACTTGTGACATCGATAAATGATGCATGACAATCAACAAGTAGGTACAATCTATGCAATGTTACAAAAGTATCCAATGAAGATGAAGGATATTTCAAAAGATTGAAAACAAAAAGAAACGATACAAAAGGAAAAATATGCAAACAAGATACAAAGACAAACAAAAACAAAGTGATTTTATAAGGGTTTCTTTTTTACGTTTTGAACTACGGAACTCTAAAAAGGAAGCCGCAATAAAATAACCAAAGTTGAATACAATGGTAAGAACGCGCGTATGAGCGACAACATTTTTAGAATTTTTTAGTATAAAATGTATAACAATAAATAGGTATAATTTAATAAATATAAACATATATGATATAATAATGCAAGATTGCGAAAACTTATTTATATATTTAGGAACCTAAGGCATGTAGCGAACCGGAAAATACTTAAAACTGTCTATCAGTCGCTTTGCGAATCCTTATCCTTAATCAGATACTGTATAACCTCCTGGGGCGGAGCTGCGAAGACACATCTTATCGAAGTGGAATGTGCCCAACGTGCCATACTGAAAGTTGCAGCTTTCCTCCGCTTTCGCCATCCAACCTTCGATCTTTATCAAAAATGGGAAGTGCTTACAGTGAGGCTAATCTTTATTTATTCAACAATCCGCAAAATGCACTCAAAATGCAAATACAATCCTAATCTTTTTGAAAATAGAAGAAGAAGAACAGCTGTCTGTAACATTGAAATCTTCAATACTTGCTTTGCGCGTAGGTTCTACTGCTTTCATGGCGCCTTTCTTTACAATAGAGCTAATCATCTTCTCACTATATATCCGTTGATAAGAAATCGCTGCAAAAAGACTCTTCATAACTGGCTGTTGTCTCTCGACTATGATTCTACTGAAAATCTCCTTCTAATTATTTCATAACTCTTTTTTTCCAAATTGTTCCCTCTTTATTTTTAACACACTCATTCACTCATATCATATACACAATCCTATACGTATACTACACAATCACCTCCACATCTCATCGCTACAAACACACTCTTCTACGCTAATCCTAGTTTTACCCACTTTGCTCTTCATATACTTTTGATTGTATCTTATTATATTCTTTCTCTTACTGATCACTGTTCTTGCACCTACTACCTGTGTCATGCATGAGGTACATACATTGTATGATCTATTATAAGGGCGGAGGGAGCCTGGTGACCTGTATTACAGGAGGTCTTACCTACCTATCTCAGGCACCAGTTCTCTCCACTTAGATTGGGTCCTTTGCCTTGTACTTTCGCTATAACAACTCAAATATTGTATAATTAGCCTAATAAATATAAACGATATATTGATTATAATAATATGATAAAACAGGTAGAGCATTATAAATTCTATACATAAATACATATACATTTGCAGTAATTCATAATACATATATTTTTTGTTTTTACAAATAAATTCTAATATGAAAGGGACACTATAGCAACGCCTAAATACAGCCGTGTACGGCTGTACCAAAGGCCGGACCGTACCAAAAGTTATAGAAGATTTTAGGAAGAGGATAGTGGCTCAATCAAGATTATAATCAATCGACAATATTTTATCCTTGTTAATCAAGACAGTTGATATACTTAACATAAGGGTAGGAATCCGGTATACTAAGTACTTAACGTAAGGGTGGAAATCTGGTATACTAAGTGCTTAACAGAAGGGTGGGAATCCGGTATACTTCGAGAAGTGAATATAGCAAGTGTATCTAGAGCAGCGTGGGCACCGGGCGGCCCGCGCTGGCCAGCCGCAGACTCACGCTGGGGTCCTTGTCGTCGGGCAGGATCATCTGGTTGGGCGCGCGCAGCGACAGCTTGCCCAGGAAGCCGCCCAGCCAGCCCGACTTCTTGCCGCCCTCCTCTTTGCTCTTGTCTGCCTTGGCCGGCTTCGGCGTGTCCGTCTCGCGCTCCGATTGCTGGGAGCGACAAATTTGTGGTTAAAGATAGATAAAACATTTATTCATATCACAAGCTAAAAAAAACACGACTGACAAGTTACAGTACAGAGCCTATGTCACTCGGAGGAATGCGAGGAATCTAAAAATACCTATCTCATATCAAAATCTGTTAAGTTGTTCAGGACTTATGGTGGAATAAAGAAATTTACATACATACATGAACCCTGAAAACATAACACTCCTTTTTTGGTCAGTTGTATAAAAATGTATACAAAAATACAGTATCCACACATTGACAATAGGAAATATTACTGCGATTTTAACACGCCAGAGGGCAGGATTGGCATAAGGGGTAAATATATTACTGACCATAACAAGTCCTACAAAGCGTCCTTATTTTAATTATATTTTTTTAAGTGTATTATCATATTTTTTAAGTATATTTTGAATTTATTTGCGGCAAGCCATCTGACTTAATTTGCACACCGTTTCAACGGTTGAACATTGCTGCTCTGTAACATCATGCATTTTATGTATCAACAATGTTTTTTTGGCAAATAAATATATCTTTATCTTTAGCGTGATATTGACATGCGTACCATGGTAACGAATTTGTTTAATGTATACGCTGGTGCCGATCGGCTTCAGATCAGTCAAAGCAAATCCGATGAGCGGCCCTATTCCGTTAACATAAGAGTTTGACTAATCGACAAAAACCGATTCCGCGTCAATTGGTTGCATCTTAATATTCAATCAATTAATCAATATTTATTGGCAAGAATACAGTTTATAGAAGATGATAAAATAAAAAATATTGAATATAAAGAGAGTTTTTATGTCCCTTGTTCATTTGCACTCATCCCAAAATGATATCTTTTCTCTCTGCATCACCTTTTGGTCGACTGGTAGAAAAAGCCTGCGGCTTTAAGTCCGCCATTTATATGTTCTTTTGTAACAAGCTAATTATTAAAAATAAAAACACGACTGACAAGTTTTTACTAAAAAAGTACATACAAACATATAAGTTATATACATTTTTATCACATATATAATCCGCCATTTTGTTTTTATGATGACGTCATATAGCCTATGTCACTCGGAGGAATACAAGAAATCTAAAAATACCTCTCACATCAAAATCTGTTAAGCCGTTCATCAGGACTTATGGTGGAATAAAGAAACTTACATACATACATGAACCCTGAAAACATAACACTCCTTTTTTGGTCAGTCGTGTAAAAAAGGGTTAAATTCTAACCAATAGTATAAATGCGAAAGTGAGTTTGTTTGTATGTTTATTTGATGGTTTGTTACCTCTTCACACTTTATCTACTGAACCAATCTTTCTGAAATTTCGCTTAAACATAGAAGTACTGAGAAGGACATAGGGTACCTTCTATCCTGGGAAAAGGCACTGTTCACGCGGGCAAAGGCTAGTAAATAAACATTCCGCAGTGTACTCACATCAGCGCTGGGCGGGCGGTCCTCGTCCAGGTTGTTGAACCTGGCCGCGGCGCTGCCGCCCGGCATCGTGATCATGGGCCGCGGCGCGCGGGCGTCCATTGACAAGTCGCCGCCGTTCGCATGAGAAGCCGTCTGACAAAGTTTTGTTACATGGATAGTATAAAGAGAGTATAATACTGTTCATTTTGTTACAATTTCAATCTAATTATATGTTTCAGTATTTACAACCAAAAGTTTATTGGACCTTAATCATATATTTACACATGCCTCATAGTATATGCTTTAATTTATGCCTGGATTTTATTATCGAAAATATTTTCATTTATTATATTAGTATAGACAGGTGATAACATAAAAAAAAGACACAGACATTACTGAGAGAGCAAATAGTCGCTTATCTTTTAATTGTGACTAGAAAATGTCTACTCCTACTTTGACGTAGAATATAGACTTCTCCTTCGTGACATCACATCAAGAGCAGGAGAATAACTCCGTCGACTCAGGCACTCAAAGTCGACCCAAAATAGGCAGCTCATTGTTTCAGACATTAACAGATTGCACAGAAGCTGATAAGCTGGAGTTTGTCTTCGGAGGCGGTCGGTTAGATCAGGTTGAGGGGAAGCTGCCGGTGCACGTTACTGTTGCAACCACATCAAACGTGCACGGTCATGGTACCACGCTTATGAGCCTCCAAGGTATGGATTATAAAGCCTTAACATATGGAGAGAAACTTGTGGGAGAAAAAGGCGGCGTTTGCCCAGCAGTGGGACATAACACCAATAGGCTTAAGCTCATAAACGTGGTAGGATTTCAGTGAATGTTGAATATTGAAAATATATTTACCATTACGTTGTCGACCTGTAGAGAACAGAATGGTTATATTTGGTACACTAGAGTTGTGTGTGTTAGGAATGAATGAGATTTACGGTAGTTTTGTATACAATTATGAAGTTACTCATGAGTAGAGATTTACAATTAAAAAAAAAGTAAGTGCAAGCCCAAGAGATTTAAATACTCGACAAAATCACTAACTACTAAAAAAAAACAAATCCCAATGTATGGTAACCCTCATTTCCTATTCATTTTCACAAGATATATTACCAGCTTGTTTTACTAGCTTTCCAGTTTTCTACATGGGACTAAAGTAAAACATTGGAATCATGTTCAACATTTAATAAAAAGATTAAATAAAAAATTATTGAGATTCCATATGCCGCATCAGCATTTTTACATCACTTTTTGAATAAAACAGAGAGCCGATCTAAAGAGAGATTCATAATTTTTACAACGAATAATAAAATACTGAAATATCACAAAACAATACACCATTAAACTATGCGGTAAACATAAACGAGAGAAATAATCACAGGATAAAATGTATGTTTCTACATAACTACATTAAACATTTGAGGACATATCTTGACCTGAAAACTTGAATATAATACCTGAGCTCCAATGCTAATCTAATAGAACTATTTTACTTATCTAATTTGTGCACAATTTCGATGTCGTGAAATATAAATTACAATAATATATTTCACAAAAAATAACAGTAATAATTTTGCAAAGTTTTTGAAAAAGTTACAAAAATGGTGATAAACACTTACGTACCTAGTTATTATCCACAGGGGATAACAACTATGCGAAATAATTTTTAAAATAGATAGTACAATAACGCAATTAAAACTTGTATGAACCATAGAAAGCGCGTCGGGATTTTCTAAAATTTTGTCCATTTGTTATGAAATATGATAAAACGCGATTGCGACAGGAATTAATTGGAAGTTATTAGCCTTACATGTCACTATATACTCTATTTAGTTCAAACTCCTAACATAATTAGGAAGATAATAAATTATGGCTACGTTTCTGACAAATAAAATAAATTCTATAATATTTATCACAATGTAGTGGTGAAAATTGATTAACTTTCTTACATTATCAGCATAATGAATCACTGTATTAGGATATATTTTTACAATATTTACTTTTATACTTACAATTTGAAATCTACGCAATCATTTTGCTAAAGAAGAAAATTCATTTGAAATATGTCTACTCGGTATATTTGTACTGATAAAATTGGTGTGCAAAATACAAATTTTGATTGATCAATACTATATTTCTAACTACGATAGGGAATATAACGCAAAGCTCTATTAGATGGCGGCACTAGCACACGCAGTAACCAAATCACCCGTAGTCCTGGGGCACAAAGGCTATTAAAATTTTCATGTTGATAGTCCTGTCAATGTCAAAATACTATGCTAGTGCTGCCACCTGGCGTGGAAACATCGCAATAATGTTCTCTATTAAAGCGGCTCGTCTATATTAAAAGTACGGGGCGTGTCTATCGGAAACGTAATAGCGCCGCGTCGCGCTAAAACTTCCTCGAACCGCTGCACGCTCCGCTCGACGCGCCGCGCTAACACTTTCCGCTCTGAATCCTCAGCGGTTTCCGCTTCCGGCGCGTCTATGGGGAACGTCCCACCGAATATTAAGGGACGGTATCTGATGGGGCCGTAAGGGTGTGACGCCCAGCGGTCAACGGTGCCGCGGATGACGTCACTGCGTTGGGGGACCAATGCGGTGACGTCACTGGGCTGGGACGTCACGCCGTGAGAGACTTGGATGTCTAAGTCAGATATCGACTGTTTTGCACGATCGGATGTGAGTGTGGTGGGTAGTCTTGATTCGTCGCTAGAGGGCGCTGTGTTCCGCAGGCCGCCAGGTGGCGGCGGGCCGCCATGTGGCGGCGGCCGGACAGGTGGTGCGTTGTCGTCGGCCGCCCGCAGCCGGCGCCGCACCGTACTTACCGTCTGTCCATCCACACAACACCGTTAACTCGGGATTCTTCCGCTATATATATATTTCTAACAGCAGTGGTGGCAGAATTGATATATATTGTATGCTTTGTATGGAAAAGGGAAATATTTGTGCAAAAATAATCAGAACCGTGCCTCAGAAGACAAAATCAGCTTGGGATAATTCAATGTAGAATTTGATTTAAAAATCAATAGTTTATTATTTTTAGTGGTATTCATAAGAATATATAGTCAACTAACGTCTTCAAAATCTAAATGTTGAATGAAAAATCGCCCTTACATGTTCACGATATACTATAATGATTTTATAATAGCATTTGTTACTGAACACGTAATCACCGAAATCAATAAACGCGTTATTATATAAAATCTTACTAACATTACAAACGTGAAAGTTTGGGAGATGTTTGGGTATTTGGTACTCTTTTACGCAAAAAGAGTAATAAACATCCAAACAGAGTTAACCTGGAGCTGGAGAGTTATCGAATTTGCGTTTACTAGTAGGCGCTAGTGGCGAGTATGCTCATGTTAATGGTACAATACTGTCATTTGAATTTGACACATCGACATTGACAGCGTTGTACCAACTGACAGATGTCTGTCCTTACTCGTAAGTGCTGAAATCTGGTGGAATATTTGAACGCTCTCATTGCATAAGGTAACTTCCCCGGGTTCTGTTCCCGTGGGTATTACCAAATACTATATAAACTCTAGCGAGTTAATACGCACAGCTCTTGACATTTCCCATACATTGGTTTGGCAACTAGCCATCTGGTGGTAGGAGGTGACCTAACACAGTTTATTTGCATTTTAACATGTTATATGTTGGTCCTTTAATATTTAAAAAATACAACTATGTTATATATGTGTAATTCCATTTAAGTTTGTGAAATACACTGTGTTACAACAAAATAAATTCGCGAAATTTAACAGTTTCATCAAACAACCGCTTCGTCCAGGAAGAGGCGCTTGTGTCGCATAAGTTGCCAATTTCTAGCCGGAGCTGCGCGTATTAACTCGCTAGAGTTTATATAGTATTTGGTATTACTTTCATTTTAGGCTATATTCTGTGTGTTCCTTTCATCGAAATGCATCCAGTAATGTAAAAGAGTAACAAAACCCAAACTTTCACGTGTATAATATTAGGATAAATAGTCAAAGCATTGTTAAATGTTGTGAAACAAATCTATAATAAGGGTTCCGTTATTTTTGTACGAAACCCAAAAAATGTATAAATAGAAGTAGATACTCACATCGTTATAAGAGTAATGGTTGTCCGGCTGCCAGTACTCGGGCGGTGCGGGGTCCGCGTAGCCGGGGTCGCGCGCGGGGGGCGCGGGCGGCGCGGGGGGGACCGGCTCGCTCTGGGACCAAAATATATGGTCAAAAAAAACCTTAAGAGTCCGTTTCATCTGGTAGTTGATAACTAATAAATATAAACGAGTTGTTCCTGCGGTTTTATACAAGTTTTAGCTTAGGAAGTTTACTAAAGTCGCCTGTTACGTCAATCTTGGCTATGAAAAGTACCCATTAGTTAATCAAGGTTTTACTATCAACATAACGTCAAAGGAACTATGAGATGAAACGGACTCTACAAAAAGTCATATTTATATTAAACTTGCTATCATAGAAATAATGCTTGCTATGTATGAATCTTGCAAACTAAACTAAAATAACGTTTATAATAATGAACCTAATCTCCAAGACAGAAGGTTCACATTCCCCTGTGTACTCACATTGTGTTGCGGGGGCGGCGGCGGGGGCTGCTGCTGGTAGTACTGGGCCGCGTAGTCCGGGGTCTCCTCTGAAGGCAGCGGCGCCGGGGTGGTCTCGTACGTGGCCACGGGCTGGTAATGCTGTTGCTGGATGGTCTGGGGGGTTCAAACGGACACTTTGATCAATCGGAATATCATCCAATTCTCATTTCCTAAATATTTAAAGATGAACCTCATTTATGGTTATTGTTCAGGCTAAGCAGAATATTTTTACATAATTTCTATTTTTTTTTTCATATTTAATAATTTAGTCGTACAAAGCACTACGTGCAATCTACTTTTACGACATTGACAATAGCATAGATTTACTTTAGTGTAATAAACACACTCGGCAGATTCATACGTCGTTTTAATTAGCATCATTGCGACCCGGGTCTGTCTGACAATCATCATAACTGACATTCAGCATGGCATCTTTAAGTGTACGGAAACCAAGCAGGAGCCCGTACAGTTACATAAGGTTCATTTTTAAATATTTAACAATAACACGTTATCTAGCGTATTTAAATTACAAAATTAATACGTGAGCAAAACTCCGAGACGCATCTACTGCGAAAATAAATGGTGAGATTTAAAAGTACCTATTTGAAAAATGCGGAATTATCTGCGGGAGTGGAAGCAGGCTTCACTCAACAGAGAATAGGGGACCAGACAAGGTATGAGAATGGGTCTGACAAACGTTTTTTACTTTATATGCCAAAAAAATCTACAAAAAATTACGAGAAAAACGGTGTTTTTACTTTTTTCATATCTTAAAAAATGGCTGATATATTTACGATCAAAGTTCGTATTTCCGACTGTAGGTTTTTAAAAACGCGGGCAGGCGCTCACAAGCCGCTGACGTCATAACCTTGCTCACTCGCCAAACACGCTCCCGTTCGCGCGCCGCTGTGTAGTAAAAATTAAAATTATTAAGTTCTTTGTGGTAAAATGGGAAAAAGATACTGTATTGTGCCTTTATGTTCCAATTCAACAGTTAAAACACCAGATAAACTCTTTTTTTATGTGCCGGAGGACCCGAAAATGAGGAAAAAGTGGATGACAGCCATAAAAAGAGTCGATTCAATAGGGCCTAAAACTAAAGCGCACTGTTGTGAAGACCATTTCGATTAAGTATTTGTTAATAATAAGTTTATCCTTTACTTTCGATTTAAATGGGTATACACTAGTCTATACCTATGTTAATAGCCCTGACGAAACTTTATTATTAATAGGTACGTAATAAATAAAAGATACAAGTGATTGCATACTAAAAGGCTCCGTAATTTTGATGATTATGAATCATTAGACTATATATATATATACTATTATTTATAAATTATTAAATATATTTATTATTAAATAGAAACATTAATAAATACGACCCTAAACGTGTGGTGTCCGGCAGAGAAGAATAGGATCATTCCAAGTGCTCTCACTCAAGTTGATCAGCACTGATTTCTTAAAAACGTATGTTTATTTTAAAAAAATCGTTGATGTAAACAAAGGTAGGATATTGGATAAAATTTATCAAAAATATCTAGGCATAATACCTATTAACAGGTAGGTATTTGCCTACTTTAGAAAACTAATATATAGGTAGGTACGTAAATACCTGTATATGGGTAAACTAGCTTTTGCCCGCGGCTTCGCCCGCGTGAATTTCCCACGGGAACAGTGCTTTTTCCCGGGATAAAAAGTAGCCTATGTGCTATTCCAGGTCATTATCTACCTCTGTACCAAATTTCATCGAAATCCGTCCAGTAGATTTTGCGTGACTGAGTAACAAACATCGTCACAAACTCACATCCAAACATTCGCATTTATAATATTAGTATGGATAGTGGCATTTTATTTAAGTTTATACCTACTAGGTAATAAACACAAAATAATCATCAACAACCTCGAAATGTTGATTGGAGTACCTACCTAGGTAGGTACTGTATTTTTACCGGTCCCATAATAAAAACAGCAAATGAAACTCTCATAGGTAGGTAGGTACTTTCAGTTAGGTTTGAACAAATACCTACCCAAAAATAGGTGTTACAACATACACACCTGTTTAACTTTATTCCTCGAATTTCGGCAGCCGTAAAATCCTGATTATTTATGAAATACTAGCTTTTGCCCGCGGCTTCGCCCGCGTGAATTTCCCACGGGAACAGTGCTTTTTCCCGGGATAAAAAGTAGCCTATGTGCTATTCCAGGTCATTATCTACCTCTGTACCAAATTTCATCGAAATCCGTCCAGTAGATTTTGCGTGATTGAGTAACAAACATCCTCACAAACTCACAAATTCACAAACTCACAAACTCACATCCAAACATTCGCATTTATAATATTAGTATGGATGGATTGTGCCACCATCAAACTATCCACTCTTGGCAGATTGTCTGATTGACCTTTAAGAAAACCTTCTTCCATTCTGCACACTTCACGTTTCACTTTAGTCACACACACACACTAGGGACGCAAACTTTATATTAATACTGTACTTATATTAATAAATTTCAAACAAAATGAAACAAGACGCGAGTAATTTAGTAGGGTCATCGAACCATACTGATAGCCGCCTGCGCGCCGACGGCGCGGTGAACAAGGGTGTGACGTCATCGCGTTAGCGCCCGTAATTTCGGAAATTAAAAAAGGGCTTAAACTTCTCGTAGTTATAACTTCGGAAATACTGGATGTATTGAAGTGAAATAAAAACTATTGTAATGTACATGATCTACGCTCCAATTTTAGGTATATTTCATATTAATATTTTGACCCTTTTGTGTTCTCCATTGTTAAAAATATGTAATTTTATGATAGAATACATATATTTAAACACATTTTGCGACTTTTCAGCACGAGATTATTCTCCTGAGTTAATTTTTTAGTGTTGAAACTTTTTGGGAAAGTCCATTTTCTACGCGTGACGTCATATGAATGTACAGACATCTCCAGAAGTGGAGTCAGAATTTCTCATACTAATTGATTATAGAAGTGTTTGCACTTAAGACCTTATGATTGTGTGTTATTTGTAAAACGCCTATGTGTCTGTGCAATGTCAACCGACCGAATACGATGTTTCCATAGAAGTAGGTAGGCTGGCGCGGCGAGTCGGCGAGCGCTTCATACTTTTATGGATTTCATAGACATACTATGAATGAATGATACGGAACGTTCATAGTATGTCTATAAAATCCTTGCTCTAACTATGGTATCGTTACTTCGTATGGGTGGTCAGTATGGACCAGCTATGAAAATGAATATTTGACGGTGAATGAAAAAAAAGACAGACGCAAATTTATCACTTCAACCGAGTTCTCGTTTTAGTTGAACGCATTTGTTAGTGATAGTTATCTAAGTATTTGTGGAATATTACTTTACCAACACTTGCCAATATAGGCCATTATAAGTAGGTATTATGGAGACTATTCGGATTTACTTTGCATGATAGTGGTTGCAAAATAGTCTCAATTTCTAATGAAAGGAACTGGATTAAGTGTGAGTATTTTTAAACAAATAAATAGTTGTGATTTGAAATATGTGTGTGTAAATGTGTAATATTTTGTGATTAATTCAAACATAAAATGATAACATAATATTAATGTATTGTATTGATATATTTTTCTTCGTGATTTTGCTTTGCATAAGTGATAGTTTTGAAATTTAATATAAACTAAATACCTAATTATATATTATTATATTTTTTAGTGGACAACACGTTGGGTGTAGCGACTTGAGCAGGGTAGCCTTGCCGCAAAGTAGAAGACCGGCTATTATCTCTGAGCAGCAGCAACAATAATGTTGGAAGAATATGAAGGCGATGATTTTACCTACCAGGCGTTATGCTGATTTATTTGATGTTTCGATGCCTATCTACTGTTCGTCGTGCATATCAAGCTGGTGGCGTGCATAAAAAAACTGGATAATTTATTTCGCTTCCAGAAATAAATGTCATCCTTGGCCAGCGCGGTCTTCTAACCTCAACTCCATAGAAAATCTATGGGGCCTGATGGTGCATAGAAGATGAGCAAGGAAGAATTAGTTTCTCATTGTATGGATGTTTAGGACAGTTCTTTTGTGATTGAAATATGTGTAGAAAAGACAACAACGGCAACTTTACAAAATAGTGAGTTAATTATTTGTGTTTAAATTTAATCAGTGAGTTCATTCATTAAGTAGGTATATTCCAACTGTCCTCTTTCTATTGTATCAAATCTGGTTTTATAAAAGTATAAACATTATTTAAATTATTTTTATACTTATTACTTGTTTTTGTATTTTGCATTACAAATACAAGGTTATGTTTCGTAATAGGAGATAAATTGTTAGATGTTGAGGTTTAGTTTCAATCTTCTTTTCATGATGAAAACGAATACTTAAGCTATAACCTCAATATTTACTAACAAAAAGCGAAAGTATAATTTAGTAATAATATATAAAATAAATGAACAGATTCTTATAAGTAACTTACTACAGAATGCTTATTTTTAAGTTCTTATTTATTCTGTAATTAGATAGGGAAGTGATTAAACATAAATTTTGAATTTGTTAGTGTAGTTTATAATAATAAATTTTACATAAGTATACTATACCTATTTACATGAATAAATAGTTGTCATGATTTTTGAGAATTTTTATTTCATAACAAATATATAAAAGCATATCAATTACATTATATAAAAATACTCTTGGCTTATGAATTGAGTTTAATATGAAAAATAAAATATCTGGATGTGACTCGAACTTTGACCTGTATCAACTGCAGTCCATCCGACTCCCGATTAGACCAGCAGATGCATTAGCTTGTGACGAAATTATCAATTGGTTGCGTGTCACCGTACTCACCACTATTGGTTTGCTTTATAATAAACTATAGGTAGTGTATTATTATTTCTGTGTCAGAATCCACTACTTAGTACCCCGTAAATTTGATAGATGGCAGCACGTAGGCAGTATGAGCACGAAGCACAAGCATGCAGCAGAGTTGTGTCTTGGTGTGGGTGGGTAATATGATAATTAGCTTAGTGTGAGTAGTGTTCTTATTGTAATTATACGTCCGTAATATGGACGTAACGCACACAATGAAGGACTGCGCGCCTGCAAGGCAATATGATATTTAAGGTATGACTCCACTTTTGACTCTAGACTGTACGTTTAGTTAGGGGCGTTTTGGTATAGTCCTAAAATGGCTTAAAAATGTGAACTTTTTTGTACTATATCTTGGGAAATACTTTGCTTATTGATGTGATTCTTTTACGGATGATTCTATTATTGTGAGATATTTCAAAAAAGCAAAAAAAAAAAGTTGTCCGGTCCCCTATTGTGGAAGGAGAAAGGGGAGGCCTTTGCCTAGCAGTGACACATAAACAGGCAAGGATTTTTTTTTTAAATAACTTCAGAATGTAGTAGTTTACCTGTTCCCCCCAGCTGTACTGTTGCTGCTGATCGTATTGCTGCTGCTGATCGTACTGCTGTTGCTGATCGTACTGCTGCTGCTGATCGTACTGTTGTTGCTGATCGTACGCCTGGTGCTGCGGCGTGCTGAGCGCAGAGGGCGCTGCGGACGGCTGCGACTGCTGGAAATGTGATAACACACTATATGTTTCATTCTAACAAGAATCTGACTAGTTCCACCTAGAGGCAGAGAGCTGAGGAAGACTTTATTAATCGCTTCAAGAATATCACTTATAATAAAACGGGACTCTCAAATTTTTAGCCAAAAGATCTTTCTCCTTCCGAGTTTACATTTTCCCTGTATCATCCCCTGCATTACCTACCCTGTGAAAGTTGGAATACGTGTGTCAAAAAATTAAAGCTTCCTTTTTTGACTCACCTCAAAACTTTTCACCCATTGACGACTGGATGAAATGGCAAAACAAAAATGTAACTCTTGCTCAAGGGCGGATCTAGAATTATTTTCAGGGGCACGGGGTAGTGGGAAACTATGCAATCTAGGGGGGGCATGCACGTGTCCCCCCCCGTAAATTCGCTACTGTACCTGCTGAACATGTTCAGCCACCCTCCTGACGTCGTCCAGCCACTGCTGCCTGTGCTGCGGCGACGCCGGTTCACTGTCCGCGTCCAGCCCCAGCGACCCCGGCTCCTCCAGCAGCGCTGGGTCGTGGTACTTAAGTCTAAAGGATAAGACAAGATATATGAACGATAAATATACATTAGGAGGCATATAATACCTAAGAAGGGTCTATTCCCAGTGAAAACAAAAAAAAAACAACCTAACTTAATTTTTTTTAAGTACTAATGTAAATCTGTGGGAAAAAACAATAAAGGAAATGCCTTATTGTGCCGTGACCATGGTAACCAATTTGTTTCAGTGCATGTCACATTACTATTTCATTAGTAATAACGTAAGAATGGGGTCGGGGCGTGGCTTATGCAAAACTTGACACGGGCGATCCCTTAGCAACGCACTCGCGTCAGCGTTCTATCTTGATTTATTTCTATGGTGATACTGTCTGAGTGTTGGTGGTTTGTTACCTGTCGGCCAGCTCGGCCAGTGCCCGGAACAGCCCGGCCGAGTGTCTCTCCGGACTGAGCACAGCAGCCCGCGCCGCACTCTCCACGTAGGCCAGTGATACTGTATCTGTTACCTGTCGGCCAGCTCGGCCAGTGCCCGGAACAGCCCGGCCGAGTGTCTCTCCGGACTGAGCACAGCAGGCCGCGCCGCACTCTCCACGTAGGCCAGTGATACTGTATCTGTTACCTGTCGGCCAGCTCGGCCAGTGCCCGGAACAGCCCGGCCGAGTGTCTCTCCGGACTGAGCACAGCAGCCCGCGCCGCACTCTCCACGTAGGCCAGTGATACTGTATCTGTTACCTGTCGGCCAGCTCGGCCAGTGCCCGGAACAGCCCGGCCGAGTGTCTCTCCGGACTGAGCACAGCAGCCCGCGCCGCACTCTCCACGTAGGCCAGTGATACTGTATCTGTTACCTGTCGGCCAGCTCGGCCAGTGCCCGGAACAGCCCGGCCGAGTGTCTCTCCGGACTGAGCACAGCAGGCCGCGCCGCACTCTCCACGTAGGCCAGTGATACTGTATCTGTTACCTGTCGGCCAGCTCGGCCAGTGCCCGGAACAGCCCGGCCGAGTGTCTCTCCGGACTGAGCACAGCAGCCCGCGCCGCACTCTCCACGTAGGCCAGTGATACTGTATCTGTTACCTGTCGGCCAGCTCGGCCAGTGCCCGGAACAGCCCGGCCGAGTGTCTCTCCGGACTGAGCACAGCAGCCCGCGCCGCACTCTCCACGTAGGCCAGTGATACTGTATCTGTTACCTGTCGGCCAGCTCGGCCAGTGCCCGGAACAGCCCGGCCGAGTGTCTCTCCGGACTGAGCACAGCAGCCCGCGCCGCACTCTCCACGTAGGCCAGTGATACTGTATCTGTTACCTGTCGGCCAGCTCGGCCAGTGCCCGGAACAGCCCGGCCGAGTGTCTCTCCGGACTGAGCACAGCAGCCCGCGCCGCACTCTCCACGTAGGCCAGTGATACTGTATCTGTTACCTGTCGGCCAGCTCGGCCAGTGCCCGGAACAGCCCGGCCGAGTGTCTCTCCGGACTGAGCACAGCAGCCCGCGCCGCACTCTCCACGTAGGCCAGTGCCCGCTCGTACTCTCCCACATCGCAGAGACGAACCGCCAGTAAGAGTTTGTACGTCTAAAACATTGTACATTACACATTGACCTTCTATATACACTACTTTATCTTCTAGAGGATAACCTGTTCTTAAGTGTTAACCTATTGTTGTGTAAATAGCTGTTTGTTTTCCTAATAAATCAAAAACATCTTAATTGTCTTGTGGGTTAATTGTTAGATATAGCCTACGTTTGCCTACTTTAAATCTGCCATTTACATTTATCGTAATACAGTAAATAATAGTACATTACTGCAGAGGCAGGGAAGTCAGGATTTGCTAGACGAGTAGGTTTCAAGGCCTCGCTGGCGCTCGGCCTTGAATAATTACGAGTCCAGCAAATCCTATTATAATAATACCTAATATTATTCTTTTTTTATAGTGCTTTTCTCAATAAATGTGAGGAAATAAAGAAATAAACAAATGTGTTTATAATAATTGCTTAAATATTTTATTAATTATATGTGGTATAAATTTAATTAAATAAATACAAAAAATGAGATTGACTTCATCTTGTCGACGAAGAGGCACATATTCAATGATGTCTCTGTGATCAATGCCGTAAAAACAGGAAGCGATCACCGATTGGTAAGAGGCACATTGAATCTTAGAATAAAACTCGAAAGGTGTCGACTGATGAAGTCTACGCTCCGACCAGCGCCTATCCAGCTCCAAAACCCCGAGAGCTTTCAGCTCGAATTGCAGAATCGCTTCGAATGCCTGGGAGACTGCGAAAATCTGGACGATTATAATGACAGGTTTGTGCAAATTGTCCAAACAGCTGGGTCTAAGGCTTTCAAAACCCGCCGTTCAAAAGGAACCAAAAAGATCTCGGACCTCACCAACAAACTCATGGAAGAAAGACGAAACTTGGTTCTGCAGTCCTCTGACGATGCTGCTCAGTATCGGCGTCTAAACAGACAGATCTCCAAGTCCTTAACTCGTGATTTACGCCAATTCAATACTGACCGTATTGAAGAGGCGATCAAGCGAAATAAGGGCTCAAAAGTGTTTGCAAGGGATCTGTCTGTTGGTCAAAGCCAACTGACCAAGCTGAAGACTGAGGATGGCAGAATCATTTCGTCGAAGCCAGAGCTGTTGGAAGAGGTTGAGAAGTTCTACGGACAATTATACACCAGCGTACGCACACCTGTCAGTAATCTGGCCAAAGATCCAAGAGCCAGATTGACCCGACACTACACCGAAGATATCCCGGACGTCAGCCTTTATGAGATTAGAATGGCTCTCAAACAGTTAAAAAACAATAAGGCACCGGGTGATGATGGAATCACGGCTGAGCTTCTGAAAGCAGGTGGAACGCCGGTATTAAGAGCTCTTCAGAAGCTATTTGATTCCGTCATACTCGAGGGACAAACGCCTACGGCATGGCACAGAAGTGTGGTGGTACTTTTCTTCAAAAAAGGTGACAAAACCCTATTGAAGAATTATAGGCCTATCTCACTTCTGAGCCATGTCTACAAACTGTTTTCGAGAGTCATTACGAATCGTCTCGCTCGCAGGTTTGACGACTTCCAGCCTCCCGAACAAGCCGGTTTCCGAAAAGGCTTTAATACCGTAGACCACATACATACGCTGCGGCAGATTATACAGAAGACTGAGGAGTATAATCAGCCATTATGCTTGGCGTTTGTGGACTACGAGAAAGCCTTCGATTCGATCGAGACCTGGGCTGTGCTACAGTCTCTCCAACGGTGCCAAATTGACTATCGATATATCGAAGCGCTGAAGTGTTTGTACGAAAACGCCACCATGTCGGTCCGTCTCCAGGATCAAGGCTCCAAACCTATCCAGTTGCAGCGAGGGGTGAGACAGGGAGACGTGATATCTCCGAAACTGTTCACCGCCGCCCTGGAAGATGTTTTCAAGCTTCTGGACTGGAGCGGACTCGGCATCAATATCAACGGCGAGTACCTCACTCACCTTCGATTCGCTGACGATATCGTAGTCATGGCTGAGACCTTGGAAGACCTAGGCACAATGCTCGATGGCCTCTGTAGAGCCTCTCAACAAGTGGGTCTAAAAATGAACATGGACAAGACGAAAATTATGTTTAATATCCGTGTCGCACCCACTCCTCCGAAGGTTGGAGACTCTACACTCGAAGTTGTTGACAATTATCTATACTTGGGACAAACAGTTCAGTTAGGTAAGTCCAACTTCCCCCCCGAACGGGTTCCCATCTTGTAGCGATGGGGGGGCTCAGTACCAGCGGTTGCCTCGGCCGCAGGGAAGCTAAGAGGAACCCATGGCCCGGGAGTGACGACCCCGGGCCGGGAGGAGGCCGCTTTGAGTGGCCTGGCTGTGAGAGTAGGGGGCACGGCCCTACTCTCACAGCCGTGGTAGGGGTCGCGGGGGAAGAGGAGTGCCGGTATTGCGGTGCGCCGTTCTCCCTATCCTCCGCGACCGAGCGTGGCCGTGGCGCTGGGCACGGTGTCGGTGGGGCCGCAGGGGAAGAGGCGTGTCGGTATTGCGGTGCGCCGCTCTCCCTGTCCTCTGCGGCCGACGCGTGGTGGGCCTGTCTCGGTCGCAGGGGATAGGGACAACCTGTCTTCTGCGGCTGAGATATGGTAGGGCCTGACTTGGTCAGGTCCCAAAAAGTTGAGGGCTGGTTGGGTGGCGGAAACGGGATTCCGTCGCTCGGCTTAACGGCCCTCGGGTGGAAAGGCGCACCCGGGTCAAGTGTGCCTTTACCCTAGCGGGAATTTTGGTGCTTATCCCGCTGGCCGCTCCGACCCTCTCGCTGGAGAGGTGCTTCGGGAGCGAGCCGTGCTGGGGCCGCCGTGGTAGCGGCCGCCGCGCCAGGGCTGTGGAGCGAGAGTAGCACACGGTCCTGGCATATATGCGGTAGGGGTTGACTCCGTGTGGTTTTAGTGGGTTCAAGTCCCACATACCCGTCCGGCTTCCCGTGGCTGGATGGACGAGACGAAGGTCTTTCCACACGTTAAAAAAAAAAAAAAAAAAAAGGTAAGTCCAACTTCGAGAAAGAGGTCAACCGTCGAATCCAACTCGGCTGGGCAGCGTTCGGGAAGCTTCGCGATATCTTCTCGTCCAAAATACCGCAGTGTCTCAAGACTAAGGTCTTTGACCAGTGTGTGTTGCCAGTAATGACATACGGAACAGAGACGTGGTCGCTTACTATGGGCCTCATAAGAAGGCTCAAGGTCACCCAAAGGGCGATGGAGCGCGCTATGCTCGGAGTTTCCCTGCGTGATCGAATCAGAAATGAGGAGATCCGTAGGAGAACTAAAGTAACCGACATAGCCCGCAGAATCGCCAAACTTAAGTGGCAGTGGGCGGGGCACATAGCTCGCAGAACAGATAGCCGTTGGGGCAGAAAAGTTCTCGAGTGGCGACCACGAACCGGAAAACGTAGTGTTGGCAGGCCTCCCACTCGGTGGACCGACGACCTGGTGAAGGTCGCGGGTTGCGCATGGATGCGGGCAGCGCAGGACCGGTCGTTGTGGAAATCCTTGGGGGAGGCCTTTGTCCAGCAGTGGACGTCTTTCGGCTGAGAGAGAGAGAGAGAGAAGGACAATGCTGACTGTCTTGCCCTTCAAAATGATCTGCATTCGTTAAATGACTGGTGTCACAAGAACAATATGCATTTAAGCATTAATAAGTGTTATGTTATCTCATTTACAAAAAAGAAGATACACAAAACCTTGTTTAATTATAGCATTGGTTCCGAAAGTTTGAAGAGGTCATCGGTAGTCAGGGATTTAGGCGTATTGTTTGACGAAACATTGACCTTCAGGGATCACTATGACGCCATCACTGCCAAGGGATTCCAGATGCTCGGGTTTGTAGCGAGGGCTACGCAACATTTTAAAAAACCTGCCACATTAATGTACAGACATCTCCAGAAGTGGAGTCAGAATTTCTCATACTAATTGATTATAGAAGTGTTTGCACTTAAGACCTTATGATTGTGTGTTATTTGTAAAACGCCTATGTGTCTGTGCAATGTCAACCGACCGAATACGATGTTTCCATAGAAGTAGGTAGGCTGGCGCGGCGAGTCGGCGAGCGCTTCATACTTTTATGGATTTCATAGACATACTATGAATGATACGGAACGTTCATAGTATGTCTATAAAATCCTTGCTCTAACTTTATGGTATCGTTACTTCGTATGGGTGGTCAGTATGGACCAGCTATGAAAATGAATATTTGACGGTGAATGAAAAAAAAGACAGACGCAAATTTATCACTTCAACCGAGTTCTCGTTTTAGTTGAACGCATTTGTTAGTGATAGTTGATAGTTATCTAAGTATTTGTGGAATATTACTTTACCAACACTTGCCAATATAGGCCATTATAAGTAGGTATTATGGAGACTATTCGGATTTACTTTGCATGATAGTGGTTGCAAAATAGTCTCAATTTCTAATGAAAGTAGTGAAATAAATAGTTGTGATTTGAAATATGTGTGTGTAAATGTGTAATATTTTGTGATTAATTCAAACATAAAATGATAACATAATATTAATGTATTGTATTGATATATTTTTCTTCGTGATTTTGCTTTGCATAAGTGATAGTTTTGAAATTTAATATAAACTAAATACCTAATTATATATTATTATATTTTTTTAGTGGACAACACGTTGGGTGTAGCGACTTGAGCAGGGTAGCCTTGCCGCAAAGTAGAAGACCGGCTATTATCTCTGAGCAGCAGCAACAATAATGTTGGAAGAATATGAAGGCGATGATTTTACCTACCAGGCGTTATGCTGATTTATTTGATGTTTCGATGCCTATCTACTGTTCGTCGTGCATATCAAGCTGGTGGCGTGCATAAAAAAACTGGATAATTTATTTCGCTTCCAGAAATAAATGTCATCCTTGGCCAGCGCGGTCTTCTAACCTCAACTCCATAGAAAATCTATGGGGCCTGATGGTGCATAGAAGATGAGCAAGGAAGAATTAGTTTCTCATTGTATGGATGTTTAGGACAGTTTTTTGTGATTGAAATATGTGTAGAAAAGACAACAACGGCAACTTTACAAAATAGTGAGTTAATTATTTGTGTTTAAATTTAATCAGTGAGTTCATTCATTAAGTAGGTATATTCCAACTGTCCTCTTTCTATTGTATCAAATCTGGTTTTATAAAAGTATAAACATTATTTAAATTATTTTTATACTTATATTAACTTGTTTTTGTATTTTGCATTACAAATACAAGGTTATGTTTCGTAATAGGAGATAAATTGTTAAATTGTTAGATGTTGAGGTTTAGTTTCAATCTTCTTTTCATGATGAAAACGAATACTTAAGCTATAACCTCAATATTTACTAACAAAAAGCGAAAGTATAATTTAGTAATAATATATAAAATAAATGAACAGATTCTTATAAGTAACTTACTACAGAATGCTTATTTTTAAGTTCTTATTTATTCTGTAATTAGATAGGGAAGTGATTAAACATAAATTTTGAATTTGTTAGTGTAGTTTATAATAATAAATTTTACATAAGTATACTATACCTATTTACATGAATAAATAGTTGTCATGATTTTTGAGAATTTTTATTTCATAACAAATATATAAAAGCATATCAATTACATTATATAAAAATATTCTTGGCTTATGAATTGAGTTTAATATGAAAAATAAAATATCTGGATGTGACTCGAACTTTGACCTGTATCAACTGCAGTCCATCCGACTACCGATTAGATCAGCAGATGCATTAGCTTGTGACGAAATTATCAATTGGTTGCGTGTCACCGTACTCACCACTATTGGTTTGCTTTATAATAAACTATAGGTAGTGTATTAGTGTATTATTATTTCTGAGTCAGAATTCACTACTTAGTACCCCGTAAATTTGATAGATGGCAGCACGTAGGCAGTATGAGCACTAGCATGCAGCAGAGTTGTGTCTTGGTGTGGGTGGGTAATATGATAATTAGCTTAGTGTGAGTAGTGTTCTTATTGTAATTATACGTCCGTAATATGGACGTAACGCACACAATGAAGGACTGCGCGCCTGCAAGGCAATATGATATTTAAGGTATGACTCCACTTTTGACTCTTGACTGTACCTTTATTATAGTTTGGTTAGGACCTGTCTCGAATACTGTTCAGTTATATGGTCTCCGAATTACCAAGTACACTCATTATCGCTTCGTTTGCCCAGTTTCGCGTTAAAGTCCCCCATCACAACGGTATAGTGGGTCTGGGAGCTATGTATGGCTTTAGAAATATCCTCATACATAGTCTCTACCTCGTCGTCGGAGCGATATGAGGGCGGTGCGTACACTTGTATTACCTTCAACGAATACCGTTTGGTAATTCTGAGTACAAGGTACGCTACCCTCGCCGAAACACTCTCGACCTGGACCACGTTGTTGACGAGGGACCTGTGGACGATAAACCCGACACCACCCTGGGACAGTTGGTCGCCCTCCCGGAAATAGAGCAGGTTTCCGGATTTGAGGATCATGGTGTCCTCCCCCTCTCTTCGGACTTCACATAATCCTACAATATCCCATCGTAACCTGCTCAATTCTTCCTCCAGTTCAGCGAGCTTCTCGTCGGTCCGCAGTGTACACGTGTTGTACGTTGCCAGGGCCAAGGGTCGTCGGGGTTGGTAGCCTGGCATCTGCCGGGGATTCTTAGCACCCCCTGCCCCGCCGTTACCGTGACCGCTACCAGAGTCCGGGATAGCGGGGCCGCCGGGGACTAGGGGCCGTGTTGTGGGTGTATCAACCATAGGGGGGTTTTGCCGTAATCGCCACGCTTGGCAGGCGGGTTGGCGATCGCAGTGTGATGTCATAGTACACGGAAAGATGCTGCTGCCCATCCTCCGGTGTTTTAGATCCTTTAGTCGCCTCTTACGACACCCACGGGAAGAGATGGGTTGGTGCTATTCTAGGGCCACACCACAGGCCACACACACAGCATTGTCCTTAATAGTATTAAATATTTTTAAATCGTCCGCATATAGAAGACACGGACAATGTAGACGATCAATAAGATCATCTATGAACGCCAAAAACAGAAGGGGGCCCAGATGAGAGCCCTGAGGTACTCCAGATGTAACATTGACCGGTGCAGATGTGTACCCTTTTAATGTGACCAATTGCGATCTCCTGTCTAGATAAGAAGAGACCCACCTTAGCAGATTGCCATGGAAACCAAAGCGGGAATTAAGTTTACAAGAAAGCAAGCAATGGCTGACCTTGTCAAAAGCCTTTTTAAAGTCTGTATAAACGCAATCAACTTGACCTCTAGCCGCAAAAGACTGACACAGATAATTTTTAAATTCAAGTAAATTTGTAGCCGTTGATTTGCCTTTCAAGAACCCATGCTGCCTTTCTGATAAACGAGGCTTGATATGATTATAAAAATGATCGTATACGACAAGTTCAAAAAGCCTAGCCGCAATACATAGTATACTAACCGCTCTATAATTCGAACAGTCCGCCCTGTCCCCGGACTTAAAAATGGGGACTATGTGAGCAATCTTCCAGTACGATGGGAAGATACCTGTTTTAAGGGATCGATTAAATATTATCATCAGAGGCGTAGCCAGCTCCTCCGCGCATTCTTTTAAAAATTTTGATGGTATATCGTCATGGCCAGGTCCTTTATTAGGATCCATTTCACGCAACTTAGATAAAACATCCTCACGGGACAGAACAATGTCAGAGATTTGGCCACTATCGATTTGACCACTATAATCCGCACCATGTGAACTTGGAGCATGTGGTTCAAAGACTGAACCAAAGAAACTGGAGAATAGCTCACATACACCCTCACCGTCAGAGGCCACCCTGTCATCATATTTCATTGTCTGAGGTATGCTGTTACTGCGTTTACGGTTACCAATATATCTCCAGAAAGATTTTACATCTGTCTGTATGGAATCCTCGAGCGAAGATATATAAGAAGAATAACAGGACTTAATAAGCTTTTTACATAGCAATCGCAGATCATCAAATTTATCATAATCTCTCGGATTACCATACTTCTTGTAACGTTTGTGGTATTCATATTTTGATTTCAGCAATTTAATTAGCTTAGCCGAGTACCAGACAGGATAGTTACCACAGCTGCGTTTAGTCAGAGGCACGTGTTTCTTAATAACTGTGTTCAACTCATTGTAAAAACATTCCACCATCCCATCGATACTTTCATGCGTTAGTATAGTAACCCAGTCAATTCCTTTAAGTGAACTTTTTGCTCCAATGTAGTCACACTTATGAAAATTAAAATGTCTTTTTTTATTTATTTTTTTCAATCCCTGAACAGGCAGCGGTATGGTCACCTCAATACACAGAGGAGGATGATGACTATCCAAACGTGATAAGGGATCGGCATGGCCCACCGATATACAGTGTTTATTGCTCAACACAAGGTCCAAAAATCTACTCTTCTGATTAGGAATATTATTGTACTGCGAAAAATCACACAATGACAAGGTGTTCAGCAAAAGAGAGGATTTCACATCAGTAGATAAGCCAGGAATCATTTTATTATTATCTGGTGAAGCCGACCAAGAAAGCTTTGGTGTGTTGAAGTCACCAATCACTAAAGTTAAAGAATGCTCGTCTAGAGATGTAATTATTCTTTGAAGGTTCGAGTAAAATTGTTTTAGTGAGCTAGTAGGTATATCAGGTGGCAAATAGCAAACACATATATGTATACTACATGAGTTATATTTATTTGGCAGTAAGGTTACCCACATATCCTCCACTGAGCTTTCCCAAGAAAATTGGCGAACTACATCAAAATGCTTTTTTATTGCCAACAAAGCCCCCCCTCCACTTTTCTTAGAAATACAAGAAGTCTCACGGTCTCTGCGAAAAACATTAAATCTTTGATCCAGTAGTTCACTGTCATAGAAGCCAGAGTGAAGGTTGGTTTCCGTTAAACAAATAATATCAAAATCATAATTCAATGTATTCAAAAATAAATCTGTTAGCTTCGTTCTCAACCCATTAGAATTTTGATAATAAATTAACATAAATATAACTTTTTATTCAATAAATGTAAGATTAAATTTTATTTAGATATTTACTAGGAAAATAAGTTACTTGACTAATAACAGATTCTTAATGTATAAACACAAAAGAAAATAAATATAAATAAAAACCAAATTAAATTATAGACGTTAAGCAATCTTATCTAAGCAAGTAGCGTCCCTTATAACTACCGCAGACGAGGATTCATTCTTCCGAACGTGTACACGACCATACCTCAACCACACAAATTTATAACCGCGCTCCTTGGCCAGTTTGCGGGCCGCAGCATGTAGTTGTTTACATTCAGGAGCCACATGCTCAGCAATGTAGATTTTGTTTCTTTCACCAGGGATGCCCAGGTGAGATGTATTTAAACAATCAGACTTGTTGGCTTTGTTGAATCTCCTGTACGCCGACAGGAAGTGGTCCCGGTGTCGCTCTGATGGCAGGGTAACCAGCACATTGCGTGGCCGCTTTGAAGCTGGGTCAAGTTTCGCGACCCGGCGGATAGCATACAGGTCATTCTCTGTAATAGGGGCTTGAACAATCTCACAGATTTTTCTCACTGAGGTATACAGATTCTCATTTTGTTTTTCTGGCAATAACTGAATTTCTATGTTTTGGCTTCTAGATGATTTTTCAAGTACCCCCATACGCCTTGTTAATTCACTTAATTCGGTCTGAAGCTTACTATTTTCTTTCTCCAATGTTGTCACTTTATTCTTTGCTTCGATTATGCTATCCTTCATGTCATTCTGATTAGCAACTTAATAGTCAGTCGTCTCAGTGAATTCAGATTTCAACTTGTTAATAGCCATAGATACTTCTCTCTTTATTGTAGTATTAAGCTCACCAATGATTGATGTTTTGAAAGCAGCTAATTTAGAGTCTAGCAATAAACTCAACTGATCATATGTGATGGCACTTGCTGAAGACACTCCTGACAACATCTGGGTATTCGACAGGACATCACGATTCACGTTGCATGAGGATGTGTTGCTCAATTGTAGGTCATCGCATGACATATCAGCTGCAGAGTCGCTGAGCACTTCGAATTGATTACGTACGGGTGTCCCATCGTTTCTTCGCCTTGTAATATTAACGCAAGCATGACATTTCCAGGATTGTCTCAATTCGTCACCGTGTAATGTGTAGTATGTCATCTTCCGAGCCTTCAGACGGTGGAAGGGTGGATTCATAAACTCCCGGTGAACTGGCATGCTTGAATTTTTTGCTATTTTATTGGCTTCATTCAGTAAGGCCTGTTGTCTTCTGAGGTGAGGAGGAGGTATATGGCTTAAGGTGGGCAGCCACTGAGTAGGAGTGGATTGGGTGGCACCAGATATGCATCGCATAGTTCTGCGCAGCTGAACATCCACCTTCTCGGTGTGGGCACTATTGAGCCATACGGGTGCACAGTATTCTCCTGCGGAGTTAACTAGACTTAGGCCAGTTGTACGCAGCACATCGGCTCGCGCATCCCAAGATGTACCAGTCAGTTTGTGCATGATGTTGTTGCGAGTTCCCAGTTTCTTGCCTAGCTTGCTGAGGTGAGAGCGGTATGATAGCGAGCGGTCCAGAGTGACACCGAGGTATTTAGGTTCAGGGTTGTATTTGACAGGTCTATCATCAAAGCTGATTTTTGGGGCATATGTGGCCAGTTGGTTGTGAAGGTGGAAAACCGAAACTTCAGTTTTACTAGGATTTGGAACAAGCCTCCAGTTCTTCAAGTATACATTCAGCCTCGACAGGTCATTAGTAAGTTGGTCTTCAGAAACTGAGAATCTACTATGCTGGTGGGTAAGGGCAATATCGTCCGCATACACGAACTTCCTAGATGCGGTATCCGGTAGGTCGCAAGTGTACAGGTTAAAGAGCAGAGGAGCCAGTGTTGAGCCCTGCGGAAGGCCATTTTGTAAAGTTCGAACACGGCTTTGCTTGTCTCCCAGAAGCACGACGAACTGTCGGTTGCTTAGCATATTGTCCACAAGGCTCGCAACTTTGCGGCACGGAACCGCCTTCATAAGTTTATAGCACAGACCATGACGCCACACTGTGTCGTAAGCTGCAGTCAAGTCCACAAATACAGCCACAGTTATCTCCCGCCTCTGGAAGCCCGCTTCAATATGTGTGGTAAGTGATAGAACTTGGTCCGTGCAGTTACGACCACTCCTAAAACCCGCCTGCTCCACGGGTACCATACGATCGATAAGCGGGGTGATTCTGTTTGTCAACAGCTGTTTGTAATATATTGGGTGAAACTAAACGCAGGCGTTTCGCATTGCTGCCGCCAGAGGGCGTTCGGGGTTTTCACACTTCTGCTCGTGCGAATGGCTCGCGGACGGTCGCCATTGCTATGCGATATCGGTTTGATTTTTAATACGCGAGAGGGCCCGCGTTCTTTGATTGCTAATTAACTTGAGTTGTATTTGTGAATTTCCTGTTTGTTAAATAACTATTGAACCTTGTGTTTGTGTACCCGTCATTGTGACTTTCTCCTGTGGGATGTGACGCGTGGCTGCTCGCTCACATCTACCTGTTGCCGAGCCGATTTCGGGAAGAAATCTATTTATTTGTCCTGGGGAATTGAGATCTCAAGGGTTAGGTAGGGTGATTAGGAATTCCCCCTTCCCGAAGATACTCAAGTTTGGATCCGAAGAGAAAGAAGATTTAGCTTGGTAAGTGTTTTTTAAGTGTAATTAATTTATAGGTTAGGTTATCATATAGGGCCCTGTAGCTCCCTTCATAAGCTACGGTGGTAGCAGACTGCGTTAAGTTATTTAGGTTTTAGTCGGGCAAACGTGGTGCCGCGTGGAGATTTCTTCCCGGTACTTATTTTTTACCGGTGGTTTTTTCCCGGTGAAGTTCCGGTACAGGATTCTTCCCGCCGCTTCGTTTGTCCGGATTCGCTCTGCGCACATTTTCTGGCAGCAGAGCGTAGTTGCTCTGCACATTTTCTGGTAGCAGAGCGTAGTTTATCTACCCTCTATTTGTTCGTTTGTAAAAAAAAATAATTAATTGTTTGTAAAAATTATTAGATTTTTCTTAGTTTGTTTGTATAAGAATATTTGTAACCTTTTTTGTATTTGTTTGCGGTTTGTACCGTGCGTTCCGGGTTTGTGCCATTCTCATACCTACCGCGGTTCTTCGTGTAGTTGCTTGATTTTGTTGTTTTTTATTTACCTTTTGTTATTTTTTGTTTGTGACTTGACGCGATGGCGAAGGCCTCCAATGCTAGGGCGACACTCGCCAACGAATTGAGATGGTTTGTGACGGCCGGAGGACTCCTGTCCCGGAAGGACAGGGAGGGCGCCATACTGCTAAGAGCGGATCACCTCCACTCACGATTGATTAGCGCGGAAGCGGCCATGGCGGCGCTTACCGAAGCCGATCTTACCCCGGAGGCCTACGCAGGTCACATGGCGGACATGGACCAGATCCTGAGTCTGCACGATGATATCGCGGAGGCGGTGACCGCAATAAGGGCGAGACAGGCTGGCGGACCAGCCCCTCGCACACCTGTTAGACAGGAAGGACCAGCGGTTACTGGTCGGCTCCCCACCCTTCAGCTGTCCCACTTTGGGGGTAGGATGGAGGAGTGGGTAGCATATAAAAATATGTTTGAGTCCCTGGTCGTAGCACGACAGGATTTGTCGAAGGCCCAGAAGATGGCCTACCTCCTCTCCACTCTTGAGGATGAAGCGCGGTCGCTCATCCAGCACCTCCGGGTGGAGGACGACCAGTACGATACGGCTTGGGAGTTATTGAACTCCCGCTACCAAAACTTACGTTTGTTAGCGGATGCGCACGCCGCACAGTTGATGGCCCTGCCCAAGGTGGCCAACAGGGCACAGTTGCGCCTGCAGTTGCTCACGCCCGTTACAGTGGCCTGTAACGCGCTCCGCACACTGGGGCTGCCGGTGGACCAATGGTCTTTTTTGTTGGTGCACATTGTATTGGGCAAATTGCCCAATGACATCCGCTCGCGGTTTGAGCGCGAAAATGCGGAGCGGGATAGCACCACCCTACCAACATTCACTGACTTGGTGAAGTTTTTGGAGTTTGAGGCACGGGCTGCTGAGAATACCATGACGGACTCAGCGCCATCCAGAGCGCCTGAACGTAGGCCCTTGGAACCCTCATGGCGAGGGAAGCCCCAACAGGGACGGCAACCGCCACCGCGTGGAGCTGGTGTGCGGGTTGCACACACGGCAGCAGTCGCGAGGGACGCGGACTGCCTGCAATGTGGCCGAATGGGCCACAGCCTGCTACAATGCAGGGACTGGCAGAGACTGCCAGTACAAGATAGGCGCCGCATGGCAAAGCGGCATGAACTTTGCTTTTATTGTTTGGGCGGTCACTATGCACGTGACTGTCCCAGTGCCATACCATGCAGTGCATGCCGTGGGCTGCACCACGTGATGCTCTGCATGAACCGGAACGGGGATGGCCCCCGGTTGTTGAGGCAGGGGTCCCCTATGGGCGGGGGCGCTCCTGCGCGAAGCCCTCCACCATCGGACGGAGGACGCGGCTTCGCTCGTCGCACCCCCCTCGGGAGGGGGTCGCGTACCGGCGCGGGTCTTGGCGGACCGGGACCACGCGCCCCAAGGTCATGGCCAGTATGTGGCTGGCCAGGCCCCGGATGGGGCCCCCATGGGCGGGGGCCCTAGATCGGACGTGAGAGTGGGGACACCCCCCTCCACGCGGGTTACCAATGCCCAACACATGCAGCCGCAGCGGTTTTCTCCGCCGCTGCACGAGTACCCACGGCTGGAGTACCACCCGCCGTACCATATGTATGGCCGGGCCGCGGGTTCTGCCCCCCCTCAGATGGGGATGTGCACTCGCCCGCCATATTATCCGGGTCAGTGGCGCGCCCCTGGTTTGGAGAGAGTGGGAGCCCGTAACTAGCTTGCTCCCTTGCTGGGACAGAGCCGCGGACGGTTCTGCTCCCTACCGCGGTGGTCCGCGTATGGGGTCGTGGGGGAAGCCATTAATTTGAGAGCTCTGTTGGACTCAGGGGCTCAAAGCAGTTTGGTTACCACTCGAGTGGCACGCCAGTTAGGTTTAGTCGTGGAAGACTCGCCTGTGCCACTTCTTGGAGTTGGTGGCATACAAGTGAAGTGTCTGACGGGCCAGACACTTGTCACCTTTTCTTCGCTGAAGTCCTCCACAATGAGGATCACGACTTCGGCTATGGTAATGGATACCATTGCGGGTTGGCACCCCTCGACAGACATACCGCCGGGTGTGTTGTCTTTGGTTTCGGGTCTGGATTTGGCCGACCCCTTTGTCTTTCATCCCGGCCCAGTGGACTTGCTCCTGGGCTCGGACGTATTGGGTTGGATTTTGTTGGGTACACAGAAGGCTCTGGGTTCGTCTTCACTGATGGCAGTGTCTACGATTTTTGGTTTTGCCCTGATGGGCCCTGTGTTTGATAATAGCACCGTGGAGGAGCCACCGGTCGTCGCATCTGCGTCCTTGGCCAAGACCATGCAAAGGTTTTGGGAGGTGGAGGAGCCACCTATGAGTTCCAGGATGGATCCGGAACACGCTGAGTGCGAAGCCCTTTTTCGATCGACCACGGAGAGGTTGCCCTCCGGTCGGTTTGTAACTAGGTTACCTTTTGTTGCCTCTCGTCCTAGCCTAGGGCAAAGTAGGGCGCTTGCGGAGAAACGACTGCTGTCCATGGAGCGACGTATGCAGCGTGACCACGTACTTCGCGATAAATATATTGAATTTATGCGCGAGTACGAGGATTTGGGTCACATGTCTCCGGCTCGAGTTGATTGGAGCTCAACTGAGCATTATTTTTTGCCCCACCACGCGGTGGTGAAGGCCTCAACAGGCAAATTGAGGACCGTCTTCGATGGGTCCGCACCCACTTCGAACGGGGTTTCGTTGAATCTGTGTTTGCATTCGGGTCCCAAATTGCATAGGGACATAATTGACATCATCTTGAACTTTAGAAGACATCAAGTGGTTTTTGGTGCGGACATCCGGATGATGTTCCGCCAGACAGTCATACATCCTGAGGACAGGCGATTCCAGTTGATACTCTGGCGTGAGCGCCCTGAGGATCCTGTGACGGTGTATGAACTCAACACAAACACGTATGGTTTGAAATCTAGTCCCTATATCGCCATCAGATCATTGCTTGAATTGGCAGAGCGGGAACGGATCCGCTTTCCCCGTGGGGCTTCCGTGCTGTCACATGACTTGTATGTTGATGACGTGTGCACCGGAGCCCAAAGTATTGAGGAGGCCCTCCTACTGCGGGATGAATTGATCGAAATATTGAAGACAGGTGGCTACGAGCTACGTAAGTGGTTGTCCAATGAGCCTAGAGTTCTAGAAGGGATCCCGGAGGATCACCAACAGAACCCTCACCTGTTTGAGGATGTGGATGATCCCAACAGGATAGCGGTGCTGGGCATGCAGTACCAGCCGCTAACCGATATTTTTACATTCCAAGTGGACTTGGAAATACCAAAAGTCTGGACTAAGAGAACGGTGTTGTCCGTAATAGCTCGTATGTTTGATCCAAGCGGTTGGATCAGTCCAGTGATATTCTCTGCGAAGTGTCTTCTTCAGAGACTTTGGACTTTGGGCGTCTCGTGGGACGAGCCGCTGTTTGGTCCTCCATTGGATGATTGGCTCGAGTTGTTTTCATCGATTAAGGAAGTCAATCGGATTGCCTTGCCTCGTCGAATATTGCCCCCGGGAAATATCGAGCCAGCCTGCATGGCTTTTGTGACGCGTCGGAGCGAGGCTACGCCGCGTCAGTCTATATGCGGACAGTTGACGCCGATGGCCGGGTCAATGTCTCGCTTTTGTTAGGGAAGAGCAAGGTCGCCCCCATCAGGACTAGGCTGACTATTCCCAAGCTTGAGTTGAGTGGAGCTCACCTTCTCTCTAAATTGTTGCATCACGTTGCCAGTGAGCTGGCGGCCACGGTCGAGATACGAGACATCTTCGCCTGGTCGGATAGCCAGGTCGCGCTTGCATGGTTGCGCGCGGCCCCACATACCTTGGAGGTTTTTGTGGGAAATCGGGTTTCCCAAATCCAGAATATCGGAATTGATATAACATGGAGACATGTGCCGGGAGAGCTTAACCCAGCGGACTGTGCCTCCCGAGGTTGTACGGCACCAGAATTGGTGTCACACCCGCTCTGGTGGGGTCCAGAGTGGCTGATGGGATCAGAAACTTCTTGGCCTGTCTGTCAGACAGATGTTGCTTCTTTGAGTTTGACTGGGCTCCGTGTACATGCTGTAGTCGCTGAGACGACGTCGGAGCCGGATTGGCTACTTGCTCGGTATAGCAGCTTGGATAAGCTTCTGGGTGTTACCAGTTGGATTAAGCGTTTCATACATAATTGTAGAAACCCACAGGCAAAGCGGTTGGAGCCGATTGCAGGTGCAGAAGAGCGCCGGAGCGCATTGTTGCATTGGGTCCGTGTCGTGCAGACCGGACGGTTTGAGTCAGAGCTTCATATTTTGCGCGAAGCACGCGCTAAGTTGAAGGGCGCGGTCGCTCGTTTGAACCCGTACATCGACTCGGATGGGCTTCTTCGGGTTGGAGGCAGGCTCCGGAAGGCGGATCTTCCATATGAGACTCGCCATCCTCTGTTGTTGCCCAAGGGCGGACCCTTGGTGCAGCTTTTGGTGTCTGATCGACACATTCGTAACGCCCATGCTGGGTGCAATGCTTTGTTGGCTATTTTGCAACGCGAGTTTTGGATTTTGTCTGCCCGAAGAGCAATCCGTAGTGTCCTGTTTCGATGTATTGCATGTTATAGGTTGAAGGCATCCACGATGCAACCACAGATGGGTGATTTGCCCGTTGATCGAATTCGACCTTCGAGGCCGTTTGACGGCGTTGGAACCGATTTTGCCGGTCCCTTTTCGATCAAGGCTTCTCCCTTTCGTAATGCCCGTATTGTGAAGGGCTATTTGTGTGTATTTGTTTGTTTGGCCACCAAGGCTGTCCATTTGGAGGTGGTATCGGCTCTGACTACGGGGGCCTTCGTCGCCGCGTTGGATCGCTTTGTTTCGCGTCGAGGTCTACCTTCCCTTATTAGGTCTGATAATGGCACAAACTATAAAGGAACTGTAAATTATCTTAAGGATGTTTCCGTGTTTATTGATAAAAATTGTACTAGTTTAAGTCAAATTGCTGCCCAAAGGGGAATAACCTGGAAATTTAGTCCCCCAAGTTGCCCCCATTGGGGAGGGATTTTTGAAGCGGCTGTGAAATCCGCAAAGACCCACCTCCGCCGCATTATCGGAGAAACGGCTCTAACTTTTGAAGAGCTGGCCACAGTATTTTGTAAAGTTGAGGCGGTCCTCAACTCTCGTCCTCTCTGTCCGCTATCTCCAGATCCAAATGACTTGGAAGCTCTCACCCCTGGTCATTTTTTGGTGGGAGGGCCGTTGAATGCCCTGCCCGAATACCCGTGGAAGGATGAACGCGTATATCGGTTGTCGCGTTTTCAAATGTTGCAGCAAATGAGCCAGGACTTTTGGCGTCGCTGGTCGCTTGAATATTTGCATTTGCTGCAGCAAAGAGTGAAGTGGACAGACAGGACTGAGCCTCCCAGGGAGGGTGATTTAGTATTGTTAAAAGAGGCAAATTTGCCCTCATTGCTTTGGCGACGAGCTCGCATATTACGTTTGATTCTTGGCGGAGATGGCACTCCGCGTGTGGCTGAGGTGTTGGTCGACGGTTCGATTTTAAGGAGAGGTGTGACCTCTCTCGCCCGCCTTCCCGTAGAGTAAGCTAGCGGTCTGCTTCTCAGACCGGGACGGGGGGATGTTTGTAATATATTGGGTGAAACTAAACGCAGGCGTTTCGCATTGCTGCCGCCAGAGGGCGTTCGGGGTTTTCACACTTCTGCTCGTGCGAATGGCTCGCGGACGGTCGCCATTGCTATGCGATATCGGTTTGATTTTTAATACGCGAGAGGGCCCGCGTTCTTTGATTGCTAATTAACTTGAGTTGTATTTGTGAATTTCCTGTTTGTTAAATAACTATTGAACCTTGTGTTTGTGTACCCGTCATTGTGACTTTCTCCTGTGGGATGTGACGCGTGGCTGCTCGCTCACATCTACCTGTTGCCGAGCCGATTTCGGGAAGAAATCTATTTATTTGTCCTGGGGAATTGAGATCTCAAGGGTTAGGTAGGGTGATTAGGAATTCCCCCTTCCCGAAGATACTCAAGTTTGGATCCGAAGAGAAAGAAGATTTAGCTTGGTAAGTGTTTTTTAAGTGTAATTAATTTATAGGTTAGGTTATCATATAGGGCCCTGTAGCTCCCTTCATAAGCTACGGTGGTAGCAGACTGCGTTAAGTTATTTAGGTTTTAGTCGGGCAAACGTGGTGCCGCGTGGAGATTTCTTCCCGGTACTTATTTTTTACCGGTGGTTTTTTCCCGGTGAAGTTCCGGTACAGGATTCTTCCCGCCGCTTCGTTTGTCCGGATTCGCTCTGCGCACATTTTCTGGCAGCAGAGCGTAGTTGCTCTGCACAACAGCTTTTCTAGGAACTTATACATGACGCTGAGTAGAGCGATTGGTCTATAACTTTTTACGTCGTCCGCAGGCTTATCAGGTTTAAGGATAGCGATTATCTTGGTAAATTTGAAATCTACCGGTAATTTGTTTCTGTCCAAAACGTCAGAGAAAAAAGCGGCAATCCACCTTATGCACCTTGGACCCAGGTTTTTAATAAATTCGTAGTAAATGCTATCCTGCCCGGCGGCCTTGCCAATCGACAGTTGTCTTACACCAGCTGTTGTTTCATCAAATGAGAATGGTTTAGAGAGGTCCTCATCGACTGGAAGCGTTGCTTTCAGTTGAGAAGAGAGCTTTTTAACCTTCTTTGTGTGAGTGCGATCGCCTTTGACCCGTGACGTGTCCAGGATACGACCAGCTATAGACTCTGTTAGTTTTTGCGAAGCGTTATGGTTTTTGGCACCCGATTTACCTGTAAGTCTGTTGAGGACTCTCCACGCCTTTCGGCTTGATGTTTTGAAGTTTTTGTAATACTTTATATTTATAAATGTAAAAAAGAGATGTCAAATAAATAAATGAATAAAAAAATAATAAATAATGTCGATAAATATATGTCATCAATTATATAGCCCATACAGCCCAGTCATATTTTACGCAAATTTTTTGCATAGATTTAGTTTTTTTCTCTCACAAAGAGAATTAAGCATATTTTCGTGTGATTTTTATGCCGTAATTTTAATAAAATTGTTATCTAAGATTACAATTTTTATTATGAAGGTAGCAATTGGCTGTATGACAAGTTACATAATTCAGGTGACATTGACAGATTCCCGGCCTAGGCCAGGAAAGTAATGCATGAGCCAGAAATCAAAAACTTCCTGTCATCTTTTTACTACAATAATGTCTACATTTCCGAGCATTTTTAAAAAAATAAATATTACCTGCATGGAGTCGATGACGTAGTCCCTGTTGAGCGACATCGCGTACTCGTAAATCTCGGTGGCGATTATCGCTTCGTTGGTCGCGAACTGATCCAGGGTCGGGGCCTTGGGGTCCGCCAGCAGCAGCGACAGCCGAGGCACCGACGTCACCGGGGCTGCAATGACAATGAGTTTCTAACTAGATGTCGCGTGAGGTGCAAGCACCTTGCGTCATCATCATCATCATCCAAGGCGCTACAGCTGCGGATGGGCCTGGTCAAGTAATTTTTCCCAGATATCTCTATTTTGAGCTTTCTCCTTCCAACCCTTAACGCTAATACTTTCGAGATCCCGTTCGACACCGTCCAGCCATCTCAGCTTAGGTATGCCTCGGCTTCTGCACAAATCGGGCTTACTTTTCAGCAGACGTCTCGGTGCTCTGATCTCATCCATTCTCACTACGTGCCCTGCCCATCGTAGTCGTTCAATTTTTATGGTCTTAATGACGTTAGGCTCATCGTACATCTCACAAAGCTCATGGTTGTATCGCGTCCGCCATTCATTGCTCACACACAGCACCAAATGTGCGTCGAAGTATCTTGCGCTCGGCCTGTGGTGTGGCCCTAGAATAGCACCAACCCATCTCTTCCCGTGGGTGTCGTAAGAGGCGACTAAGGGATCTAAAACACCGGAGGATGGGCAGCAGCATCTTTCCGCGTACTATGCCATCACACTGCGATCGCCAACCCGCCTGCCAAGCGTGGCGATTACGGCAAAACCCCCCTATGGTTGATACACCCACAACACGGCCCCTAGTCCCCGGCGGCCCCGCTATCCCGGACTCTGGTAGCTGTCACGGTAACGGCGGGGCAGGGGGTGCTAAAAGACCGGTCGTTGTGGAAATCCTTGGGGGAGACCTTTGCCCAGCAGTGGACGTCTTTCGGCTGAGAGAGAGAGAGAGAGAGAGATCTTGCGCTCAAATACCAGCAACCGGTCTTCGTCCTTTCTGCTCAAGCACACACGCAAGAGCGTGTTGTGCAAAATTAAACCGTGCAGATGCGAGTTGGTTCAAGAGAAAGTTGGGAAGAGACAAAAAGTAATCCAGTCGCAGAGTTGCCGTGTCCCACACACAGTACCTGCCAGCAGCGGCTGCAGCGGGTGCGGCTCGGGCGCCGCCCCGCCGGCCACGTAGCAGAACTGCGCCGAGTACAGCAGCCCCCGCGCCGCCAGCGACGCCCCCAGCGTCGCCAGGGTGCGCCCGTCTTGTTCAGGGTGAGCGGAGGTATTGGACAAGATGATGGCCGCGTGAGGACGCCAGTCGCCCCACCGACTGTCCGATACGCACTGGAAATATAACAGTAACATTATAAATTATGAGTAGTGTAAGTGATTAGATCATATAAATTGAATGAATTCGTCTGCTGGCTCAACTGTAATGACAAGGCAGGTTGGAGACATCACTCACCGTGGCAGCGGGCGGCAGCTTGGCCTGCAGAGCCCGGTAGAGGGTGTGGAGGGGGTCGGGGGGCGGCAGCGTGGCCACGAAGCGCGCGTGCACGGCCAGTCGCGTGCGCCGCTCGCAGTGCGCCGACAGCTGCAGCGCGTGGCCCCACAGGTTCGACGACATCGCCCATTCTGAACACAATAGGAAAAGTTATTGAAAACATCCAGTCTTCTTTGAAACGTTGGCTCAGTCGGGTAAACTTGCGTCCGACAGGCGCTGATTCGAATCTCGACCAACGCAAGTGCACGCAGGTTCAAGCGGTGTAGCGGGAGGGACATCACGGGTGGCGGGGGGGAGCTCCCCTTGCTGAAACACCCCGCGCCCCGCTAGCATCTCAAATTCGCTTAGAACGACCATTCTATATGATTCGGATTATACATCTGAGTTTGTAGATCAATCAACCACCATGATCCGATGAAGGAAAAGTTTGTGAGGAAATGTTCAGTTCACATTACTGTCAGTTAGTGTTGGAAGGAGGGCCTGCAAATTGTTCTGAGGCATGGCGCAAATGGCTAAAGCAGTTTCGAGTATTTTTGAAGGCATCTGGGATCTGTAAGGAGACGGAAGATGTCCAGGCTAGCCTTCTAATCAATCTCATAGGCTCGGAAGGTTACGATATTTTCTCCACGTTTAGGTACAATAAAGAAGAAGACTGTGATAAACTCGAAGATGTTATTAAAAAAATTTATGAGTACTTTGGCACACAGACGAATGTAACAATGATGAGGTTCAAAGAGCTAGGGCGACTTCCCATACACCATTTTAGGTCATGTTCAAAGTTAGCGTCTTTGAATGAAATATATCTTGTTTGATAGAGCTTTTTTTTTAGATCTTAATGCTAAAATAATCATAAACATAAGACTGCTGGTTGTTGAATTATCCTGCTTTGAAGTTTTGTTAGGTTATATCACCAACGACCATCATAATTTAGATATTTAGTTTTTGTTGTATCAAATACCTATCTTAGGAAAATCAATCCACCTCAACTCTGCTCAATGGCCACAATAATAACGATTACGCATGTTAAGTAACCCCAGAGTAAATAAATCAGGAGGAAAGCAGCAAAAACACACAAAGCATAACGGAGCGCGGGCGTAAGCAAGCGCGTTGTGTGGGTCTATGGGTGGATCTAAACGTCAGCAAATAAATCAAATTGGAAAGAAACGTCAACGTCAAACGTCATATTTTTTATTAATTTGACAGCTTAGTTTTAGCCAGCTTCCTCTCAAATGTCGGCGGCGGCGGCGTCTTTGTCTGTATTTTGTTTAAAAGCCATATATAAAGTTATAAAAAGCAAAACCAATTACATAGTATTGTTTATATTGTAAATATATTAAATCACTATATCAAGAAAAACAATCCTGATTTTATATTAGGAAAAATAATTATTTAGACTGGCAACATTGTAACTACAACAAATGGCCGCTACGGAAATCTACTATCACAATAGCTATTTTTATTTTATTACTTTTTTTCCTGAAGTGGTATCAAAATGACTAATTAGCTGAAAAATCTTATAAAATATTTAATGACTTTTGACCGTTCCGAGGTTTTAAGACGCTTTTAAAACTTCGGGATAAAAATCTGCCCTAGCTCTTTTTCACAAGGAATCAAGAAGTAGGAGAAAATATCGATGATTACGTGACAGCTCTTAAGGGGGGTTAGGCGGTCAGCGAAAATTTATATGAAGCGGCTGAGGCGGGGGGGGGACGTCCCGGTTGCGCGCCATTCACATTTTTATCAAAAAGTTAATAGAAATGTTTAGTTTTTCAAAAATTTAAATCAGTCACGAAATCGAAAAGGTAAAATACCTTTGTGTTGGTGATTTTAAAACATTTTTTATTATAAAAATATGAAATATTCATATGAAATTTTAGAGGTAACTTCAGGATTTTTTTCTATCCAGCAAAATTTTTCCCATCGTGTTTTGGAAACAGTCCTCCCTTTAAACATACGTTCTACAATACATATCAGAAATTTCAGGGCGAAAACTCTTCAATTCTTTAAACAGCAGCTTATAGAAAACAGCCAATATTGCCGTTTTCACTTACTGAGAGCCCTTAAGTTGCTGAGTAAATATTGTGAGTTCGAGCAACTTGAAGACGGATTGGTTCGCGACAAGATAGTTTGCGGTGTAAAGGATGGAGCCATCCGGGATAGATTATTACGGTCTGATGATTGACATTGGAAAAGGCGATTAGAATTGTCATCCCGGAGCCCCCTCCTCGTTAGTTACGTCTTACTTTCTAAATGGCCACAAGGATATGTATCGGTTACGAACATAAAAACAGAAAAATAAATGTTTATATAAACATATTCACCTATCGCCTCCTGCCGGTTGCCGTATATGAGTAGTTCCCGCAGGCGGTCTAAGGCTGTCGCCTCGTCTACCGGCGTTTTTGCTTCAGGCTGCTCCAAACCTATAAACAAATTCAGATCAATGGGCATACTACTTTTCGTGTCTTTTGTAGCCGGTCTTTACAACAAAAAAAAAACTGTTACAAGAAGGCTTACCGTCGAGTTCGGTGGCGCCATCTTGTGGCTCGGGCAGTCGCTCGGGCTCGTCGGCCGATCCCGACAGCGACGACTCTCTTCGACTGCCACCTATTTACACACAAATATGACATATTTTATGCCCAATAAAATTGTATGACAGAAAGGCAAAATAAATTCTTTTTTTTTAATATTTCTCGCGGTAAAAACTATCAACTCACCATGGTGCGCGTGAGTGGACCTCGCGCCGGTGTGCAACTCGTGCTCGCGCTTGTTCTTCATCAGAAGCTCGGCGATGTCCGCGCCCACAACCACCTAAATTAAACAATACCACACTTTAATATATGCGTTAAAATGCTGTAAAACGCTTTCGCTGACACTAAATCAAACACAATAAAAGTCAATGAATAAAGGCTCAAATACACTAGTTATATCTCGCTCCGTTCAATTGACACGAGTGAGAAACACGATGCGTTATTTCACTTTAGTCAGTAGAAGTGATTGAGATAGCATAATATTTTGAGCGTCAATTGTTGCCTAGTGTATTTGAGACTTAAGGTGAAAGCCAAGCTTTGGCTGTCCATACATTTTGTTCTACAGCAATGCTCTAAACTTCGTTAATGATTCTCATGATAAAATCGAATTTCCGATTCTTATGAAGTAATTGTGCTCTCATGTTGAATTTAACAAAATAATGTATAATAATTTACGAGAAAAACGGCTTTTAAAATACGACAAAAATTGAGATTCTTGTTGATGTGTGCGTAATATTTTGTGACATTTAGGAGCGACGTCTAGCAGATTTATTACAAACTACTGACTACTACTATTTATATAAAAGCACTTTGAGACCTAAATGCATGCTTCCTCGACGTTGCTAGCCTTGACAGCGCCATCGGCTGTACGTGAAAAACAAAAGAAAATTATGAAATGCTAAAAAATTATAAAATAGCAAGTTTCAATATTAAATTCAATTTAGGGTTCAATCATATTTTTATGAAAGATTTTTTATGGTGAAATTTAAATTTGATTACTGGGACTTTTGGATTTGAAGACAGGCTATCTAAATATGACATCTGGACATCACCTGGACATCTGGATGTGAAGTCCTGGACTTTATGTCCTGCTGTCCAGGTTTTCGTATCCACATGACCAAACTCCCACGTCTTCAAATTCATATGTGCAGGTGATGTCCAGATGTCCAGGTCTTCAGCTCCACATTTTCAGGTCTTCATTTCCAGATGTCCAGGTGATCATCTCCTGAAGCTTTGGTCCTCATATTCAGCTGTCCAGCATTTCATATGCACATGACCAGACACCCAGGTCTTCACATCCAGATGTCAAGATGTTATATTCAGATATCCCTGCCTTCATATCCAATATATAATATGTCCCAGTTATCAAATTTAAATTTCACCATAAAAAAATCTTTCATATAAATACGTACTGAACCCTAGAGTTAATTTATTACTACAAGCTTGCCATTACGTATATGACTGGACTGGAATATTTGTGCGAATTCATCTCAAGAATTCATCGATACGTTGTTGCCGATCCGTGCGAGGTGTAAGATGGCAACGTTGCTTTTTTTTACCCAAAAAGATATTTCGTTCTGAAACTTAAACAATTTAATTTTGCAAATACTTTTATCAAAAAACATTATAGTAGGTAGGTATTATACACGTAGGTATTCATTAACAAAAAATAAACTATAGGAATATGTGCATACATTTATATTTAGTTTCAAAGTAAACAAATATTACTGATTAATTATTTTTTAGTTTTTAGTTTGCATTTCCCAACATGTTTTCTGAACGTCTAATTTAAAATCCTAGAACTTCTAGGGCACGAAGTATCGATACTTTGAATTATCGATAAAGTCGAGGTGGGCTCGACCTCCGTGATTTATTTTAATTATTTTAAAACGATATTAATTTTTATCAACAATAAAAGATATCGATATTCGTCGTGGTATCGATGTAAAGTCTACACTACATACATATCTATCTACTAGCGTTGCAGGACTATCGATAGTATTGACAAGTGTCAATACTATTGAAAAGAAAGAAAAAATATTTATTATATCGATAATATATTTATATCGATAGCCAATAGTTTGCAATACTATTGATGATAACCAAAACTATCGATACAATCGATAGTGCAATAGTATCGATTGTTTGTTGAAATATTAGTTTTGGTTATCATTAATAGTATTGCAAATCAATACTATCGATAGTAGGACTATTTTTTATGGTCACAATGCTATTGACAATACTATCGATAGTCAACAATATTGTTGCAACATTACTATTTACCTATTCTATGACGCCCCGTGTTGTATTGTAGTTGTACTTATGGAAGTTTATTTTTTTGCAATAGATTTTTTCATATAAGTGTATTACGTTTCTCTTGTGCTTTATTAGTTTATTGTTCATTGAAGATAATAATGGCTACTAGATCTGATAGGAAGATATATCTGAGGCATGTAGGTAAATTCTGACCCGCTAAAGTCGAGGAAGCGAGTGCTTGGAGATTTGAAACGATATAGGTACCGATTTGACGTAAGTTAAAATCTTATTGAATGATACATTAATATTGCAAAGACATAAATATCACACATGTATATATACACGGTCACCGCATTGTAAAACAACTAAAGTTTGACATTTATTTATTGAAACTGTTGTAAACACGTTATAAATCTGTTTCAGGTATGGTCCATATTGGCAGGAAATGCACAGCACAAGTGTTTCTTTATACACTAATTCTGTAATACAAATACAAAAACTGTAACACATGTTTGTCGTGATGAAGAATTTATCATCATCATCCATCATTCCAAGCAATGAAGGAGTCATCATGCACAGAATAATGACTGCAATATTTAACAATTTATATGGGAAAGGAATAACTATACTATACCTAATCTTTTTTTGTTTTCTTTAATAAAAAAAGTTCGGAAAAGAAATTTCCACTTCATTACTAAAAATAAAAGTCAACAATATGTACTATTTAGTTTTATTTAAAAATATATAATTCTAGTCATACAATTCAATAGAACATTATGGCTTTTCCTGCTTGCTGATTGATTTTTGAAAATAGATGTTCGAAGTATTGCTAGATTTCTGTTGGGAATCTAAGAGGTGGTGAAATCCAAACTGCTGAAACTATTGGTAGATAGGTATTTAAATTACAGTTTCTTATTACTAATTATGATTTTGCACTACTGAACTAGAACTTCTTCTTGTAGTGCTTCTCCATTACTGGAGGTTCCGTCAGATTCGCAAACTCTTCTCTGTTCGTCGCTAAGCGAAACAGCTCCTCAACCGTGGTGACTCTAGTCCACTCGCATATGTTTCTTAGCCATGATTTATTGCGTCTTCAAACACATCTCTTGCCTTCTATTTTTCTCATCATAATAAGTTGAAGCAGCTGAGCTGATATCTGTCGTGTCGCAAAACGTGTCACAAATATTCAACTTTGCGCTTTTTGACATTTTGCAACTACAGTCTAGACATTGCAACGCGCTGGAGAACTTTTTCGTTGCTGACTTTCTGAGTCCAATTGATACGAACTTGAACTATCTATGTATATTAATTTTCATAAATATATTTTCTTGCTTTCTTACAAAATATGACAATGACTAGAAGAAATTATAGGTTATATTTCGTTCTTTGTATTTTTTAAATTTCTTTTTCTTTTTTCTTATGCTGCCAGCCAGTCCGATTGGCATTATTGTAGTTAGACACTCTTTTGAAATAAGTGCCATCTAGTAGCGTATTTTTAAATTTATAACATGCTTTGCGCTATATTTAATGTCATTTTGAAAGCTCTCGTCGTAGTGTGAGTGAGTGTAGAGATACGAAGATTCATGGCAGATTCTATTCTAAAGCTTTTTTTTCATTATGTTGACTGAAATATAATCGTAGGCCATAAAATAAATAAAATAGTATGTTTACCGCTCGCCAATTCAAAATTTTTGCCTATAAGTACTGCAACAACGCAACAAAAAAAATAAAACGGAAAATGTTGCTATCAACGCCATCCAGCGGAAATTGTTTAATGAACAGCCCTTCGCTTTATCCTTAAGTGAATAATATAAAAGAAATATTTATTTCCTCTCACAATTTTTTTAAAAACAAGTATACAAATTAACAATATAAGGAAAACAGCTAAAAAGCATTTTGTGAGAAGCTGGTGCCTGAAAAAAGCTTCAAAGAAGCCTTTTTGAACCATGCGACTCACCCCGTTTTGCCTGAGCAGTAAGGCGAGCAGTTCCCACAGCAGGATGTAGCCGATAGGATCGCGGCGGCCATCTTTGTAAGCTGAGCGCGCCTTGGCTGTGCAGTACTCGATCACGCTTTTCTTGTGGGTTACTCCTGTGGAATGGTCAATTTGTTATCGTATCGTAAGCTAAAAAGACTAATGTGATATTGTTGTATAGCAACAGAATTATCTCAGGAGGCCAGTCTTAAATTCCTTTCTCAATGCTATCAGGATTTTAGTTGGTCATCGTGAGGCACTGGGACGAAGGCTCCAGTTTTAACTGGCTATCGATCTGGTGTGCACCAAAGAGCCGGCTGGCAAGAAGTGGCGCAAAACAGAAAAGAGTGGAGAAGTCCAATAGCAGAGGCCAAGATCCTTTTTGGGTCTATGCGTACCTTTAAGCAGCACCCCGGGACACAAGGCCAGCTCGGCGGCCGGCAGCCCGTCCACCGGGTACGACGGCCGCACCAGACGATATGCTGCCCTGGGAGAGTGTCAGTCACCTCTGTACCTTTGAGCAGCACCCCGGGACACAAGGCCAGCTCGGCGGCCGGCAGCCCGTCCACCGGGTACGACGGCCGCACCAGACGATATGCTGCCCTGGGAGAGTGTCAGTCACCTCTGTACCTTTGAGCAGCACCCCGGGACACAAGGCCAGCTCGGCGGCCGGCAGCCCGTCCACCGGGTACGACGGCCGCACCAGACGATATGCTGCCCTGGGAGAGTGTCAGTCACCTCTGTACCTTTGAGCAGCACCCCGGGACACAAGGCCAGCTCGGCGGCCGGCAGCCCGTCCACCGGGTACGACGGCCGCACCAGACGATATGCTGCCCTGGGAGAGTGTCAGTCACCTCTGTACCTTTGAGCAGCACCCCGGGACACAAGGCCAGCTCGGCGGCCGGCAGCCCGTCCACCGGGTACGACGGCCGCACCAGACGATATGCTGCCCTGGGAGAGTGTCAGTCACCTCTGTACCTTTGAGCAGCACCCCGGGACACAAGGCCAGCTCGGCGGCCGGCAGCCCGTCCACCGGGTACGACGGCCGCACCAGACGATATGCTGCCCTGGGAGAGTGTCAGTCACCTCTGTACCTTTGAGCAGCACCCCGGGACACAAGGCCAGCTCGGCGTCGCGTCGCAGCGCGGCCGCCAGCGCCAGCACGTGCACGGTGGCCGGCAGCCCGTCCACCGGGTACGACGGCCGCACCACCACCACGTTGCGGGACGATATGCTGCCCTGGGGGAGAACGGCAGTCTCCATTTGTTTATTTAAATAGGCAGTAATAACACTTTTTAATCTTTGAAGTCTTATGATAAAAAAATCTGACATGATATGAGTCTGTCCAGGTCCAGTCAGAATCCTGGAGGAGATGGCACAGGACAGACCCAAATGGAGATCCTTATTATCGGAGGCCAAGACTCATTTTGAGTCGCTGCGCCATAATAGTTAGTTAAATGGGTCTGTCTGTACAGATAGTATAATGAACCTTCGTCATCAAAAGATAGGACAAGTTATACAAAGCAGAGAACTTTTTTAAATAGCCAAAGAAAGAGACAGGCAATGAGAAACACATGAGAGAAAAAGAGAGAGATCTACCTTGATGTGCGCAGTGGAGTATTTGAACGGAGTCATGCGCTCCGAGCGAACTGTTGACTCCTCCAGCTGCAGGTTGAGAGACGCGTCCGTGTTCAGGTCTCTACGCACAGACAGACGGTCATGTTTGTAAGGCCATAGGCTGAGAAACACAAGTTATTCAATGCTGTCCGTAGTAGATTTCTATTGGCATATAAATCTACTGGCTTGGCCCGCGTGAATTTCGTTTATCAACCATTTCACCCTCTTAGGGGTGGAATTTCCAAAATTCCTTCTTATTGCTCACTGAAGCTTGGAGCGTGAGCTTCAAATAATAATCTTCAGGGTCGTTGTATAGTATAATTTATTGATAAAAACATAAGACCCTGGACGGGTCTATGTTGTTTTATATATATTAAATATATTTTAGATATATTATTTATCTTTACAATGTTAGACGATAAGTGATTTACATAAACTGAGTCAAGAATGATTTCAAAATGCAGAATCGAATGTGTATGAATACAGTTTAAAATTTATGACAGGTGAAATAAGTATGTATGTGCCAGCGCACGCATAAATGTATCCAAAGAGGATGAACGCGTCGCCGCGTTACAAGCTATATAAGAAACCTCTTAGCAAAATTACGACTTTCTACATTCAGAGATTTCGTCCCTGCGTTGATATCCCAATCAGTCAGTCAGCGTCTAATTTTATAAAATACACATATCAATCAATATATCTGTACCTTAGAGGCATAAGGGCCTAAGTGACAAATTCCGATTTTTTTTTTATCGCAATATCATGATTGTTTTTTTTTTCTGCATCGAATGGTCTAATACACGTAGTTCTAAGTGGCTTAGATCAAAAACTATTCAATTGCATTAGGCTCCATGTGGAAAAAAACGTCTATAGGCATAAGTGTCAATTTTGTTTTACAACACAATGCTCCAAACACACTTGACATTATTTAATTATTTAAAGGCGCTAAGACACAAAGACCTTTCTGCCGCTATGAAATTTACGTCTTTTAAAAATATGGCGCCAAAAGTTCTTGCAAGTTACGCGCTCGTCCGAGTAAAAGAGACAGCGCTATACAGTTTTGTATGCGACTAAGTGAGATGGTCGTATACACATTTTGTGTTTTGTTACATTATGATATTTAGTTGTCATTTTGTTTCGCTCGTTGAGAGAATAGCAAATTCAGTGAATTTAATTTATTTAAATATTAAAAATGAGCAGCAAAAGGAGTGCACGTATAACAAAAATGTTTGTTAACATAAAAATACCAAGTAAATCGCCAGAATTACCAGATTGCGAAGGTAAGTAGGTACTATTTTAATTTGCAATATAACTTATCAAATTTTTCTGAATAGTTTTATACTGTTTTTTTATACTTGCTACTATTGTGTTAGATTTAGTTAGGTATTATTTTTTTTTACTAACGATCACAAAAAATATGCATGTACTTTATTACGCATTTATGTCAAACTTTATATTGTATCTTTATCATTTTGATTTACTCAGTGTTTACAATGATAAAATTAGGTAAGTAAATAGGTTAATCAGGACCACAGGAGCAGTAGTTTGTATAATATCGACTCCAATGCATATTTTGTTCATGCGATTCTCGGAAGCTAATATCAGTTTGTAATCATTATTAAAACTAATCATTTTTTCAAGCTCGTTTAATATTTTATCTGACAGTGTTTCAATATTTTTTTTATATAGGTAGTCATATATTTTTTGTTAAGATTTTTATGTATTTTAACGTTATTTTTTTCAGATTCAACGTGTTCCTCCTAAAAAAGAAATTTATCTCCTCTCGATTACGGAAGTGATGATAGTGTTGCTGATAAGGATTTTAACCCTGATGGTTTTGAAAATTCCTCTGATAGTGACCAGCACCAGGAGTATCTTGTAATCTCTTTACACAATCTGAAATTGATGAAGACTTAATTCAGCTATCTGATTTGAATATCAGTCCAGAAGAATGTTTTTTAAAGCCCGTAGAAAAAGAGCATTTCTATCCTGTAATTACCACAGCTGAAATACCTTCTGAACAAGCTAAACCAATTGTATCAGAAACTAAGGTACTTGATTCTTCTTTACAAGCTACTCCTGTAAAACAGTCACAAAATGCTATACAAACTACTTGTGCAGAGCAACTACGCTCTGCTGCTAGAAAATGTGCGCAGAGCGAATCCGGACAAACGAAGCGGCGGGAAGAATTCTGTACCGGAACTTCACCGGGAAAAAACCACCGGTAAAAATAAGTACCGGGAAAAAATCTCCACGCGGCACCACGTTTGCCCGACTAAAACCTAACCTATAAATTAACTACAATTGAACACTTACCAAATTAAATCTTCTTTCTCTTCGGATCCAAACTTGAGGGTCTTCGGGAAGGGGGAATTCCTAATCACCCTACCTAACCCTTGAGATCTCAATTCCCCAGACCAACTAAATAGATTTCTTCCCGTAGTTTCACTCGGGAACAACCAGATGTGAACAGCCAGCCACGTTTCACCTCTCACAAGAAAAAGTCACAATAACAGAGTTTTTCACAAACACAAATTCAATAGTTATTTAACAAACAGGAAATTCACAATTATCACTCAAACTAAACAACAAGCAAAAGACGCGAGACCGCTCCGCGTATTAAAATCAAACCGATATCGCCCTGGACAATGCAATGGCGACCACACGATGCATTCCACGCTAGCAGTGTGAAAACCCCGAACGCCCTCTGGCGGCAGCAATGCGAAACGCCTGCGTTTAGTTTTACCCAATATATTACAAACATCCCCCCGTCCCGGTCTGAGAAGCAGACCGCTAGCTTACTCTACGGGAAGGCGGGCGAGAGAGGTCACACCTCTCCTTAAAATCGAACCGTCGACCAACACCTCAGCCACACGCGGAGTGCCATCTTCGCCAAGAATCAAACGTAATATGCGAGCTCGTCGCCAAAGCAATGAGGGCAAATTCGCCTCTTTTAACAATACTAAATCACCCTCCCTGGGAGGCTCAGTCCTGTCTGTCCACTTCACTCTTTGCTGCAGCAAATGCAAATATTCAAGCGACCAGCGACGCCAAAAGTCCTGGCTCATTTGCTGCAACATTTGAAAACGCGACAACCGATATACGCGTTCATCCTTCCACGGGTATTCGGGCAGGGCATTCAACGGCCCTCCCACCAAAAAATGACCAGGGGTGAGAGCTTCCAAGTCATTTGGATCTGGAGATAGCGGACAGAGAGGACGAGAGTTGAGGACCGCCTCAACTTTACAAAACACTGTGGCCAGCTCTTCAAAAGTTAGAGCCGTTTCTCCGATAATGCGGCGGAGGTGGGTCTTTGCGGATTTCACAGCCGCTTCAAAAATCCCTCCCCAATGGGGGCAACTTGGGGGACTAAATTTCCAGGTTATTCCCCTTTGGGCAGCAATTTGACTTAAACTAGTACAATTTTTATCAATAAACACGGAAACATCCTTAAGATAATTTACAGTTCCTTTATAGTTTGTGCCATTATCAGACCTAATAAGGGAAGGTAGACCTCGACGCGAAACAAAGCGATCCAACGCGGCGACGAAGGCCTCCGTAGTCAGAGCCGATACCACCTCCAAATGGACAGCCTTGGTGGCCAAACAAACAAATACACACAAATAGCCCTTCACAATACGGGCATTACGAAAGGGAGAAGCCTTGATCGAAAAGGGACCGGCAAAATCGGTTCCAACGCCGTCAAACGGCCTCGAAGGTCGAATTCGATCAACGGGCAAATCACCCATCTGTGGTTGCATCGTGGATGCCTTCAACCTATAACATGCAATACATCGAAACAGAACACTACGGATTGCTCTTCGGGCAGACAATATCCAAAATTCGCGTTGCAAAATAGCCAACAAAGCATTGCACCCAGCATGGGCGTTACGAATGTGTCGATCAGACACCAAAAGCTGCACCAAGGGTCCGCCCTTGGGCAACAACAGAGGATGGCGAGTCTCATATGGAAGATCCGCCTTCCGGAGCCTGCCTCCAACCCGAAGAAGCCCATCCGAGTCGATGTACGGGTTCAAACGAGCGACCGCGCCCTTCAATTTAGCGCGTCCGTCGCGCAAAATCTGAAGCTCTGACTCAAACCGTCCGGTCTGCACGACACGGACCCAATGCAACAATGCGCTCCGGCGCTCTTCTGCACCTGCAATCGGCTCCAACCGCTTTGCCTGTGGGTTTCTACAATTATGTATGAAACGCTTAATCCAACTGGTGACACCCAGAAGCTTATCCAAGCTGCTATACCGAGCAAGTAGCCAATCCGGCTCCGACGTCGTCTCAGCGACTACAGCATGTACACGGAGCCCAGTCAAACTCAAAGAAGTAACATCTGTCTGACAGACAGGCCAAGAAGTTTCTGATCCCATCAGCCACTCTGGACCCCACCAGAGCGGGTGTGACACCAATTCTGGTGCCGTACAACCTCGGGAAGCACAGTCCGCTGGGTTAAGCTCTCCCGGCACATGTCTCCATGTTATATCAATTCCGATATTCTGGATTTGGGAAACCCGATTTCCCACAAAAACCTCCAAGGTATGTGGGGCCGCGCGCAACCATGCAAGCGCGACCTGGCTATCCGACCAGGCGAAGATGTCCCGTATCTCGACCGTGGCCGCCAGCTCACTGGCAACGTGATGCAACAATTTAGAAAGAAGGTGAGCTCCACTCAACTCAAGCTTGGGAATAGTCAGCCTAGTCCTGATGGGGGCGACCTTGCTCTTCCCTAACAAAAGCGAGACATTGACCCGGCCATCGGCGTCAACTGTCCGCATATAGACTGACGCGGCGTAGCCTCGCTCCGACGCGTCACAAAAGCCATGCAGGCTGGCTCGATATTTCCCGGGGGCAATATTCGACGAGGCAAGGCAATCCGATTGACTTCCTTAATCGATGAAAACAACTCGAGCCAATCATCCAATGGAGAGCCAAACAGCGGCTCGTCCCACGAGACGCCCAAAGTCCAAAGTCTCTGAAGAAGACACTTTGCAGAGAATATCACTGGACTGATCCAACCGCTTGGATCAAACATACGGGCTATTACGGACAACACCGTTCTCTTAGTCCAGACTTTTGGTATTTCCAAGTCCACTTGGAATGTGAAAATATCGGTTAGCGGCTGGTACTGCATGCCCAGCACCGCTATCCTGTTGGGATCATCCACATCCTCAAACAGGTGAGGGTTCTGTTGGTGATCCTCCGGGATCCCTTCTAGAACTTTAGGCTCATTAGACAACCACTTACGTAGCTCGTAGCCACCTGTCTTCAATATTTCAATCAATTCATCCCGCAGTAGGAGGGCCTCCTCAATACTTTGGGCTCCGGTGCACACGTCATCAACATACAAGTCACGTGACAGCACGGAAGCCCCACGGGGAAAGCGGATCCGTTCCCGCTCTGCCAATTCAAGCAATGATCTGATGGCGATATAGGGACTAGATTTCAAACCATACGTGTTTGTATTGAGTTCATACACCGTCACAGGATCCTCAGGGCGCTCACGCCAGAGTATCAACTGGAATCGCCTGTCCTCAGGATGTATGACTGTCTGGCGGAACATCATCCGGATGTCCGCGCCAAAAACCACTTGATGTCTTCTAAAGTTCAAGATGATGTCAATTATGTCCCTATGCAATTTGGGACCCGAATGCAAACACAGATTCAACGAAACCCCGTTCGAAGTGGGTGCGGACCCATCAAAGACAGTCCGCAACTTGCCCGTTGAGGCCTTCACCACCGCGTGGTGGGGCAAAAAATAATGCTCAGTTGAGCTCCAATCAACTCGAGCCGGAGACATGTGACCCAAATCCTCGTACTCGCGCATAAATTCAATATATTTATCGCGAAGTACGTGGTCACGCTGCATACGTCGCTCCATGGACAGCAGTCGTTTCTCCGCAAGCGCCCTACTTTGCCCTAGGCTAGGACGAGAGGCAACAAAGGGTAACCTAGTTACAAACCGACCGGAGGGCAACCTCTCCGTGGTTGATCGAAAAAGGGCTTCGCACTCAGCGTGTTCCGGATCCATCCTGGAACTCATAGGTGGCTCCTCCACCTCCCAAAACCTTTGCATGGTCTTGGCCAAGGACGCAGATGCGACAACCGGTGGCTCCTCCGCGGTGCCATTATCAAACACAGGGCCCATCAGGGCAAAACCAAAAATCGTAGACACTGCCATCAGTGAAGACGAACCCAGAGCCTTCTGTGTACCCAACAAAATCCAACCCAATACGTCCGAGCCCAGGAGCAAGTCCACTGGGCCGGGATGAAAGACAAAGGGGTCGGCCAAATCCAGACCCGAAACCAAAGACAACACACCCGGCGGTATGTCTGTCGAGGGGTGCCAACCCGCAATGGTATCCATTACCATAGCCGAAGTCGTGATCCTCATTGTGGAGGACTTCAGCGAAGAAAAGGTGACAAGTGTCTGGCCCGTCAGACACTTCACTTGTATGCCACCAACTCCAAGAAGTGGCACAGGCGAGTCTTCCACGACTAAACCTAACTGGTGTGCCACTCGAGTGGTAACCAAACTGCTTTGAGCCCCTGAGTCCAACAGAGCTCTCAAATTAATGGCTTCCCCCTACGACCCCATACGCGGACCACCGCGGTAGGGAGCAGAACCGTCCGCGGCTCTGTCCCAGCAAGGGAGCAAGCTAGTTACGGGCTCCCCACTCTCTCCAAACCAGGGGCGCGCCACTGACCCGGATAATATGGCGGGCGAGTGCACATCCCCATCTGAGGGGGCATAACCCGCGGCCCGGCCATACATATGGTACGGCGGGTGGTACTCCAGCCGTGGGTACTCGTGCAGCGGCGGAGAAAACCGCTGCGGCTGCATGTGTTGGGTATTGGTAACCCGCGTGGAGGGGGTGTCCCCACTCTCACGTCCGATCTAGGGCCCCCGCCCATGGGGGCCCCATCCGGGGCCTGGCCAGCCACATACTGGCCATGACCTTGGGGCGCGTGGTCCCGGTCCGCCAAGACCCGCGCCGGTACGCGACCCCCTCCCGAGGGGGTGCGACGAGCGAAGCCGCGTCCTCCGTCCGATGGTGGAGGGCTTCGCGCAGGAGCGCCCCCGCCCATAGGGGACCCCTGCCTCAACAACCGGGGGCCATCCCCGTTCCGGTTCATGCAGAGCATCACGTGGTGCAGCCCACGGCATGCACTGCATGGTATGGCCCTGGGACAGTCACGTGCATAGTGACTGCCCAAACAGTAAAAGCATAGTTCATGCCGCCTTGCCATGCGGCGCCGATCTTGTACTGGCAGTCTCTGCCAGTCCCTGCATTGCAGCAGGCTGTGGCCCATCCGGCCACATTGCAGGCAGTCCGCGTCCCCCGCGACTGCTGCCGTGTGTGCAACCCGCACACCAGCTCCACGCGGTGGCGGTTGCCGTCCCTGTGGGGGCTTCCCTCGCCATGAGGGTTCCAAGGGCCTACGTTCAGGCGCTCTGGATGGCGCTGAGTCCGTCATGGTATTCTCAGCAGCCCGTGCCTCAAACTCCAAAAACTTCACCAAGTCAGTGAATGTTGGTAGGGTGGTGCTATCCCGCTCCGCATTTTCGCGCTCAAACCGCGAGCGGATGTCATTGGGCAATTTGCCCAATACAATGTGCACCAACAAAAAAGACCATTGGTCCACCGGCAGCCCCAGTGTGCGGAGCGCGTTACAGGCCACTGTAACGGGCGTGAGCAACTGCAGGCGCAACTGTGCCCTGTTGGCCACCTTGGGCAGGGCCATCAACTGTGCGGCGTGCGCATCCGCTAACAAACGTAAGTTTTGGTAGCGGGAGTTCAATAACTCCCAAGCCGTATCGTACTGGTCGTCCTCCACCCGGAGGTGCTGGATGAGCGACCGCGCTTCATCCTCAAGAGTGGAGAGGAGGTAGGCCATCTTCTGGGCCTTCGACAAATCCTGTCGTGCTACGACCAGGGACTCAAACATATTTTTATATGCTACCCACTCCTCCATCCTACCCCCAAAGTGGGACAGCTGAAGGGTGGGGAGCCGACCAGTAACCGCTGGTCCTTCCTGTCTAACAGGTGTGCGAGGGGCTGGTCCGCCAGCCTGTCTCGCCCTTATTGCGGTCACCGCCTCCGCGATATCATCGTGCAGACTCAGGATCTGGTCCATGTCCGCCATGTGACCTGCGTAGGCCTCCGGGGTAAGATCGGCTTCGGTAAGCGCCGCCATGGCCGCTTCCGCGCTAATCAATCGTGAGTGGAGGTGATCCGCTCTTAGCAGTATGGCGCCCTCCCTGTCCTTCCGGGACAGGAGTCCTCCGGCCGTCACAAACCATCTCAATTCGTTGGCGAGTGTCGCCCTAGCATTGGAGGCCTTCGCCATCGCGTCAAGTCACAAACAAAAAATAACAAAAGGTAAATAAAAAACAACAAAATCAAGCAACTACACGAAGAACCGCGGTAGGTATGAGAATGGCACAAACCCGGAACGCACGGTACAAACCGCAAACAAATACAAAAAAGGTTACAAATATTCTTATACAAACAAACTAAGAAAAATCTAATAATTTTTACAAACAATTAATTATTTTTTACAAACGAACAAATAGAGGGTAGATAAACTACGCTCTGCTACCAGAAAATGTGCAGAGCAACTACGCTCTGCTGCTAGAAAATGTGCGCAGAGCGAATCCGGACAAACGAAGCGGCGGGAAGAATTCTGTACCGGAACTTCACCGGGAAAAAACCACCGGTAAAAATAAGTACCGGGAAAAAATCTCCACGCGGCACCACGTTTGCCCGACTAAAACCTAATTAACTTAACGCAGTCTGCTACCACCGTAGCTTATGAAGGGAGCTACAGGGCCCTATAATAACCTAACCTATAAATTAATTACAATTGAAAACTTACCAAATTAAATCTTCTTTCTCTTCGGATCCAAACTTGAGGGTCTTCGGGAAGGGGGAATTCCTAATCACCCTACCTAACCCTTGAGATCTCAATTCCCCAGACCAACTAAATAGATTTCTTCCCGTAGTTTCACTCGGGAACAACCAGATGTGAACAGCCAGCCACGTTTCACCTCTCACAAGAAAAAGTCACAATAACAGAGTTTTTCACAAACACAAATTCAATAGTTATTTAACAAACAGGAAATTCACAATTATCACTCAAACTAAACAACAAGCAAAAGACGCGAGACCGCTCCGCGTATTAAAATCAAACCGATATCGCCCTGGACAATGCAATGGCGACCACACGATGCATTCCACGCTAGCAGTGTGAAAACCCCGAACGCCCTCTGGCGGCAGCAATGCGAAACGCCTGCGTTTAGTTTTACCCAATATATTACAAACACTACTTCTATACAACAAAAAATTTAAAAAAAGACTTTTAAATATCAAAAGACTTTAAAATACCGGAAACAGTTTGGTGGCAATTGCGACGAGATAACATGGGCGTATTGTTTTACAAAACAAATGTGGATGAAATAAACTTTTCTGAGCTAACACTTATTAGAAACACAAAAACAAACCCTATCATGCCAACCAATTTAGAAGTCGCTAGAATAACAGAAAAACCTATATCAACTGCAAAGTTTAATGATCTAATGACCCTACTACAATGGGTTCCAAAGTCCTGTCACCATTACTACCAAAGCCTGGTGCATTCCAATACTGCAAGTGATGTTCCTGAAGCTGATAGCGTCGATGAGTAAAAAACAAATTTTTACCTTGGATATTGATTTAAGTACATTGTTATTAGTTTTTAGTGATTTTAACTTGATCTCATATTTTGAAATTAAGAAACTTTTGTGTACTTTAGTATAGCATTTTGAAGACATAAAAACCCCTTATAAAAATTGATCTCATTATAATAAGCATAAAAGTTTTCTGCTATTGTATCATCAACATAAAATTGCAATATGAAACTTACTAATAAACTTACTACCTATTACTTTTATAAATTGATTAGGTTAATAGAAGAGTGTAACGCACCTCATAATTTTAAAATTTATAAACGGAACGCGTTTTTTCCCCCCTGCCCCGCACACCGATTACGAACAATCAGTTGACAACGGTCAAACATGACATAAGACTATGCAGAGCCTTCTGGTGAGTAAAAAAGTGAAACTTCAAGAGGATCCAGAGACAATTCGGTAATATTTTACCATAAACAAGGTATGATCACAAATAGCATCTTCTCTCGGCCCCGGCGCGCACTCTCCCTCTCCGGCCCCCGCGCAAAGCCCCGCGCCCGCGACGGCGTCGCTCGGCGGCGGCAGCGGTAATTTCGCAAAGTGCACAGCTCGTTACCGCGGTGACAGTGATCCAGCAGTCTTAGAGGCATTTCTAGATGCCGTAGAAATATATAAAGAGTGCACCAACATAAGTGACGAACATGCGTTAAGAGGTTTACCTATCCTGCTAGAGGGAGAAGCTGCAGTGTGGTTCCGAGGTGTGAAATCTTCGATCACCAGCTGGAGTGATGCGCTAGCGCGCCTACGTTCTATGTTCGGGGTGCCGCGCCCACCTCATAAGATATTTCGAGAAATATTCAGCAGAGATCAAGGTACTGAGCGCGCAGAGACTTTCATTGCGCGTATTCGGGCTCACTTCGCGTGGTTACCATATAAGGTAGAAGAGCGTATGCAAATCGATATGGTATACGGTCTTATGAGCCGCGCTATAAGGAAGAGGTTACCTAGAGAAGCTTGCGACAGCTTAGACATGCTCGTAGAAAAGTCGAGGTCAATAGAGGAGACTCTCGCGGAAGCTAGTGCATCGACGTGCGCGAGCGTGCCCGTGCAGGCGCACGGGGCACACCGCGCGCACCCGCCCGCGTCGAGCGCGCCACCCGCGTGCACCGCGAGCGCGCAAGCTGCGCGCACTCCGAGCACGACGGCTGGCGGCGGCGCGAAGGTCGCGCCCGCCTTCGCTAGTCGCGCCGCGTCCTCCTCGGCGGCAGAGGCTGCCTCGAGACCGACAACTTCGTGTGTCCCAACGGCTCACCCGTCCGTGAGTACGACGGTGCCCGACGGCACGCAAGGACAAAAAGGTAAACTTTTCTGTGTTTATTGTCGTAAAAGTGGCCATAATCGTTCGGAGTGCCCTAAAATTAAAAATAAAGTCGAATCGGTGAAGTGTTATGGTTGTGGAGCTAACGGTGTTATCCGAGCTCAGTGCGAAACGTGTAATAATAGTAAGGACTCATTCTATGCGTGCGATTTTTTGTCTAACGACATTGTAGATAGTAGTTTATGTAATAATACTAAGCAGTCGTTACCGCCAAACTCGAATAAAGTTGAATTTCGAGAAACCGAAAAATTTATTGATTTACGTAACTCAAATTCAAATTTGGCGGGCAACGACGACTTCTTAAAATTGTCGTGTAATAATAATAGTTCATGTGTTGTTGTACCTACGACTTCGAGGAGTATACTACAAACAAATAGTGTTGTGACACAGTCAAACGATAGTTTGTCACACACTGGCGCCGGGTCAAATAGTGATGTACCCCTTGTTGTCGATAGTTTTAATAAAAATGTAAAGCGATCGGAGCTGTGTCACGCGTCGTCAACGGAAACTTGCGGTGTCGATATCGGTCGTCCTATACTCGGTATAGAGATATACGGTTTTCACGGTACTGGCTTAGTAGATACTGCCGCTAAGCGTAGCGTTGCAGGTTCAAGTTTGTACGCGTTGCTTCAAAAGCAGGGTCATTCTTTTCGACGAAGTTCGCTCAATGATAAACTCGCGGATGGTCAAATACGCAACTTAACAGTTAAACTCGCGGATGTCGATGTTAAATTGATTAATTTGATTATACCTACTACGTTTATAATTTTACCTGACGCGATTAACAATGATACACTTTTAGGAATTGACTTTTTACGTAAATCTCGTATTGTGCTGGACTTACCCGCTAACTCCTGGTTCACAGCTGATCATCCTCAGGTCATTCACCCCTTGCGATGCGAGTCGACTCGTACCTACGTTGGCTGCGCTTCTGCGGATGTGTTGAGGCCTAATGAGGGACTTATGCTTTCACCTACGGAGAGAGATGAGCTCGCGGAGTTGTTGCACTCATACGAAGATATCTTCAGAGAAGGGGGAGGACCTCCTACGCCTTTTGCAGAGCATCGCATAGAAACGGGCGATCATCCGCCCATTGCGGTGCCTCCTTACCGTTTAACGCCTAGTAAGAAGGAAGTCATGAAGGCTCAACTCGACATCATGTTACAGCAGGACGTTATTGAGGAATGCGAGTCTGCGTGGGCTGCTCCTGGTATCATGGTCCCTAAGCCTGATGGTAACTATCGCTTTTGTGTCGATTACCGCCTTATGAACGCAGTTACGAAGAGTGACTCATATCCGTTACCTGTCATTGATGACCTGCTGCAGTACACAGGCAAGAGCTGCTACATGAGTACCATTGACCTGCAATCTGGATTTTGGCAAGTGTCTGTTAAGGAGGAGGACCGTGACAAGACTGCGTTTGTCACGCCTTTTGGTCTTTACCGATTTAAGCGCATGCCCTTCGGTTTGCGGAACGCTCCCGCAACTTTCCAAAGGTTGATTGACAGATTTCGCTCCGGAGCTTCTCTCAAGGACGTTACTATCCTCGGGTACATCGATGATCTGATCGTGATTTCAGCGACCTTCGAGCAGCACCTGCAAGATCTGCGCGCCGTGTTCGACCGCCTCCGACTCTTCTGTCTCCGAGCCAAACGTACCAAGTGTGTGTTTGCTCGCGACCGTGTTAAGTACCTTGGGCACGTCATCACATCTGATGGAGTGGCACCAGATCCTGACAAGGTTGCTGCCATCGCTGATATGAAGGAACCTACCTCACTGAAGCACCTGAAAACCTTTCTACAGACATGCTCCTGGTTCAGGAAGTTCGTCCCGGATTTCTCGAAGGTTGCCCAGCCGCTTACTCTCCTCACGAAGAAAGATCAACCTTGGAAGTGGGAAGGAGAGCAGGTGGAAGCGTTTAAAGAACTGAAAAGATTACTTACCTCTGCACCGATACTTACCCAGCCTGATTATAATCGCCCTTTTATACTTCGGACTGACGCCAGCAACTACGCGATCGGCGCGGCTTTACTCCAGGGGGAGTCACCTCGTGAAGAGCATCCCATCGAGTATGCTAGCCGTCTTCTGACGCCTCCGGAGCGCAATTACTCCACCACGGAGCGTGAAGCACTCGCTGTTGTCTGGGCAGTTGAAAAGTTCCGCGGATACATCGATGGACATGAAGTTCACGTTGCAAGTGACCACCAGCCTCTCAAATGGCTGCTCACACTTAAGTCGCCGTCTGGTAGACTCGTGCGATGGGCCATGAAGCTGCAGTCCTTTAACTTGAAGGTGGATTACACTCCGGGTAAGGCGAATTTAGTGGCCGACACGCTTAGCCGTCCGCCGTGTGAAGACGAGACTCGTGATAACTGTGGAGTATGCACTGTCTTCGTCGAGATCCCACGATGGGACGCTACGGCGCTCCGTGAAGGACAACTCGCCGACCCTGAGGTGTCAAAAATCATTAAGGAGCTGGAAGGAAAAGAGGAAGTTGCTGTGAAAAGATGGACAGATAGAGGTTATCACCTGAGTAAGGGAGTACTGTACCGTTATGCTGACCTTGAAGTTGAAGAACCGCAGCTAGTCGTTCCTGCAAGCCTACGTAAGGAGGTTATGGCTGAATGTCACGACGCTGCCACTTCCGGTCATGGTGGGATAGAGAGGACTTTACACCGTATTGCTCAACGATTTTACTTCCCTGGAATGCGTCGTTATGTGGAAGACTACCTTAAGACATGCATCGAGTGCCAGCGCTACAAGCCATCCAACCAAAAGCCTACTGGTCTTATCCAGACGCCTGTGCCAGCGCAACGTTTTGAAGTCCTCGCCATCGACTTATTTGGGCCCCTTCCAAAAGGACCTAATGGCGAGAGATGGATCTTAATAGTGGAAGACACAGCCAGCAAATGGGTAGAGGTGTTTGCTCTTGTAGAGGCTACGGCAGAAGCTTGCGCCAAAGTTCTGATTGGAGAAGTTTTTCTTCGTTTCGGGGTGCCTAGACGGCTTATCTCTGATAATGGAGTCCAATTCATTGCAGACGTGATGCAGCAAGCTATGTTCGTCTTAGGAGTCAAACAGAACCTTGTTCCACTTTACCATCCGGAGGCTAATCCAGTGGAACGTCGTAACCGTGACCTCAAGACTCAATTAGCCATCCTTGTGGAGGGAGATCATCGGTCGTGGCCAGAGTCTTTGCCATTCATTCGATTTGCTCTTAATTCGTCGCTGATCAGCAGTACCGGTCAGACACCAGCTTACCTGACATTTGCTCGTGAACTCCGTGCTCCCATCGATGCTCGAAGCGATCTCCGTGCTATTATCGAAGCCGAAAACTATGTTCCCCAAGTTACTCCGTATCTGCTAAAGCTCGCTGATACTTTGAGAACTGCTAAGGAGAAAATTGAACATAGTCAGGATCAGCGGAAGGCAGTTAAAGATCAGACTCGACAGGAAGGTGGAGAATACGTACCTGGAGACCTGGTGCTCTTACGAAGTCATGTGCTCAGTAACGCTGATAAAGGTGTCAGTTCTAAGTTTGTGCCGAAACGAGACGGGCCTTACCGGATCTTTAAGAAGGTGAGCCCGACGACTTACCTCGTGTCACATTGCGACTAGGGCATGCATACCGGAATTCCGGAATATCGTAATTCCGGTATCTCGGACAGATTTTTTCGATATTTCAATACCGGAATTGAAGGGCCAAATACCGTAATACCGGTATTCTTTTTTATTTATTTTTTTATTAAAAATGGGTTTGCTATTGACCACAATCTTGCCCGAGAACACATATGAGATCTACGGTGTAACGAGCTTACCCAGAAGCAGCCTATTCATTCTGGTTTTGAAGAGAGTCGGGTTGTATTGTACGTTGTACGTGCTCGGGAACACAAACGCAGGCAGGGAGTTCCAACGTGGTTCCAACGCTTCGCTGTGCGCTTTAAGAATGATGATAAAAAGCGCTTGGCGCGTGCGGATAATCCAAGAAGGGATGATAGCCCGCATAAATCTGGTTCATTAAAAAAATTATAAATAAATACTATGCGATTTAACTGCTATCTTTGAATGCTATCGGTTTTTGTAATTTGTTTTGAACAAAAATTCCCAAGAACTGGAGGTAAAGAGGCGAATCCGACTGGGATGGGCTGCATTCGGAAAGTTGGATGATGTCTTCTAGAGTAAACTACCAATGAGCCTAAAACGTCGAGTGTTTGACCAATGTGTCCTCCCAGTAATGACCTATGGCTGTGAGACCTGGACCCATACTGCAAAATCTATGCACAGCTTAAAAGTGTTGCAACGGGCTATGGAAAGAGCCATGCTCATGCACAGAGTGCGAAACACCGAAATCAGAAGACGAACAAAAGTTACTGATATAGCAAGAAGGGTAGCTACTCGAAGTGGAAATGGGCAGGTCACATAAGCCGAAGGGGGGACGGAAGAAGGGGCCGAAAATTACTGGACTGGCGGCCGTGGATGGGGCGAAGAAAGCAGGGCAAACCAGCTGCCCGCTGGAGCGATGTAATTGCCAAAATTGGAGGCCCATTATGGAGAAGGATTGCGAAAGATTGCGAAGCTTGGCGTGCATTGGAGGAGGCTTATACTACCGGGCTACCCGGTCCCCGCGCTGTTTCCCCCGCCCGCACCGAGCTCGTACTCTATAATTTTGCAGACTTTGCAGTCGTCATTATCTTATAGCGAGTGTGCATGTATGCGGTGTACATAGTGATTAGACGATTGTTCTTTGCTTTAAATACACTATGTAATCTAATTAGTATAGATTTATAGAGATTAAACAAATTGTGCCAATTCCGGAACCAGTACCGGAATTCCGGTATTAGGTCTCTAGTACCGAAAATCAGTTCCGGTATTGATAACTTTCTGGTATTGCATGCCCTAATTGCGACAAGCCCGCAGAGGCGTTTGGCAAGTATCACGTGTCGGATATGCGTCGCTATCATGCTCGTGAGGGTGATCAGCATGAGCCAGTGATGCCTAAGCGTAAACGTGGACGACCGCGTAAAGCGTCCACATAATTTGTTTTGAGAGTTTATATGTTTAAACGGCTTCTCCGCGTTTAGCTGTTACATATTTTGTGTTTTTATGGTTTCATCGTGTATGTTAGTGGTTTGATCATCCGTGAGGACACTAGTACGATCAAAAGGGGGAGTATGTAACGCACCTCATAATTTTAAAATTTATAAACGGAACGCGTTTTTTCCCCCCTGCCCCGCACACCGATTACGAACAATCAGTTGACAACGGCCGGCGACACGCTCTCTTCGCGGTCCGCTATAATTATTTGTTCTTTTAATGTTTACTCTCAATAAATGAGTAAATAAAAGTCTAAATACTTGTTTAAATCAACTCCGTGTCACAAGAGTTTTTTTTTGTTTTCTAATTAAAAATTTTGCAGATTATTGATAATACTACTTAACTGTTTATTTTCGTAATAAAAAACGACATGAATAATAAACGTCTTTAATTTTTGTGCCTCCGATACACACCTATTTTAATATATCGTAGGAGGCAAAATATTATAACGGAACATAGACCAGTGATAATTTTTCGATATTTGACAAATTGATTATAATTTGAGCACTATATTTAAATATAGACCCAGTATATAGAGTGATGCTGAATATTCGTTAGACCCATAAAGACCCAAGTCAAACATGGTATCCCGATTCTCAGGTTTGTTTAGAAGGAAAAGTCGCTATCTTACCTATATAGACCTAAATTTATTATTTTTACATTATGACATATAGCTCCATTGTACAATAGTGCTTTAAATTTTAATCAAAATTCAATTTCTCTTTAAATGCATAAGGATCTATCTCTGCATAGGTCGAAATGTTCGCGTGCATAAAGTTCTAATATGTCCCAATTTTCAGAAAAAAATTAAATAATATTATTTGAACTTCATGTAAAAAATATATTTCTAAAAATATAAAACCCTAACTAACTAACACATGCACATACAAAAACTTAACTGATTTAGATGAAAACTCTCAAAGCTTTAATTTTTTGAAATGTTATTTTGGCTGTCCTGTAAAATTGATATTAAGCACTTTGACCCTTATGCCTCTAAGGTACAGATATATCATATAATCTGTGATAAATTTAGAAGCGAAAAACATTCGAACTAAGTTTATTATTTAACTACTCTACTCTATTATTTGAAAACACTAACATAATTATGCATTATATTATAAATAAATATCCTACGTACTACTAACTATAAATAATATAATATTCCTCTCAATCTATGGCTGGTTGACTGGAAGAGATCCCTTAAGACGAGGTCCAACCTGAGCTGCAAAAAACAAAATTCATATGCGCTTAACCGCGCCGTGTGCGCGTTGCTATAAGATAGTTTTTTGCACAACACAATGTTCTACTTTCATTGGCAGGATCGAACAGATTTTGTACCGATTTAGCAACTATTTGTCAAATATCTTTAAAAATATTAGTCTAAAAACAAAAGTGCTCGATTAAGACTTTAATATAGCATGTATATAAACTAATTATATAACAAGCTAATTATTAAAAATAAAAAACACGACTGACGAGTTTTTACTCAAAAAGTACATACAAACATATAAGTTATATACATTTTTGAAATCGCCTTCTAAAGCCCTTCAATTTGATACCCCACTCGATAAGATTGATTAAATTTTATTTTTTTGGTCTGCTATTTATCGCATATATAATCCACCATTTTGTTTTCATGGTGACGTCATATAGCCTATGTCACTCGGAGGAATGCAAGGAATCTAAAAATACCTCTCACATCAAAATCGGTTAAGCCGTTCAGGACTTATGGTGGAATAAAGAAACTTACATACATACTTACATACATACATGAACCCTGAAAACATAACACTCCTTTTTTGGTCAGTCGTGTAAAAATATATATATGTTATCGCTGAAAATTCTAAGTTTTATGACTTGAAAGCTGAAATATTTTCTAAATTTTCGGTGCCTTTATGAATTAATTAAGCCGAAAATATGTATTTTTATTAAAAAGTACACGATTTAAACCTTAATAGGGATCATAATCTATATCCTGTATTATTTTTCCACTTCGTAATTAAACTCTATTTAGGTAAATTTCTTCATGAAAAATTACAATTTTTTCGAATGTGTGCTATGACATGGCCTTGCCATTGTATATTTACCTTCCTATCTATGTTACTATGAATTATGTGTCCTAAGTACAATAAAGATACTCTCTCTCTCTCTCAGCCGAAAGACGTCCACTGCTGGACAAAGGCCTCCCCCAAGGATTTCCATAACGACCGATAATAAAGATACTACAAACAAACAAACAAACTAATATATATGACAGACGTGTCACTTAAAAGATTATTTTTTTTACAAAGCCTTTCTTTTTTAACATTAGCTTAGCAAAAAGTAGGAAGATTTCAAGACATATTTTTAAGTGTTTATCAAACCCACTACATTTGAATGCACAAGGTAGGCTACATGACTGAATGAGTTAAATGGCCAATGCAATGGCGGACAATGAGACGATCCGTGCAAATGGTGCCAAACATCCAGTGCTTTCATGAAACTTAATAAATGGATACCACAGCCAACATCTTGTAACGTCCAATTCAAAAGTACAAAATAATAACTAGATACATACAGACTTATCGTAACAATATTATCACGACACAAAACTGAAATCTTATATTATTCAAATTCCACTAATCAAATAGTTGTGAATATGCATAGTTATGACAAAGATTAATATATTTATATAAAAGAATCTGAACGACTATCGCTTCGAGTAGTCTGTACTGTTGCGGCCGGTCTCTACCAGAAAGGAGTGGAGACGTGTTTTAAGAACCAATACAATTTATTCAAAATTCAATTTTTATTCGTAAGATCCTTGGTGGAAACACATCTTTTCTCCGCTAAAGTGGAGACTGATTTTAAAGCTTGGTACGGAACGAACAAATGTCATGTAATTACAATTGCGGTACGTTATGACATCGTTTACTGTATTTCAATGACAGTTTAAATCAATGATTTAGTACTGAGTTTCTCATGACTGATAAAATAAGAAACAGTGCGAGAAACCCGTCAGAGACGAGAGAAGTTTGCAACGCTGTCCTCGAGTCATTCTTCACAAGTTTAAATAAGATTCAAGATTTACGATTGAATGCTGAATCTTGACGTAGTAATCATCTCAGAACAAGGTCGGTTGCACATTGGGACACTCTTAGAGAATATATATATTTTAAATATTTTGATTATTATCAGGATTAACAATATTTACAGCGAACATATCCAAAGTGAAAGCAGCGTATATTTCGATACCCGACATGTATACACGTGACATTTGTCCGCCCGCTAGCCGTAGTTACCTGTCGGAGAGGTCGGTCCTGAGAGAGGCGTCCCCCCCCAGCAGCGAGCCCGCGCCGCCCGCCGAGCGGTATGCGTACAACCTGCCCGCCACACACACACTGATATCACACCTCACGCAACACACACCATTGTGTCCAATTCGGTAGCTCCGAATGGATAGCTCAAACGAATAAATATATAACTAATTTATTAATGGCGCGAAAAAAATTGAGAAATGAAATATATTTATTCACCTGAAACAGTACAAATGGGCGTCTAACGGGATGATTATGTGACTTTACATGTTTCGCCAGCAATATGGCATAAGGCATATACCCAGCAGTGGGTTGATTTGAGCTGAATATAATGATGATGATGAACTCGTGTGAAAATATATCGCCGTCTTGCTCTAACAGAGAATTAGCGAGAGCGTTACGGATAAAATCAAATGATGATCATTTGTTTTGTCTATTTTTGCGCCCGAAATTTTAATACACTCTGATTATTTTTAATGAAATCAAAACTACTGCCGCTAGATAGTGGTAGTTGTAATGTCAACCAGGTGACTTGGAAAAATCTGATACCAATTTTAGTCATATTATAACAATCGATATTTTAATTATTTTCATGAATTTAATTGATTTGATGTGCCATTGCGGGAGATGTCATTATCAAAATGAATTATTCCCAAACTGCGAATAAATTGGACACTACTATTCCAAAATTCACATTTGAATATTTATAGTACAGTAGTGTCAAGTTTATAAGCAAGTATCGTAGTGCGAAAAAGCAAAACTCTCAATGCTTATGTATAACACATTTGCGATTTGTTGCAGTAATATGTCTGTAGACGTAAATATCAACATCATCAGTGAAGCTTCAAAATATGTACAGAATCTATATTACCAATAGCACACATCTTGCCTTCGAAAAGTTAAAGAAAAACAGAAATCCGCAGATCATCTAAAACTTTAGTAGAAAACTGGAAAATCAATTTAAATAATAAATTTGAAAAAATATTCACAAATGTAAAAAAAAGAAATTAAATATTTTTTTAAATCATTATCTCAATGCAAATTAAACTGCGTTTCAATAATATGTGCTATAAGGTCAGTAATATTTTGCAAATTACGTTGCTTTCTCCATTTGCATTTACCAAAATTGTGCTAAAATTTTGTAATTCACGAGTAACAATCATAATCAAGTGAGTAAATCTTATATCGATTACTTTTAAAAGAATAAGCTTCGTAAACAAGCTAATTATTAAAAATAAAAAAACACGACTGACAAGTTTTTACTAAAAAAGTACATACAAACATATAAGTTATATACATTTTTGAAATCGCCTTTTAAAGCCCTTCAATTTGATACCCCACTCGATAAGATTGATCAAATTTTATTTTTTTGGTCTGCTATTTATCACATATATAATCCGCCATTTTGTTTTTATGATGACGTCATATAGCCTATGTCACTTGGAGGAATGCAAGGAATCTAAAAATACCTCTCACATCAAAATCTGTTAAGCCGTTCAGGACTTATGGTGGAATAAAGAAACTTACATACATACATGAACCCTGAAAACATAACACTCCTTTTTTGGTCAGTCGTGTAAAAATAATATTGAAATTTAATACTGACAGTACAGTACTATAATGTTTAGCAAAAATTTGGTTATGAATCAAAATAATCATGAAATACTGCTCATAATGATACTCAATGACTATTATGGCAGTCGAAAGGTTTAAAATGTATACAAAAGTCTTACAAATATATCCCACTCAGAACCTCGCTAGTAATAACATAAAGCAGTATTCTATGATATACAGAAGCCTGAAAAAAAGATACTTCCTCAATTTCAATGACAAAAATGTGATACAATGGCATTGCACATCCACATATTATGTAAATATCCCAGTATAGTGAGCGGCATGAAGTCGCGAATATTAAACACCTGATGTGATGGTTCGTTGTGTGTGTTGATTGAGGCGATCGTGTTAGTAGATGTACATTGCGTAATGTGAATGTGCAGAGTTTAGCGATAGCTAACAGCTGCGCGCAATGAAGCGTGAAATATACCGCGTAAAAAGCGAGTTACTGATGAGGATTGGGTATGAGTGACGTAGCAGGCATTGTATATACGTGTATTGTATTGTGTTTAGGGAAAATTTCAAACTAGAATCTGTTTAAAAACTTGTCATTTCGGATGGAAAAACCATGTAGTTATAAGGCTAAAAGAAACTAAAATGTTTGCTGTCAGTTTATGTTTTTTCTCTTTGGTGTATTTCTTTTTGTGTGAAGAAAGTTTCATGAGTTTCTTTCGGCATTCCTTCCCAGCAGTGGTCGTTTGGAAAAGCTAGTAGTTTGTCGCTTTGAGACATATGTTAGTAGCTTTTACACTATGATTATATAATTAGTTTTCGACATGAAAAAGTGCCTTCTTTGAAGGCCTAGTTTTAATAAAAAAAAATTGACTTTTGTGTTGTTTATATTGTAATGTTGTGTACTGGTACTATGTCTGTGTGTGTGTGTGTGTGTGTGTGACACACTCACGTGTCGTTCCCCTTGAGCTCGTTAGCGCTGGAGCGGCCCGAGTGCACGGAGCCGCGCTCCTCGGGCTGGAAGTCGCGCAGCGCCACGAAGCCCGCGCCCGCCGCTGGAATTCACAAGATACGCTTCAATATGGACCTAAATACGTTGCTTTAGAGATGGTTCTCAGGTCGGGGCGGGGACGGGCCGGAGCCGTGCTGCACTATTTATGTTACACCGAGTGTAGGGAGCGGGGCGAGATCGTGAAAAAACTGTGTCCGTGTGTCGCAGGTGCTCGTAGTACTGGCACTGTAGCACCCACCTTTGCCAGAGAAGTCAGGCGGCCTCTGGCCCGCCATCAGCTGCTTGTAGACCTGCATGTAGGCGGCCGGGTCCGTGTGTCGCAGGTGCTCGTAGTACTGGTACTGGGCGCGCTGCAGTTGGTACGGGTCCGTGTAAGACCCGCCGTAGCCGTGACCTGATATAAATGCGAGATTTTAAAGCAGTTTGCGTAAGAGATATGTCTTGGGTCTTTGCTTTGCTGCTCATAACCAGATAGTTACCAATGGGCTCATTTTTTAGAACGCATGCAGCAGGAGTAGGAATCTAAATTTACAAACATATGGGTATTGAATTATACAGAGATCTGACTGCAATTTTTTGAAATTCGTGTAGTTTTTAAACAGTTATGATTGCCTCAACATGTTTTCAAAATTTTTACATCTATTCGCAACTTCTAATGAGTTTAGTTTCGGTAAATTTTACGGAACGGCGCGGGTTGTAAATATAAAATTGGACGACGACAGGCTGATTGGTATATCCACGCAAAGACGAAGCCGCTGAACGTAGAAACTTGAAACTTTACAGAGAGGGATTTTACATAGCGTAAGCGAGCATTAAGAAAGGCAAAACCTCCTTAGATACAAGAATTTATAATCGTCAACAATATATCTAACTGGAGACAAAAATTAAAAAAAAATATCTATACGTGAGACGATAAAGTCTTCATCCGGTTAGGTGGCTACTCTATCTTGGTCTCCAAGTTTCTCCAGCTTCTCAGACAAAAGTAGGTCGACTTACTGTCATAATAGGGTCTAGAATGCCTGGAGCGGCGCTCCCCGCGGCGGCGCTCGCGCTCCTCCTCGCGCGGCTCGCGGGACTCCGCCCGAGACGGCGAGTCCAGATCATCTGCGAACAACATTCATATGTACATGATACAATTAATACTTTTGCCCACAAATGGAGTGTTATGTTTTCAGTATGTCTACAAGGGTTAAAGACTTATACGAGTATGTACCTATGCTATTTTGATTATTCTACCATAATTCCTAAACGCCTTGCCAGATATAAATGTGTGACGTATCCTTAGATTCCAAATGTTATTCCGGTTAACCTGGGCCATATGAGGTATAGGGCTGCAGTCAAGTTCTGAAAATTTTTACGGACTTCGATTCAGCAAATTTTACTGCTCCGTATGCATAACAGACTTATTATGTCGACAAAAACACACATTTCCTCCTTTAATACACAAAAAGAAAAAAAAATACAACAAAAAGCCGTAGTTGAAATGTACAAAATGAAAAATGGAAACGACAACGATTTTACAGCACAAACAAAAATTAAGGAGCAGTGTTTTACATCAATCACTTTATCTGATGTGTGTGTGAGAATGTGTGGATGTTTGTTACTCAATTACGCAAAAATTACTGGACGAATTTCTGGATAAAATTTAGTAGTAGAATATGACCTGGACATAGTCCTTTTTCTCCTTAAACTCCCACGGAAGCGGGACTCAGGGGTGCAGCTAATTTAAAATATTTTACACAGCTATCTTTTCTGTCAGCCCCACTTTAATACTAGCAAGCAAAGACGTAACTAATATAGCCATAACGCCAGTCGCCTAGAAAGAGCAGTTTTACCCTACGCCACCTGTACCTAAGAGATACTTCCACCAAATATAGACATTACACAATAAGGATACTCGAAGAAAGGTGATTTGGTGCATTTCTCGGACAATGCTAGTTTAAATTGATGATATACTACACACATGCATACATCTCACGTGATCCCTCAAAAGATAGACAAAATTGAGTTGGAAATGGGAAAGATATCATCAAAAAGAGAATAGTAAATGAATGTATTATTGGATTATTAGAGCCATCATCTGAAAGTAATGAAAAACATGGGAATGGTCATCGGCAAGATGAATGAACGAAACAAGATTGAGTTCAATAAATAATGTGTTGAAGCGAAACAGTTTTGTGGCACTTCACTTAGCTTGTTATTGGAAATAACCAACGACCATAGATTCATTAATATATAGTTATTTAACTGAATAATAAGAAAACTGTTTGTCCTAAATGTAAGCATACAACTGTTATTGAAAATATTTTTATTTATTTATTACTGTTATTTAACTTAAAATTAATATTTATCAAAACGAGATTTTGGATTAGCTTACTTCAATCGACCTGTAAACTCTGAAATCAAGAGTCACCTTTCTTATGGACAATATAAGGAGTCCAAGTTACTGGAAAAGTTAAAGTTTATCGTGGGATTTCAACCCACTACCTTCGGGTCATAACCTCTCTGGAGCACTGAGGTTTGCACCACAATAGCTGACAAGTAAAATTTTCATTTAATTTAGTCAAAAATAAACACGAAACACGCAAAGCCAAATCAAGTGCCGCTATGACCGCGAGAAGCTGAATGTTGCACTCAGAACACGAGGCATGCACATTGCACAGTGCGGACTGCACTCGGAGGCGACTGTACCTTCGCGTCTACCACAATTAGTCTTTGCCTCGCCAGAGAACGTCACAACTGCAAATAAATTGAAGAAAAAAATTCACATTTGGCAGAAATATCGGACAAGACAGACTGACACATAGTAAAAAAATGTTTTTACTTATAAACACTACCCCTCATTCGCGACAGGGTTTAAAAAACAAATACTTACCGCGCCTTCTGTCCTCTTCATCTCTCTCCCGCCTCAGATTGCCGTACTTCCTCGTCGGGTCGATGTCGCGGTAGCGGCGCTCGGCGTGCCGCTCGCTGTGTCGCTCGTCGCGCCGCTCGTCGCGCCGCTCGCCGCGCCGCCGGCCGTCCCGCTCGTCGCCGTAGCGGCGCTCGCGCTCGATCGTGTTGTAGCGGCGGCTGCGCTCGTCGTGGCGGCGCTCCTTGTCGTCCGGACGCGGCGGCTTCGAAGTGTATGAGCCTTCGCGGTAACGTCTACGGAGATACAAAAAAGGGGGTATCAGAGGATATCTATGATGAATAGATTTTGTAGTAGCTTCATTTTGTGTTTAGCTTTGGATTGTGTGTTGTAGAAATGGAAAGTGGAGGGTTTTGCAATGGCAGCAGGACTCTAAATAGGCATAAAAAATTATGTAGCATTAACATTCTAAATTGAGATTATGTTAAATATCTGTTTTAAATTTCTTATGTCATTAATGAATCAAAAACATTAAGTATAAGACTCAAACCTTCAATCACATTATCCCAACAAATAATATAAATGCAAAAGTGAGTTTGTTTTGTTTGTTACCTCTTCACGCCTATTAAACCAATCTTTAATCCTTATCTAATAATCTTCCTGGAATTTCGCATACACATAAATGGAGAGAGGAGTACTGAGAAGGACTTGTTTTTTTTTTTATCCATAAATTCCTACGGGAGAAGAGCCCCGGGACGCAGCTAGTACTGTAATAAATAACTCGCAATCACATAGCTGGTTATCCTAAAAATTGATCATGAAAATAAGAAAGATTAAGAGAAAATACCAAAAAATACACAATACCTTTTTTCCCGCTCGCGGTCACTATAATAGTCGGTATCTTCTGTGTCATACCGACGGTGTCTAGCGCTTCGTCTCTGGCGGCGCGCGTCGGGGCTCTCATCCCTGTCGCGGTCCCGGTCCCGGTCGCGGTCCCGGTCCCGGTCCGGGTCCCGCCGGTCCTCCCGCCCGGACCGCCGCTCCGACTCCCGCTCGAACTTCCGATCCCCGCGCGAATACCGACCCTCCTTATCCCTCGAACCCCTATGCTTATCCCTCCGCGGCGAATTCTTAAACAATCGATCCCTTTCGGAATCATCCCCTGATGTATTCACATGATTCAACGACTGTCTTCTAGAAATGGTCGCCGGACGGTCCAGATCGGAATCCGTTTTGCGGTCCGTCGCGACGTCCGTCACATTCATATCCGCACCGTCCAATGTATGCTCCCGCGAATACGTCATGTCTGTAGACGACACGATACTCAAGTCTTGCAAATTCTCGCCCTCCATTATAACCTCTCTTTGCTGCTCTTCTGGCGCGGGGAAATCTGGCAAATCATTCCTGGTTGGCTGTACAGAGTAATCGGAACCGTCGACGTTTTGTTCTCTGACGTCAGAAGGACCAGCGTCAGTTTGGACGGGGTAATCACGATCGACGCCCGTCACTACGCGCTGTTCATTACTAGAGTAATTCGGCGCTTGGTACTGCGAATATTCGTCATTGCTGGGCTCTCCTGGTACCATTCTGTCCAGCCCTATAGGACGCCTGTCACCTCGCGTAGGTTGAGTATAGTTATCAGGCGTCTGTTGACCGTCTGCTTGTCTGTACGGCCGCGCGCCGCTCTCGGTCGGCTGCCCGTCTATATGCCGATCTAAATAATTATCACTTGGTTGGTTGTAGATGTTTTCCCCCTCATTCTGCTGCCCTGGCACCATTCTCGCCAGCCCTGGAGGAGGCTCATCTCCAGACATATTCATATTCTGATTATATTCCGACTCCTGCTGCCCCACTACCATTCTCCTCAAACCTGGAGGAGGAATTGTTCTACTAAAATCTGTATTTTCTCCATAATCTCCACTTGAAAGATGCGCAGTTTGCAAATATTCATTCCTATCACTCCTTGGAGCCACTTCTAAATTCTCTGGCACTTGCTGGGTCACAGGCATGGGTCTGAATGGCATCATTTGAGGATGATCTGGCCTCTCAGAGTTATCAGGAGTTGTTTCTAGGTTAGCCCCAAAGCCCTGTGTCTGAGCTCTGGTATGTTGAGACACCTTGTTGACAACCGCAGGAGATGACAAGTTCGAGTTGGATATAGAGGATGGAAAGGGTTGGCTGGATGTCGGCACTTTGGCTGCAGTACTTTTATGTGAAAATGGCCCTGCATGTTTGAATGGATTTGTAGACTGTAAGGGTGGGGGAGGAAAACTAGATGGAGGAGGAATAGAGGCAGATATTGCAGGAGGTAAGGATGATGGCGGCTGTGAAGAGGGTGGTGGCTGTGCCGGCTGACTGTTTGGTGGGGCAGGAAAGTTTGATGGCAAAGACGAAACAGGGGGTGGTAACAAAGGTGCCACATTTTCTTCACTGCTCACAACAAGTGGCTCTTTGGCTACTGTGGCATCAGGTGCTGGATTTTCACTATTTGTTATACTCATTACCTTCATAGAGTTTGCCAAATCATTATGATTTTCATGTTGATGAGTATTAGGTACATTATCAGCCAATGTCGGCTCATCTAAAGATTGTTGAGACCATTCAGGGTTTTGAGAATATGGTTCATCAAGACTGTGATGAGAACAGTTTGACTTATCAGAGTTTCGAGACTGCATTTCACTTCTAAAAGTACCTTCAGACTGTGTCTGAGGGCCATCACTTGAGTCTTGAGACATTTGCGACTCTATAGACCATTGAGGAGTTAAATTATCTATATGGAAACGCTTTCCCAGTGCCAGGTTAGGTAGTCGCTCCTTGATAACCTCTGTGTCATTCAGAGTCCGAACTTCTTCAGTAGCTGCTTGAGGGGATTGGAATTGTGCAGTTTTGAGTCATCTCCTAAGTTATTATCATGACTAGGTTCAACATTTTGCACTGCTGGTGAAATCACACCCTGGTTTGCAGTGGGAGGATGGTCTTTGACATCCTTCTTCTCTTCCATGGCCCAGTTCCAAGTATCTGTAGAGACAAAGCTCTCTTCTATAACATTGGCATTGTTAAAAACTGGTTGTTGGGCCTGAGGCACTGTTTGTTGAGCAGCACCTTGTGCTTTCTGGGCTTTGGACTGGTCCTCCCACCCCCAGTTCCAGTTGTCTTCCCATCCGTCATTGCTTTTGTTAGGAGGATAATTTTGTTGTTGAACTCCCTGATTCTGATAATAATTCTGCTGATAGCCCTGCTGTGGGTTATTGTAAGTTTGGTTGGGGTAATTCTGGTTGTATTGCTGTTGCTGTGGCTGTGGAGGTTCTTGTTGCTGCTGGTAATATTGATTAGCATTGGCAGTGTAATCTGCCTGATGTTGGTACACCTGTCCGTATTGTTGGTTGTATTGTGGCTGTTGCTGAGGAGGCGCTTGCCAGTACTGCTGTGGCAGATTGTTGCCGCTTGTGCCACTCTGATAATTTGTGTACGCATTTTGCTGACTTCCATATGGCTGAAATAGAGCAAGAAATAAATTATAACTAAGATATTTCTTTTACAACATGCAGAAATATAAGATGTTTACAAAACCACTCCTAGTGAATCTGATAAATCTATTGATAATTTTATCTCCAATCAGACATCATAAGATATGTCATATCATGCAGTATAATTTCATAAGATAGGTACATAGAATATATGTAGAATAAATTCTGTAAGGCATTCTAAGTAAATATAATAAGACGGGCCCTGATGGAGGGCCAAGAAGGTTGGTCCACGTCATTGTTTACGTCGGCGCGGCGTATAACCTGAGCTTACCTGGGGCGCGGCGAACTGCTGGTCGGCGGGCGGCGGCGCGCCGCCCTTCGGCCGCTTCATCCACGACATGCCGCGCTACCACCGCTTACGTAACATTCACTAGCCACCTCACATATGCTCCGACGGCTGTAAGTAGCCTCGTCACTATCATGGAACAAGACACGAACACTTTCACTCTCACGACCTCGATGGTGCTGCTACCAACAAACGATATTATTGCCAAGATACAAATAGAAACTGAAAGAAAATCAAAGGAAATCGCACTATGAATAAATTTTGATTAATTTGTATTGCTTCTATTTTATAAATATTTTAAGATTTTTGACAGCAGCCCATCGATCGAAGGTGCCCTGTTGGCAGCATAGAGAAAAAATTTGCAGTGTCGCCATAGAATAGAAAACCAAAACTCGTGCTTGTGTCAAGAAATATTAAATAACTTATACAGGACGAAATCCTTGTTATAATTAATAAATATTCTACATCAAACAGTTACATACATGTCTTTGATATTTATTTAATAAATGAATGAATAGTATTTATTTTTTAAAACAAAATATGTGGCTGAATCTATTATTTGCCTTGGCTTCATTATTTTTTGTTGTATTTCGATTCGACAGTATTTATTTGGCATTGCCTGACATTGACGTATTGTCATATTTGTCATTCATAACCTCTATCTATAAAATTTATAGCTATGTTTGTGTTCGTAAAAAGATCGCTGGCGCGGTGGTACCTACCTAAATAAAAAAATCATATTCATTGTTTAAGAAGATTGTAAGTAAATTAATAAGAAAGGAACCTTAGATAATTTAAGGTCAATTTAGTTCGTCATTATGGCAAAAAGAAGCAACCCCTTCATCGAAGATTTTATGCCACAAAGCAAAATTCATGTTGGAATCAAGCAATTTAATAACAACAAGGATAGATTGCAATCAGTTTACGGTAAAAAATTACAGTAACTATACTGTAGTACCTATTGTTTTTATTCTTAACTAGCTTATGCCCGTGGCTTCGCCGCGTGAATTTTCCACGGAAACAGTGCCATTTCCCGGGATGAAATGATTGTGCCCTATGGCCTTATTCTTTCTATGTGTATGCGAAATGGTTGAGTAGATAAAGCGTGAAGAGTAGAAGTAACAAACAAACTCACTTTCGCATTTATAATATTAGGATTAGGATACATTTCACAGCTCAATGCCCAAGGCTCTGACCCCGTGGAAAACCAGTAATAAAATGTACCCAGTAAAAAAAAAATCAAGTGTCACAAACTTGCATTGTTTTCGTTAAATTCCATTTAGGTTTCTTGTGTAGTAATAACTATGAAAATGATATTTTTTAGAAAAAACATTAGAGTTGCTTTTTACTGGTGCTAAAAAGTGTACAGCACAAAATGTCATGGACTCCACATACACAGCAACATCCAACAAAAGAGACAACATGAAACAGCTATTCATAGGGAGAGACGGGTCTCTATTGCATTCTGGCACTGTTGTAAGTATATACAGTGTAAACTCTTTATAACGTTATCCTTTATAACAATAAACTCCCTGTAACGTTGAAGTGAGCCCAACTTGGTTGGTTTGCGTTAAAACCCACATATTGAAACACTCTTTATAGCGACACGACATTCTCTATTACGAAGAAATGTGTTCTTATTTTTAGACAGTAAATATTTATTATCGGTATTATTGTTTATGTTATCAGGTAACAAAAGACTGAAGCTCCGAAACATCCGAGGTCGGTCTAGCTTTTGTTATCCTTAATTGCCTTGAACACGTGCAGTATGACGCATTGTTTTCTCGGAAGTGATGGTCTTAGACCAAGCATACTGGGTACCTATCGTATTATCAGTCGTAAACCTACTTTGAAACTGTTAACATGGGCAGTAAACGAAAAGCGATTAGTGTTGACGAAAAATTCTTGTTAATTTGGTTGTTTTTTTGTTCACTCCATATAACGATAACTCTCTATAACGACAAAAAATGCTCAGTCCCTTGAGTTTCGTTATAAAGAGTTTACACTGTATTAGTATTCTTTGATAATGTCCTTCTAGAACCAGTGCTGGATTAGGCCTGTGTAGGGTCCATACCTTTATTTTTTCTTTTTGGGGATGCCAGCGCACAAGCATCAGATGGGTGATCAGCCCTCTCATACTGTGACCATTTCACCCAGAGGGCCCAAACCATAATAAAAGCAAGTCATAAACCTGTCATGTGAGGCTCACATAAAAAATGTACTTCACAAATATGTAGCCATGATAATTCTCTGGGTTTTGAAAAAAAAATAATGTTGTTACCCTAACTAGAACTCCTCAAAGTGCATAGTGCAGCTGGTTTTTGAAAGTATAAACAAACTTCTGCATTATAATATTGTTCACTTCCCTACTGGCTTGTGAATTCTTGGCTCTCTGGCAGTGTAAAGATATGATACCCTTTACAATGACATTATTTTTTGAAAATAATTATTTACAACTTACAGCTGTCATTGCCAACTGAGTCATTATTTACAGACAACTTCAGACAAAGCATCCAAGATCCGGTGCAGCTGTGGAGGCAGCCAGGAGACCACATGTGGCTACTGTGAGAAGGTCCTGTGCAGCGCATGCCAGCATCTCTGTGCTAAATGCGACCGCTGCTACTGCTCGATCTGCTCCTTGCCTGGGTATGTTTGTTTATAAGTACACTAATATCTGGAACTACTAGTTGGAGTTGGAAAGTTCTTTCTGTGTATGATTGTCAAAGCCACATCATCATCTAGAAACCTGAGTGAGATTGCTATAGGAACAAAGTTACAGGGCACAGCTCAGTCAACATATTATCAGCCATAAGAAATCCTCATAAAAAAAATGCAACATACATATTTGTAAACTCCATTTATTCTTACCAGTCCTATCATGTAAGCAATCTGTTTGTAATATATTGGGTAAAACTAAACGCAGGCGTTTCCTGTTATCGCTCGGCCGGCGTCGGCAGTCGCGAGCGACCATTTTGAATTCAGTATTGTTTGAACATCGCGCGGGGAGGCCGCGCCGCACAGATTAGCGCGCGTGCAAAATGGCGTCGCGGACAGTCGCCTCATTGTCCTATGCGATATCGGTTTGATTTTTAATACGCGAGAGGTCCCGCTTTCTTTGATTGTCAATTAGTTTGAACTATAAGTGTGAATTTCCTGTTTGTTAAATAACTATTGAACTTTTGTGTTTGTGAAACCTTTTACTGTGACTGTTTCGTGTGAGATGCGAAACGTGGCCGCCTGGAGACGCCGAAACCTGTTGCCGAGTGAACCCTCGTGAGGAAAGCAAGGTATTTTCTGGGGATTGAGATCTCAGGGGGTAGTTTGGGTGATTTAGGGACCAAACACCACTTCCTCCGAAGACACCCCAACTTGGTTTGAGAAGTCAACTTGGTGAGTTTTAGTTTAGTTAATTTATAGGTTAGTTATGATATAGGGCCCTGTAGCTCCCTTCATAAGCTACGGTGGTAGCAGACTGCGTTAAGTTAGTTAGGTTTTAGTCGGGCAAACGTGGTGCCGCGTGGAGATTTTTTCCCGGTACTTATTTTTACCGGTGGTTTTTTCCCGGTGAAGTTCCGGTACAGAATTCTTCCCGCCGCTTCGTTTGTCCGGATTCTCTCTGCCACATTTTCTGGCAGCAGAGCGTAGTTGCTCTGCACATTTTCTGGTAGCAGAGCGTAGTTTATCTACCCTCTATTTGTTCGTTTGTAAAAAATAATTAATTGTTTGTAAAAATTATTAGATTTTTCTTAGTTTGTTTGTATAAGAATATTTGTAACCTTTTTTGTATTTGTTTGCGGTTTGTACCGTGCGTTCCGGGTTTGTGCCATTCTCATACCTACCGCGGTTCTTCGTGTAGTTGCTTGATTTTGTTGTTTTTTATTTACCTTTTGTTATTTTTTGTTTGTGACTTGACGCGATGGCGAAGGCCTCCAATGCTAGGGCGACACTCGCCAACGAATTGAGATGGTTTGTGACGGCCGGAGGACTCCTGTCCCGGAAGGACAGGGAGGGCGCCATACTGCTAAGAGCGGATCACCTCCACTCACGATTGATTAGCGCGGAAGCGGCCATGGCGGCGCTTACCGAAGCCGATCTTACCCCGGAGGCCTACGCAGGTCACATGGCGGACATGGACCAGATCCTGAGTCTGCACGATGATATCGCGGAGGCGGTGACCGCAATAAGGGCGAGACAGGCTGGCGGACCAGCCCCTCGCACACCTGTTAGACAGGAAGGACCAGCGGTTACTGGTCGGCTCCCCACCCTTCAGCTGTCCCACTTTGGGGGTAGGATGGAGGAGTGGGTAGCATATAAAAATATGTTTGAGTCCCTGGTCGTAGCACGACAGGATTTGTCGAAAGGCCCAGAAGATGGCCTACCTCCTCTCCACTCTTGAGGATGAAGCGCGGTCGCTCATCCAGCACCTCCGGGTGGAGGACGACCAGTACGATACGGCTTGGGAGTTATTGAACTCCCGCTACCAAAACTTACGTTTGTTAGCGGATGCGCACGCCGCACAGTTGATGGCCCTGCCCAAGGTGGCCAACAGGGCACAGTTGCGCCTGCAGTTGCTCACGCCCGTTACAGTGGCCTGTAACGCGCTCCGCACACTGGGGCTGCCGGTGGACCAATGGTCCTTTTTGCTGGTGCACATTGTATTGGGCAAATTACCCAATGACATCCGCTCGCGATTTGAGCGCGAGAATGCGGAACGGGATAGCACCACCCTACCAACATTCACTGACTTGGTGAAGTTTTTGGAGTTTGAGGCACGGGCGGCTGAGAATACCATGACGGACTCAGCGCCATCCAGAGCGCCTGAACGTAGGCCCCAACAGGGACGGCAACCGCCACCGCGTGGAGCTGGTGTGCGGGTTGCGCACACGGCAGCAGTCGCGAGGGACGCGGACTGCCTGCAATGTGGCCGGATGGGCCACAGCCTGCTACAATGCAGGGACTGGCAGGGACTGCCAGTACAAGATCGGCGCCGCATGGCAAGGCGGCATGAACTATGCTTTTACTGTTTGGGCAGTCACTATGCACGTGACTGTCCCAGGGCCATACCATGCAGTGCATGCCGTGGGCTGCACCACGTGATGCTCTGCATGAACCGGAACGGGGATGGCCCCCGGTTGTTGAGGCAGGGGTCCCCTATGGGCGGGGGCGCTCCTGCGCGAAGCCCTCCACCATCGGACGGAGGACGCGGCTTCGCTCGTCGCACCCCCCTCGGGAGGGGGGTCGCGTACCGGCGCGGGTCTTGGCGGACCGGGACCACGCGCCCCAAGGTCATGGCCAGTATGTGGCTGGCCAGGCCCCGGATGGGGCCCCCATGGGCGGGGGCCCTAGATCGGACGTGAGAGTGGGGACACCCCCCTCCACGCGGGTTACCAATACCCAACACATGCAGCCGCAGCGGTTTTCTCCGCCGCTGCACGAGTACCCACGGCTGGAGTACCACCCGCCGTACCATATGTATGGCCGGGCCGCGGGTTATGCCCCCCTCAGATGGGGATGTGCACTCGCCCGCCATATTATCCGGGTCAGTGGCGCGCCCCTGGTTTGGAGAGAGTGGGGAGCCCGTAACTAGCTTGCTCCCTTGCTGGGACAGAGCCGCGGACGGTTCTGCTCCCTACCGCGGTGGTCCGCGTATGGGGTCGTAGGGGGAAGCCATTAATTTGAGAGCTCTGTTGGACTCAGGGGCTCAAAGCAGTTTGGTTACCACTCGAGTGGCACGCCAGTTAGGTTTAGTCGTGGAAGACTCGCCTGTGCCACTTCTTGGAGTTGGTGGCATACAAGTGAAGTGTCTGACGGGCCAGACACTTGTCACCTTTTCTTCGCTGAAGTCCTCCACAATGAGGATCACGACTTCGGCTATGGTAATGGATACCATTGCGGGTTGGCACCCCTCGACAGACATACCGCCGGGTGTGTTGTCTTTGGTTTCGGGTCTGGATTTGGCCGACCCCTTTGTCTTTCATCCCGGCCCAGTGGACTTGCTCCTGGGCTCGGACGTATTGGGCTGGATTTTGTTGGGTACACAGAAGGCTCTGGGTTCGTCTTCACTGATGGCAGTGTCTACGATTTTTGGTTTCGCCCTGATGGGCCCTGTGTTTGATAATAGCACCGTGGAGGAGCCACCGGTCGTCGCATCAGCGTCCTTGGCCAAGACCATGCAAAGGTTTTGGGAGGTGGAGGAGCCACCTATGAGTTCCAGGATGGATCCGGAACACGCTGAGTGCGAAGCCCTTTTTCGATCGACCACGGAGAGGTTGCCCTCCGGTCGGTTTGTAACTAGGTTACCTTTTGTTGCCTCTCGTCCTAGCCTAGGGCAAAGTAGGGCGCTTGCGGAGAAACGACTGCTGTCCATGGAGCGACGCATGCAGCGTGACCACGTACTTCGCGATAAATATATTGAATTTATGCGCGAGTACGAGGATTTGGGTCACATGTCTCCGGCTCGAGTTGATTGGAGCTCAACTGAGCATTATTTTTTGCCCCACCACGCGGTGGTGAAGGCCTCAACGGGCAAGTTGCGGACCGTCTTCGATGGGTCCGCACCCACTTCGAACGGGGTTTCGTTGAATCTGTGTTTGCATTCGGGTCCCAAATTGCATAGGGACATAATTGACATCATCTTGAACTTTAGAAGACATCAAGTGGTTTTTGGCGCGGACATCCGGATGATGTTCCGCCAGACAGTCATACATCCTGAGGACAGGCGATTCCAGTTGATACTCTGGCGTGAGCGCCCTGAGGATCCTGTGACGGTGTATGAACTCAACACAAACACGTATGGTTTGAAATCTAGTCCCTATATCGCCATCAGATCATTGCTTGAATTGGCAGAGCGGGAACGGATCCGCTTTCCCCGTGGGGCTTCCGTGCTGTCACGTGACTTGTATGTTGATGACGTGTGCACCGGAGCCCAAAGTATTGAGGAGGCCCTCCTACTGCGGGATGAATTGATTGAAATATTGAAGACAGGTGGCTACGAGCTACGTAAGTGGTTGTCTAATGAGCCTAAAGTTCTAGAAGGGATCCCGGAGGATCACCAACAGAACCCTCACCTGTTTGAGGATGTGGATGATCCCAACAGGATAGCGGTGCTGGGCATGCAGTACCAGCCGCTAACCGATATTTTCACATTCCAAGTGGACTTGGAAATACCAAAAGTCTGGACTAAGAGAACGGTGTTGTCCGTAATAGCCCGTATGTTTGATCCAAGCGGTTGGATCAGTCCAGTGATATTCTCTGCGAAGTGTCTTCTTCAGAGACTTTGGACTTTGGGCGTCTCGTGGGACGAGCCGCTGTTTGGTCCTCCATTGGATGATTGGCTCGAGTTGTTTTCATCGATTAAGGAAGTCAATCGGATTGCCTTGCCTCGTCGAATATTGCCCCCGGGAAATATCGAGCCAGCCTGCATGGCTTTTGTGACGCGTCGGAGCGAGGCTACGCCGCGTCAGTCTATATGCGGACAGTTGACGCCGATGGCCGGGTCAATGTCTCGCTTTTGTTAGGGAAGAGCAAGGTCGCCCCCATCAGGACTAGGCTGACTATTCCCAAGCTTGAGTTGAGTGGAGCTCACCTTCTCTCTAAATTGTTGCATCACGTTGCCAGTGAACTGGCGGCCACGGTCGAAATACGGGACATCTTCGCCTGGTCGGATAGCCAGGTCGCGCTTGCATGGTTGCGCGCGGCCCCACATACCTTGGAGGTTTTTGTGGGAAATCGGGTTTCCCAAATCCAGAATATCGGAATTGATATAACATGGAGACATGTGCCGGGAGAGCTTAACCCAGCCGACTGTGCCTCCCGAGGTTGTACGGCACCAGAATTGGTGTCACACCCGCTCTGGTGGGGTCCAGAGTGGCTGATGGGATCAGAAACTTCTTGGCCTGTCTGTCAGACAGACGTTACTTCTTTGAGTTTGACTGGGCTCCGTGTACATGCTGTAGTCGCTGAGACGACGTCGGAGCCGGATTGGCTACTTGCTCGGTATAGCAGCTTGGATAAGCTTCTGGGTGTTACCAGTTGGATTAAGCGTTTCATACATAATTGTAGAAACCCACAGGCAAAGCGGTTGGAGCCGATTGCAGGTGCAGAAGAGCGCCGGAGCGCATTGTTGCATTGGGTCCGTGTCGTGCAGACCGGACGGTTTGAGTCAGAGCTTCGTATCTTGCGCGACGCACGCGCTAAGTTGAAGGGCGCGGTCGCTCGTTTGAACCCGTACATCGACTCGGATGGGCTTCTTCGGGTTGGAGGCAGGCTCCGGAAGGCGGATCTTCCATATGAGACTCGCCATCCTCTGTTGTTGCCCAAGGGCGGACCCTTGGTGCAGCTTTTGGTGTCTGATCGACACATTCGTAACGCCCATGCTGGGTGCAATGCTTTGTTGGCTATTTTGCAACGCGAATTTTGGATTTTGTCTGCCCGAAGAGCAATCCGTAGTGTCCTGTTTCGATGTGTTGCATGTTATAGGTTGAAGGCATCCACGATGCAACCACAGATGGGTGATTTGCCCGCTGATCGAATCCGACCTTCGAGGCCGTTTGACGGCGTTGGAACCGATTTTGCCGGTCCCTTTTCGATCAAGGCTTCTCCCTTTCGTAATGCCCGTATTGTGAAGGGCTATTTGTGTGTATTTGTTTGTTTGGCCACCAAGGCTGTCCATTTGGAGGTGGTATCGGCCCTGACTACGGAGGCCTTCGTCGCCGCGTTGGATCGCTTTGTTTCGCGTCGAGGTCTACCTTCCCTTATTAGGTCGGATAATGGCACAAACTATAAAGGAACTGTAAATTATCTTAAGGATGTTTCTGTGTTTATTGATAAAAATTGTACTAGTTTAAGTCAAATTGCTGCCCAACGGGGAATAACCTGGAAGTTTAGTCCCCCAAGTTGCCCCCATTGGGGAGGGATTTTTGAAGCGGCTGTGAAATCCGCAAAGACCCACCTCCGCCGCATTATCGGAGAAACGGCTCTAACCTTTGAAGAGCTGGCCACAGTGTTTTGTAAAGTTGAGGCGGTCCTCAACTCTCGTCCTCTCTGTCCGCTATCTCCAGATCCAAATGACTTGGAAGCTCTCACCCCTGGTCATTTTTTGGTGGGAGGGCCGTTGAATGCCCTGCCCGAATACCCGTGGAAGGATGAACGCGTATATCGGTTGTCGCGTTTTCAAATGTTGCAGCAAATGAGCCAGGACTTTTGGCGTCGCTGGTCGCTTGAATATTTGCATTTGCTGCAGCAAAGAGTGAAGTGGACAGACAGGACTGAGCCTCCCAGGGAGGGTGATTTAGTATTGTTAAAAGAGGCAAATTTGCCCTCATTGCTTTGGCGACGAGCTCGCATATTACGTTTGATTCTTGGCGGAGATGGCACTCCGCGTGTGGCTGAGGTGTTGGTCGACGGTTCGATTTTAAGGAGAGGTGTGACCTCTCTCGCCCGCCTTCCCGTAGAGTAAGCTAGCGGTCTGCTTCTCAGACCGGGACGGGGGATGTTTGTAATATATTGGGTAAAACTAAACGCAGGCGTTTCCTGTTATCGCTCGGCCGGCGTCGGCAGTCGCGAGCGACCATTTTGAATTCAGTATTGTTTGAACATCGCGCGGGAGGCCGCGCCGCACAGATTAGCGCGCGTGCAAAATGGCGTCGCGGACAGTCGCCTCATTGTCCTATGCGATATCGGTTTGATTTTTAATACGCGAGAGGTCCCGCTTTCTTTGATTGTCAATTAGTTTGAACTATAAGTGTGAATTTCCTGTTTGTTAAATAACTATTGAACTTTTGTGTTTGTGAAACCTTTTACTGTGACTGTTTCGTGTGAGATGCGAAACGTGGCCGCCTGGAGACGCCGAAACCTGTTGCCGAGTGAACCCTCGTGAGGAAAGCAAGGTATTTTCTGGGGATTGAGATCTCAGGGGGTAGTTTGGGTGATTTAGGGACCAAACACCACTTCCTCCGAAGACACCCCAACTTGGTTTGAGAAGTCAACTTGGTGAGTTTTAGTTTAGTTAATTTATAGGTTAGTTATGATATAGGGCCCTGTAGCTCCCTTCATAAGCTACGGTGGTAGCAGACTGCGTTAAGTTAGTTAGGTTTTAGTCGGGCAAACGTGGTGCCGCGTGGAGATTTTTTCCCGGTACTTATTTTTACCGGTGGTTTTTTCCCGGTGAAGTTCCGGTACAGAATTCTTCCCGCCGCTTCGTTTGTCCGGATTCTCTCTGCCACATTTTCTGGCAGCAGAGCGTAGTTGCTCTGCACATTTTCTGGTAGCAGAGCGTAGTTACCATGTCTTTTTATGATTTTACAACAATATAAATTAAAATAGACTTTTTAGGAAATTACTTTCGTGGTTAATAAATGTTTTACTTTAGAATGTTTAGGATTGATCTAATATTTGATATATTTTCAACAAAATTCAACAAAAAGTACTGTGAAGATTGTTTACATGATAGGACTGGTAAGAATAAATGGATTTTAGGTACCATAATGTGGAAGTTCTTTATTAAATATTTTATGGCACTTAATTGCATTCAAGTAGTTTTTCTCAAATTTAAAAAAAGAAAATACTTGTTTTCCTGATATTATATAAATATATGCATTACCTGTAACTTAATTTTCACTATTTATATGCATTTTTTCAGGTATGAAGGAGTAGAAATATGTGTATCTTGTTACAATTAGGTTTAAATTTAAAATTAATATAAATAGTTTTTATAGTATAACTTGTTATTTAGCTTCTACAAATGTTTACAGACTGTTTTTTATTGTTAAGTAGCTATTAGACCTAGATTTAAAGAAATACAAATGAAACACATCAATATTTTGTTGTCATTTATATAAAATACATAACAAAATTAAACTTCAACACAATGTGCGAAGAAATTATATGACAGCACTGATTTGGTGCATCAAATGTATCCGTCCTAATTTGGCAGGAATCTTCATAGGATGAAATTATTATATAGCTTTAGTTCCAAAATTCACCAGTAGATCAGAGTTTGTGGCGCTACTATGTATGACAATGATTTATGTCTCCTTGCACATTTATTGGTATCTTGAACTTTGTGAAGGTCAAGGCAGAGTTGGGTTCACGCGACACCAACGATAGTGACACACACAACGATAGGAGAACCACACATGTTCACTGGGCTCTTACGTTTTTGTTGAGTTTATTTCTTCAAATACATTTTATGTTAATTATGATATTGAACATTTCTAGATTTTATGAGGTATAAACATGTTAAATTGCCCATACTGTACAATGTTGCTGAAAATCTCGTTAGCAATAATAATTAATATGTTGTATAACTGTATTTTAACAGGTTTTTTTATATAAAAGGTTACCACTGACATGCAAATGAGTTCACCATATGTTTGTATAATAAATAACGTTGCAAGGGCATGCGTCATTATCATTGGGAAAATAAAAAGTTTGTACATCAACTTAATGGTTTTTCATTTGTGCTATTACATAATCATGAAATATTTATCTATTAAAATTGACGTCACAGAACATTTTATATTACCACCAGCCACCATATAACCACCTATTCTGATAGTCAACTAGATAAATAAATATGGTGAAGTTTTTGGAGTTTGAGGCACGGGCTGCTGAGAATACCATGACGGACTCAGCGCCATCCAGAGCGCCTGAACGTAGGCCCTTGGAACCCTCATGGCGAGGGAGGCCCCAACAGGGACGGCAACCGCCACCGCGTGGAGCTGGTGCGCGGGTTGCACACACGGCAGCAGTCGCGAGGGACGCGGACTGCCTGCAATGTGGTCGGATGGGCCACAGCCTGCTGCAATGCAGGGACTGGCAGGGACTGCCAGTACAAGATCGGCGCCGCATGGCAAAGCGGCATGAACTTTGCTTTTATTGTTTGGGCGGTCACTATGCACGTGACTGTCCCAGTGCCATACCATGCAGTGCATGCCGTGGGCGGCACCACGCGATGCTTTGCATGAACCGCAACGGGGATGGCACCCGGATGTTGAGGCAGGGGTCCCCTATGGGCGGGGGCGCTCCTGCGCGAAGCCCTCCACCACCGGACGGAGGACGCGGCTTCGCTCGTCGCACCCCCCCTCGGGAGGGGGGTCGCGTACCTGCGCGGGTCTTGGCGGACCGGGACCACGCGCCCCAAGGTCATGGCCAGTATGTAGCTGGCCAGGCCCCGGATAGGGCCCCCATGGGCGGGGGCCCTAGATCGGACGTGAGAGTGGGGACACCCCCCTCCACGCGGGTTACCAATACCCAACACATGCAGCCGCAGCGGTTTTCTCCGCCGCTGCACGAGTACCCACGGCTGGAGTACCACCCGCCGTACCATATGTATGGCCGGGCCGCGGGTTATGCCCCCCCTCAGATGGGGATGTGCACTCGCCCGCCATATTATCCGGGTCAGTGGCGCGCCCCTGGTTTGGAGAGAGTGGGGAGCCCGTAACTAGCTTGCTCCCTTGCTGGGACAGAGCCGCGGACGGTTCTGCTCCCCACCGCGGTGGTCCGCGTATGGGGTCGTAGGGGGGAAGCCATTAATTTGAGAGCTCTGTTGGACTCAGGGGCTCAAAGCAGTTTGGTTACCACTCGAGTGGCACGCCAGTTAGGTTTAGTCGTGGAAGACTCGCCTGTGCCACTTCTTGGAGTTGGTGGCATACAAGTGAAGTGTCTGACGGGCCAGACACTTGTCACCTTTTCTTCGCTGAAGTCCTCCACAATGAGGATCACGACTTCGGCTATGGTAATGGATACCATTGCGGGTTGGCACCCCTCGACAGACATACCGCCGGGTGTGTTGTCTTTGGTTTCGGGTCTGGATTTGGCCGACCCCTTTGTCTTTCATCCCGGCCCAGTGGACTTGCTCCTGGGCTCGGACGTATTGGGTTGGATTTTGTTGGGTACACAGAAGGCTCTGGGTTCGTCTTCACTGATGGCAGTGTCTACGATTTTTGGTTTTGCCCTGATGGGCCCTGTGTTTGATAATGGCACCGCGGAGGAGCCACCGGTTGTCGCATCTGCGTCCTTGGCCAAGACCATGCAAAGGTTTTGGGAGGTGGAGGAGCCACCTATGAGTTCCAGGATGGATCCGGAACACGCTGAGTGCGAAGCCCTTTTTCGATCAACCACGGAGAGGTTGCCCTCCGGTCGGTTTGTAACTAGGTTACCCTTTGTTGCCTCTCGTCCTAGCCTAGGGCAAAGTAGGGCGCTTGCGGAGAAACGACTGCTGTCCATGGAGCGACGCATGCAGCGTGACCACGTACTTCGCGATAAATATATTGAATTTATGCGCGAGTACGAGGATTTGGGTCACATGTCTCCGGCTCGAGTTGATTGGAGCTCAACTGAGCATTATTTTTTGCCCCACCACGCGGTGGTGAAGGCCTCAACGGGCAAGTTGCGGACTGTCTTTGATGGGTCCGCACCCACTTCGAACGGGGTTTCGTTGAATCTGTGTTTGCATTCGGGTCCCAAATTGCATAGGGACATAATTGACATCATCTTGAACTTTAGAAGACATCAAGTGGTTTTTGGTGCGGACATCCGGATGATGTTCCGCCAGACAGTCATACATCCTGAGGACAGGCGATTCCAGTTGATACTCTGGCGTGAGCGCCCTGAGGATCCTGTGACGGTGTATGAACTCAACACAAACACGTATGGTTTGAAATCTAGTCCCTATATCGCCATCAGATCATTGCTTGAATTGGCAGAGCGGGAACGGATCCGCTTTCCCCGTGGGGCTTCCGTGCTGTCACGTGACTTGTATGTTGATGACGTGTGCACCGGAGCCCAAAGTATTGAGGAGGCCCTCCTACTGCGGGATGAATTGATTGAAATATTGAAGACAGGTGGCTACGAGCTACGTAAGTGGTTGTCTAATGAGCCTAAAGTTCTAGAAGGGATCCCGGAGGATCACCAACAGAACCCTCACCTGTTTGAGGATGTGGATGATCCCAACAGGATAGCGGTGCTGGGCATGCAGTACCAGCCGCTAACCGATATTTTTACATTCCAAGTGGACTTGGAAATACCAAAGGTCTGGACTAAGAGAACGGTGTTGTCCGTAATAGCCCGTATGTTTGATCCAAGCGGTTGGATCAGTCCAGTGATATTCTCTGCGAAGTGTCTTCTTCAGAGACTTTGGACTTTGGGCGTCTCGTGGGACGAGCCGCTGTTTGGTCCTCCATTGGATGATTGGCTCGAGTTGTTTTCATCGATTAAGGAAGTCAATCGGATTGCCTTGCCTCGTCGAATATTGCCCCCGGGAAATATCGAGCCAGCCTGCATGGCTTTTGTGACGCGTCGGAGCGAGGCTACGCCGCGTCAGTCTATATGCGGACAGTTGACGCCGATGGCCGGGTCAATGTCTCGCTTTTGTTAGGGAAGAGCAAGGTCGCCCCCATCAGGACTAGGCTGACTATTCCCAAGCTTGAGTTGAGTGGAGCTCACCTTCTCTCTAAATTGTTGCATCACGTTGCCAGTGAGCTGGCGGCCACGGTCGAGATACGAGACATCTTCGCCTGGTCGGATAGCCAGGTCGCGCTTGCATGGTTGCGCGCGACCCCACATACCTTGGAGGTTTTTGTTGGAAACAGGGTTTCCCAAATTCAAAATATTGGAATTGATATAACATGGAGACATGTGCCGGGAGAGCTTAACCCAGCGGACTGTGCCTCCCGAGGTTGTACGGCACCAGAATTGGTGTCACACCCGCTCTGGTGGGGTCCAGAGTGGCTGATGGGATCAGAAACTTCTTGGCCTGTCTGTCAGACAGATGTTCCTTCTTTGAATTTGACTGGGCTTCGTGTACATGCTGTAGTCGCTGAGACGACGTCGGAGCCGGATTGGCTACTTGCTCGGTATAGCAGCTTGGATAAGCTTCTGGGTGTTACCAGTTGGATTAAGCGTTTCATACATAATTGTAGAAACCCACAGGCAAAGCGGTTGGAGCCGATTGCAGATGCAGAAGAGCGCCGGAGCGCATTGTTGCATTGGGTCCGTGTCGTGCAGACCGGACGGTTTGAGTCAGAGCTTCGTATCTTGCGCGACGGACGCGCTAAGTTGAAGGGCGCGGTCGCTCGTTTGAACCCGTACATCGACTCGGATGGGCTTCTTCGGGTTGGAGGCAGGCTCCGGAAGGCGGATCTTCCATATGAGACTCGCCATCCTCTGTTGTTGCCCAAGGGCGGACCCTTGGTGCAGCTTTTGGTGTCTGATCGACACATTCGTAACGCCCATGCTGGGTGCAATGCTTTGTTGGCTATTTTGCAACGCGAGTTTTGGATTTTGTCAGCCCGAAGAGCAATCCGTAGTGTCCTGTTTCGATGTATTGCATGTTATAGGTTGAAGGCATCCACGATGCAACCACAGATGGGTGATTTGCCCGCTGATCGAATCCGACCTTCGAGACCGTTTGACGGCGTTGGAACCGATTTTGCCGGTCCCTTTTCGATCAAGGCTTCTCCCTTTCGTAATGCCCGTATTGTGAAGGGCTATTTGTGTGTATTTGTTTGTTTGGCCACCAAGGCTGTCCATTTGGAGGTGGTATCGGCTCTGACTACGGAGGCCTTCGTCGCCGCGTTGGATCGCTTTGTTTCGCGTCGAGGTCTACCTTCCCTTATTAGGTCTGACAATGGCACAAACTATAAGGGAACTGTAAATTATCTTAAGGATGTTTCTGTGTTTATTGATAAAAATTGTACTAGTTTAAGTCAAATTGCTGCCCAAAGGGGAATAACCTGGAAGTTTAGTCCCCCAAGTTGCCCCCATTGGGGAGGGATTTTTGAAGCGGCTGTGAAATCCGCAAAGACCCACCTCCGCCGCATTATCGGAGAAACGGCTCTAACTTTTGAAGAGCTGGCCACAGTGTTTTGTAAAGTTGAGGCGGTCCTCAACTCTCGTCCTCTCTGTCCGCTATCTCCAGATCCAAATGACTTGGAAGCTCTCACCCCTGGTCATTTTTTGGTGGGAGGGCCGTTGAATGCCCTGCCCGAATACCCGTGGAAGGATGAACGCGTATATCGGTTGTCGCGTTTTCAAATGTTGCAGCAAATGAGCCAGGACTTTTGGCGTCGCTGGTCGCTTGAATATTTGCATTTGCTGCAGCAAAGAGTGAAGTGGACAGACAGGACTGAGCCTCCCAGGGAGGGTGATTTAGTATTGTTAAAAGAGGCAAATTTGCCCTCATTGCTTTGGCGACGAGCTCGCATATTACGTTTGATTCTTGGCGGAGATGGCACTCCGCGTGTGGCTGAGGTGTTGGTCGACGGTTCGATTTTAAGGAGAGGTGTGACCTCTCTCGCCCGCCTTCCCGTAGAGTAAGCTAGCGGTCTGCTTCTCAGACCGGGACGGGGGGATGTTTGTAATATATTGGGTAAAACTAAACGCGGGCGTTTCGCATTGCTGCCGCCAGAGGGCGTTCGGGGTTTTCACATTGCTAGCGCGAATGGCTCGCGGACGGTCGCAATTGTCCTATGCGATATCGGTTTGATTTTTAATACGCGAGAGGTTCCGCGTTCTTTGATTGCTAATTAGCTTGAGTTGTGTTTGTGAATTTCCTGTTTGTTAAATAACTATTGAACTTTGTGTTTGTGTACCCGTCATGGTGACTTTTTCTTGTGAGAGGTGAAACGTGGCTGGCTGTTCACATCTGGCTGTTCCCGAGTGAAACTACGGGAAGAAATCTATTTATTTGTCCTGGGGAATTGAGATCTCAAGGGTTAGGTAGGGTGATTAGGAATTCCCCCTTCCCGAAGACACTCAAGTTTGGATCCGAAGAGAAAGAAGATTTAATTTGGTAAGTGTTCAATTGTATTTAATTTATAGGTTAGGTTATCATATAGGGCCCTGTAGCTCCCTTCATAAGCTACGGTGGTAGCAGACTGCGTATAGCTTAAGTTAGATTCTAGTCGGACAAGCGTGGTGTCGCGTGGAGATTTTTTCCCGGTACTTAATTTTACCGGTAGATTTTTTCCCGTAGTTTCACTCGGGAACAGCCAGATGTGAACAGCCAGCCACGTTTCACCTCTCACTAGGTTTAGTTTTACCCAATATATTACAAACAAAATAAATAAAAAATAAAATAAAAATAAAAATGTATTTATTTCAGTAACATATTTCAGTAACAAAGTACAGTTTTACTTATAATGGATAAAAACATATAGGCATGTCCAAATACATGGTGTATTCAATTTATTAGTTTTTATGGGGAAAACGGAAAACAATTACCTAGTAGTTAACTATAAACGAAGCCAGTGAATAAAGCTGGTAAGAATAAAATGCAAACAATGTTTGTCAACATAAATATCCATAATATATTAAAAACATCATTTCGCATATAATTTAATAAATTATGTACTTTGTTGCATACCGTAGGTACCGAAGCGTAGCGTACGATGTATTCAATAAAGCGTTAAACTAGTTCGTGGTCCTCCAAATACAAACCCAGTAAAGCTTGCATTTGCTTCGCAGCCCGTTGTACATCGTACGTGAAAATATAAGTGTGTATCTGGATTGAGGGCCCAATTTTTAAATTGTCTAGACTCAACCTCGTATACTAATTCAAATTAGAATATATTTTTTTACTATTTTTTAACTAAAATTTAACATATGATCCGTTCTTCTAAATGCTATATTTTATGAGAAAATTGAATTTCAAGTTTTTATATGAGAAAATTTTGTAGGGTGACCACAAATTTTCATCATCAGCGGGACTTTTTTCGACGACCTCCGTGGCCTAACGGTCCTCACGCCGGACAGTCACACCAGTGGTCCCGGGTTCTATCCCTGGTCGGGTTAAGATCTACTTTTAGAAATTTTTGGGTATTTGCATTAAGTTTTTTCTATTTTTAACTAATTGCCCTGTGAATCTTATTTCGTTCCGGGACAATTTAAAAATTGGGCCCTCAATCCAGATACACACTCACACCAGTGGTCCCGGGTTCTATCCCTGGTCGGGTTAAGATCTACTTTTAGAAATTTTTGGGTATTTGCATTAAGTTTTTACTATTTTCAACTAATTGCCCTGTGAATCTTATTTCGTTCCGGGACAATTTAAAAATTGGGCCCTCAATCCAGATACACACAAAATATAATGCTTCAAGCAAAAGGGACAAGGCACAAGACTACCCCGAATTCCTAAATGTAGGAATTGCACAAACAACCTTAGTATAAGATCCCGTAATAAAACACCCGATAGCCACACATAAATATACATTTCACTAAAATGGTTCTGGCTAAAAACGCGCCTAGAGTGTAATATTAATATAGTACTAACACGCCAGGCGTGTTCCAGCAGAGTACGTATTGAGGTCGCAGTGGATTCTATCACGTCTACTTCTCAAACTAATATTATAAGGTTTTATTATTTAATCCTTCAATCACGGCGTTTTAGATAACAATTGTTTAATAATAGACGCAATACCTCATGCGATCGCGTACAATATTCCTGCATGGATTAACGATAAAAGGCCACTTGCAAACAATGAAATATACAAAACCTAATCTCTCTTCCGTATTTTGAGCATAACAAGCATAAATACAAGAATATACAAAACTTATTATAACTAAATGATTTATTTATTATAACATTTATAGCGTACATGTAAAAAATTGATATTTTTAAAAGAACCAGTGAATGCTTTTTGACCTGCTAAAATATTTTTGGAAGGATTTTGATAAACACGCCATTATACCCTGCTCGAATAAATTAATAATCCCAAAAAATATAAATAGTAAAACAAGAACACGACACATAAGCCAGGCGCCAGGTAGACTTTGTTTTTGAATTGGAACCACAACACTAAACAGACTTCTCATAAAATTACCCAAGACCCACAAATCTGCATTAAAATAAATTAGTTCTTATTAGATAGGTAATTTATGAACCACACGCATACGTAGAAATACTTTAAACGTTTGCCATCCGAGGGCTTTTGTAAATATTCTTAAAGGTAACTTAATAATTATGTAAAGTGTAAATACATTTGTTATATGCAAAATAATTACTATAACATAGCATCTATTGTACACTTTCACAAATATTTTTTCTTCTACAAATTAAATGCATACTATCTTCACATCGCCACCTTACCCCCCGCAGCGAAACGTTCAACATTTAAAACGTTAATATTACTTTATAAAGATTTAAAACACTTTGAAACAAGAAAATAAAATCGACTGGTATTTATTTACAAATCAAACTTGCATAAGAAAAGCCTCATATCAGTCTGCTAATTATAGCTTTTACGAATTAATTCGGGGCTACATTTTTGTTAATGTTGATCGCTTTGCTTTAGGTGATCCAACACCCAGGTGTCATCAAACACAGTATAAACACGTCTCATAAATAGTGAGCTTGAAGACACTTTACACGTTTATTTCTGGAAAACACGCCTGGCGTGTTGAAGAACACGCCCGGCGTGTTATCATGAACAAGACCCCATATAAAAATCTAAATAAAATGAGCACCGTTGTTGTGCCATAGTTTAGGTACGGCCTAGTATTGTTGAACGTACGACGAGGTGGGGGCGAGGCGTGCGGCGGCGCGTGCGGCGGACTACGCAAACAGGTAGCGGTAGAGGAAAGTGGCCGCTATCCCCAGCAGCAACGGCGCCAGCCACGCGCTCCATGAGCTGTGGACAGATTATAATCCCACTTCAAAAAAAAGGAAGTTATAATTTAGTATTACATATTTAGGTAATATGTACTACGAATGATTTAATTTACGCGTAATTTATTTTTTCATTGCCGTGCGACTATCATCTTTGTTTTGACATATATGTAGGTACGCACTAATATTAAACTGACGGGCGTGACGGCATGAGAGTTGAAAGGTCTTTAAAATTGCTTTTGAATATGGGCGTCACAAAGTCATAATAATATCTAACTTGTGTTATTGCCAATAATGTCTATGTGTAAGTAGGTACTCGTATGCGCAAACGTGTAGGTTTTCTTTCACGTTCATCGATGTAAAAGTAGGTTCTAAATTAAGCATTATTACGGGTTGCAAGCTAGCGACCCGCCCCTGTTTGGCACGGATATGTATTATACCTTCCTCTATAAACCATCTGAAGACATTTAGAGAGAACCGCATCAAAATCGGTTGCGTTATTGCTTAGTTTAAAAGATCTACGGACAATGACTCTTTTTTACACTATGTATGTAGGATAGGTACGTACTTATTGTTAATCTTTAATATCTGGGTGCAAGTCAAGTGCAAGTGATCTGCTCCAAAAAGTATATATGCCTTTTCTTATATTCAGTGTTTTTGTGACAGGATGTGTGCTAAGAATCAAAACAGTAAATACTTACAATACAAGCATATACTATTCTACGGACACCTCGTGTAGTATTTGCACATGATCAACAATATCGAACCATACAATAACAGACATGCCCTCACTCACTCTATATTTAGTGCGCATTCAAACTCAACATCTTATTTATAATATGTTAGTTACGAGTATGTACCGAAACAGGAATGAATGTAATATCATGTATGAGTGATGTGATGATAGTGAAATGTTTTACTTACTCATATGAAATATGTTTGTTATAAAACTTTTTTACAAAAAAAATGAACCGACTTCCATCATAAGACTTAAAAACATGAAATAAAAATAAATAAACAATAAAGAAAAATGTATTAGCATGCTACCTACTGAATGAGGTGAAGTCGGTGTTAAGTGCAGGACTATGTAATTGTTTAGCTAGGCATTTTGTATACATACATGATTCTAATGTTAATTTAGATTATTTAATATTCAATTTGGCACAGACTTCACCTCATTCAGTAGGTAGCATGCTAATACATTTTTCTTTATTGTTTGTTTATTTTTATTTCATGTTTTTAAGTCTTATGATGGAAGTCGGTTCATTTTTTTTGGAAAAAAGTTTTATTTTATCATTTTTAGTGCTTCTACATCTATTTTCTTTAATAAAAACTTAAACTTTTCTTTCACTGCTGGCCGAAAATAAAGAATTAAGAATTTGAAACTTTTTATGCCAGTTTGATTTGAAATGTCAGAACATGTCAAATTGTCTATTATTTTTGGCACATAAATAGACCGTGAGCCCGTGACGACCAAACCTTCCTTATTTTAAAAATGCTGAATGTTTTTCTGCGTGGTATATACGGGTAAAAATATTAGCGACTAGGTATGAAGTTTGGATCTTAGTTGCTTATGCAGGTAATATAGATAGCAAGGATGATTTTTATAGGTATAAAAAGCACCCTTGGGGCCTTCCATAGTAAAATTAAATTTAGCTTTTGTAATAAAACGAATATAACTATAATTTAGTAAAGTTACAATGTCTAGCAGGGGTTTCTGCACCAATTGCCTGGCAATGGATGGCGTGATTTCTTATATTATCTATACATATAATAAAACAGTAAAAATATTTTGTCTGTACATTTAATATTTTTGACTGAAATGGATAGAGGGAGACCTAAAAAGAACAATAGAAAGCAAAAAAAAATTTTTGGAATTTCTTGTCTGTCTGTCTGTCTGTCTGTCTGTCTGTCTGTCTGTCTGTATGTATGTACGCGTTTCACGCAAAAACTACTGGACGGATTTGAATGAAACTTTTTTTGTTGTATAGCTATTAAGCCTGGGCAACATATAGGCTATAATTCATTTTAAAAACTGGAACACCTGATCAAGAACCATAACGGAACAGCTAAACTATAAGTAATATGGAAATGGTGCCTTAACAAAAATCGTTCAACCTGATGAGCATTTTCTGCCGACGTATAAAAATTGAAGATCTGGAACATCTGATGAAAAGCTCCAAGAGACCAGCTACACTATAACATATATGGAAATGGCGCCTTAGCAAAAATCGTTCAACCTGATGAGCATTTTCTGCTGACGTATAAAAATTGAAGATCTGGAACATCTGATAAAAAGCTCCAAGAGAGATTTTTCATCTAAGCGAAACTCACGCGGGCGAAGCCGCGGGCGACAGCTAGTTAGGAATAAAATCTTTAAAAAACTTTACTTTAAGGAAATTGAGTTACCACTTTAAATGTTATTGCTACAAAAAATCTGCCTAAGTAATCATGATCCAACTTTTAAAGTCGCTAATCGCTATTTCTATGTTGGGAACATACACAGAAAATCTTTAGTTTTAATTAAGTAAGGGCATGCTATCGCGGGCTTTTGCTCTATAATGCAATGTTGGTATTTTTATATTTTGTATCTTTAAAATTACCTAACAGATTCTGACGTGGTTAAAATGGGACCAACTTAGGTATATACCATTACGAATAAAAAAGCAATTTCGGAAATTAGTCCACTGTAGGCGGAGAAATCGGCGAACATACATTAAAAAAAACATACATACATCGAAACATATAACCTCCTCCTTTTTTGGGAAGTCGGTTGAAAATAATGGGTTCTTACTTATAGTACTAAAGAGTAAAATGAAAAGAAATTCCACCAATGACAAGAACTTCGCTCTTAATTTTGATGATGATTAGTTAGTACTATATAACAGTTATTTTAATATTATAATTATTATGCTTCTGGGTAAGCTTGCTACATCGTAGACCTCATCTCTGTCCTCGGGCAAGATTGTGGTCAAGAGCAAACCCATCTTTAATAAAAAAAAAGATTTTGTGAATAGGTTCTCGATCACGAAAAAATCTTTACTCGACTACGGCGAAGCGAAAAGGAGGGTTATGATTTTGACCGGTATATTATATGTAGATATGTTCATGTGTTACTCATATAATTTCTTAGTGATTACTTAACTACCTACTTATTTAGACAAATTACTAGAAGTGTTTTGATCGTCTGCTGGTTAAGCCATATGACGTCTCCCGGTTTCTGATACTTCTGACCTTGTAGCGATGCCCCCCCATCGCTACAAGGTCAGTACCTCCGACAAACCATTTGTCCACGACCGCAATTAAGCAAACGGGAACCCATGGCCCAGGAGTGACGACCCCGCGACTAATTTATGATGATTCTTCAGGAAAGTTGACTTCTTTGTATAAACTTCCTTGGCCTCATTCTTTACTTACTTGAGCAGAGTCACATAGAAAACATTTTTAACTTTGTGTTTACTGAACTCATTATATAACAGTCACTACGTGTAGGCCAAAGTCACACAATAAAAAATGTGACGTACAATGAAACAAAAACATTTTGACTTGGTATTTTTTGCTGTATAGATTGGGTCAGACAGTCATGGCTAAATTATTATTGTTTTCATCTTTTTCTTTCTCAGCTAGGGCGCTGGTAAACTACAATCACGAACACAAGCTAAGTGATGGAGCAGCTAACCTATTGTAGTATTATCACAGAAATTCACAGAGTACATAATAGTACAAGTAGTATTATGGAGAATCTATTATTTCATCCCCTTGCATGAATTTTTTAACTGTCCTGTATGTATTTAAAATTACAGCCTTTTGCATATTTAATTAAGTAGCTAGATGAGGCCAAAAATTAAGGCTAATAATTTCAAACTGTGGTATAAATGTTTTGGAATTATTATCATATTATTATATTTAGATAAATAATATAATTCCACTAACCACAAATCTACAAGTAAACAAGAAAAGCAGTTGAGTTGAGAGTCAATCTGTCATTTTGTCTATTTATGGATCTTTGGTCGGAGAATAAATGAATTATTATTATAATCTGACTTCCTGTCGGTGCTGTGATCTTGGTAACAGACCAAGGTCACATTGGATGTGGCAGCCTCATGTCAAATAACACAGAAAAATATGTCAATTTGAGGTGACACTACAATAGAAATTAAATTGTTTTCTATTACGTCTATATGCGTAAATAACAGTTGATCAAAATGAAAAAAAAGCTAAACTATAATAACAAAAGAAATGATGTGGTAAAAGTTAAAGAAAGAGGGGTATTCTGAAGTTGCAACGTCGTCCTCGCGGTTCTACATAGCTACATTATGTTCAAACTGTATGTTTGACGAGCCCAATGTCGCTTGGCGTCCTATGCTAGAAGATGGTCGTCGACGCTTGCAACATCAGTATAAAAACTCAAAATCTCGGGAGTCACCTCCATACCTTACTCTGAAAACCTTTATTCTTCTTCTACTTATTTAAGAGCTGTACTCTCTCTCTCTCTCTTAAACCCTTATCGTAAAATATCAAAATAATGGAAAAACAAAATGGCACATGGATCTGTGTAGATAAAACCAAAAATAATTGAAATCTAAAGCAGGATGTGAAATAAGTACGCTACTTCATAAAATGCACTTTATTGAGCAACAATACATTTTTTTAAATATAAAGAACACTGTATGTCATACATTTAATATAAGCACTATTTCTACTGCTGGCTCCTCACATGGCTACTTGGTGTTTGCGTATTTGCGAACAATCAACGTACATCGCTTAATTTTAATGTGAGCAATTCATTTATACGAGACAAAACTAAGCAATGTACATCGATTGACGGCAAACACCAAATAGCTACGTGAACAGGTCCTTGATTCTACAAGTTACAAACGTACTATATCGTGCCTTAGTTGTGTCTCAAAAGCCAAAGAAATAGTGATAAAGCATAGAAATCTTACAGAGATCTTGTCGCTTTAGTTCAATTTCTTTGGATCTTTAGACACAATTAAATTGAGACACGCCATCTACGTTTGTAATTTGTACCTAAAATCGGCCCCCAGAACGCACGCCAGCCCGAGCAAACGCTTTGCGGTGGTCGATTTACAACATTATGATTAAAAGCGAACTGCAATGTGCTACAATAACGTTGAATGCAAATCAGAACTTGTGATATTTATATTGTTAATAATGATTTTTTAATAGTGTTTCTTATGTAACCAGAGTTGATTAATCTGTACATTTTTGTGATAAAAATATCACATTATGGAAACCTCATATTTTTACAGGTCGTACCAATATAATTATTATGCATAAACATAATACTATTTGTTTTGCCGAATCAGAATTTCATATTATATCATTTTGAGATCTATAATGTTACAACATGGAATATAATTTCACTTAAACGACATCTAAGTACATAAATATGCCATATACAATTTACCTAAATATATTTTAAAGTAAAGATAGTTGCAGATCATAAAAATCACAGAGACCAAGCGTTGGAACTTCAAACTAGTGCAAGTACAGTGCGGAAGCTAAATAGTTGACTAATATATTTACTCTATTACAGATCTAACACAGAGCCATGTGCATATTCGGTGCTAATTCAGTACACCAACTATTTATGACTAAATACCAATACAAAACTAAAATCTAATACATGTGAAATATTTTTAATGAAAAGAACGACAGAATGAAATTGAAAAATTTTCCTCAAGAAATCAAATTTAAAGAATTAAATTTTGTCGTAAATACCTTAAAAAAATGAATAATTAATAATATTGATGGAATTTTTTGAGTTTTGAGCGATAAATTTGAGCGAGATGAGTTACCAGCAAGAAAAATAAATATAGCACCATGAATTGAATATATTGTAATCGTGACCCCGAAACCTTGCATACGTCGAAATGATAGGAACGTCAATGTGCGTGGCAGCGTGTCACAGTGTGAACAAATACACAGTCGTACAATTACGCATTAAAGAAAATATTTCCATATCAAAATATCTCACTTAATCTGAGCTGAGCCAGTTTACACGGCTTTAACTGTAAATGTGATTAGTTTGAATTTGTCTAAATATTGACTGAGGTGACGCCGGCGAGGTAAAATAGGAGGTGGTATGGTAATAGTGTGGTTATGAAGGAATTTGTTTTCCATTTTCCTTTTGTTTGTTGGTGTTTATTAGCTTACTTTAGGATTTAAACTGAACAGAAATTCGTTCAGAATATTTGGATTATAATTTATTATCCACCAAATACCTAACGCCTAGCTTATCTTTCAGTTGTTGGAAAAAGTTCTATTCTTCGTTCTTTCTGATCTATAACGTACAAGTTATTAAACTACTGTGTATCTATCTACTCTGTGACAAGTTTCCTACGCTATGAATGAATACTAGATTGGTGTAATAACAAGTGGTAACTAGGCGAGTACGCACTTGCCCTGCTCCTGCGCCTGGTCGTTCCAGTCGGCCGCGTACGCAGGTTTGCTGTCCTTTCTGTCAGCTTCCACCAGCTCGCCGATTTTGTATTTCTTCATCAGCGACCTGGGAGTGGAGAAACGTGTTAAAGATTATCGATTTCAATCTATATCTAATCTATACTAATATAACAATTCATTCATGAGGAAGGCTACAGGCTATCCAAAATTCCGAAATTCCTATGGGAATTAATTGTATAGAGCTTTATTTGCCCTTACTTATAGGCGAAACGATGATAAATTTCAGGCTTAATCGTCTAATTGTCAATAAGATGATCACCTAATTAAGAGGTTTAGAAAAATTTACATCAAACGGATCGATGGACTTTGCAGCCTATACAGTATTCATATAAAAAGGCTTTAATTTCTTTTCACCACACATGACAGTTATTGGAATTTTAGTGTCATGTTATTACGTAATATATTGAATGTCAAAAAACCCATCGCACGTAAGCGTTTACCAGTTTCGTTATATGCAACGTGCATAAAATTATGCACAACGTAGGTGACACAATAAAAGCTGCTTTACCATCTTGAGAAGCGCGATGTAAATGATCGCTGTGCGAAGAAAGCGATAGAATGAAGTATTTTATTTGTTTGCTTGGGGCTCGTTCGGTATTTGCGGCGGTTCGATATAATCGACTTACATTTCGTAGTTTTTATGTGATCTTTCATTGACACGAGACAAAACTAAGCAATGTACATCGATTCAAAGTAAATACGCAAACACCAAATAGCCATGTGCAGTGGCTCTGAATTCGCATAATAAATAATCCGAAAATGCCAATCATCAACCAATGTTTTGGCAAGTCGAAGCAACACGTGGCGATATCTTATCTATACTGATGTAATCGAGCAAAACATATTGTTTGCTAGATCTATATAGAATATCTAAATGCGCTAATCTCTGGAACCAACAGTCAGATTATAAAAATATGTATATATGTATATTATAACTACTACTACACTACCTGTTCTAACTTCTTATGCTGTAAGTCTTCCTTAAATGTAAAATAAAATAAATAAATAAATAAATAATAGGCAAATGAGGAAAAATTTAGGATATTCCGCAATATTGCAGCTGGTCAATAGACAATTTTCTTGCACATTGTTTACCTACCTAGCACATCTTTAGTAGGAAAGCAGTTACAAAATAATAACACGTCAGAGCTGTATTTTTTAGCATAATCACAAACAATGACAGCGCCGGCGCCGGGATTTTTTTTAGATTTTTTTAATTCCAAGAAAAGCGTAACCTTACTACTCTCTGTTTGCTCTAATAGTTCACAGGTAGAAAATACCATATGTCGTTAAGTCCACCATTTATACATAATTTTTGTAATTTTGGCAATAAAGTAAAATAAAATAAAAAGCGTCTAGCGTGTCATCCTAGTATAGGCTTTAACCGAGAAAACACGCATGGCGTTTCTATGTAACACGCCAGGTGTATATTTGTGTAACACGCCAGGCGAGTTTTTTTAAGCAACCTTTAATTTCGCGATCAAAACGATGTGGTGTACCATACCTGGCATCGGAGCTATGGCTGACATCCTCGAAGGGCTCGGAGGCGTCCTGTCCCGCCTGCTCCAGTAGCACTTCCTCGCCGCCCGGGTGCTGCGACAAAACGTACATGTTAGTACCAGGGCGTGCGGGTCGGCTGACTTTGCAACTTACTTGATAAGGAACAAAGGACGAGCGAAAACATAGAATGGTCAACGCTCAAAAAAATAAATTCAAATTTCCCAATAAAGGATGCAATAAGTGGCTCCTTTGCTAATTATTCGACGTCAAGATTTCCAAGTTTCCAGCCGCATCAAAGGCGTAAGGAATTTATTTGACAGCACATCTACGAGGACCGTAGTACAATACATCATCTGTATTCTGGCTATTTTATGGCGCCATTTGCTTGAGCAATATGTCAGTAGGCATGTAATTAACTTGAATTAACATTTCTTACGCAAGAATTCGTTTACCGAAACCACTTATAAAGTGCATATACTTTTTATTACAATCTGTTTAAAATTTTTATGAAAGTTTGCAAAAGTAGTAGCGATGTTTATTACCCATTCAATCACTGTGCAGATTTTGATGAAATTTAGTGCACGGGTAGAGTAAAACGTGGAGTAGCATAGGGTATTTTTTAATAATAAAGGGCACAGCTATATTACTTATATACATATTTATATAACAAAATGGTTAATAAAATTATTTAATAATATGCAGTTTCAAAGACAAACGGATAACCTTTGGCTCTGATTTGCGGGAATGGACGAGATTGTGGGTGAGTTGTATACAATCATTAAGTATATAACACTATTATATAATATGTGGCACTATGGTTATGATTATTTCACTTATGATTACAATAAATCACAAACACATAAGTAATTAGTAAAAATCAACCAAGCTGTCAAAATTATCAAAGCATGCTGCGTAGTTAAGTAGAGGTCAAATGGTGAGGCGATTTACTTATACATATTTATATAAACAAATATTGGTACAAACTTGACTGCTAACAGTGTTACAAAATATTATATTGTAGTTGGCTTTGAACGTTTACTGGCAGGCTCTCAACGTTTTAAAGTCAAAAGTTTTTGTATAAATATATTGGTTAAACTAAAAGGACATTTTTGGAAAAAAATATGATCTATTGAGTCACTGAGTGCACTTCATCAAAAAATTTGAGTGACAGTTGCGTGCGCCGGCGCAGCGGAGATACGGGGCAAATGGACCCACTTATTTTCGAGTCGGAATGACTATTTATTATGCGTAATGCGTAATACAGATTTTGCTTGATACCTACTCGTAAAAAGACAATCGACTTGGCTAGGTTACAATTTTTCCCGAAATTCCCAAGGCAGTAGAAACCGTAGCGAAGGTTAACCATACATCATTTATCTCGAGCACAAGATTACGATATTAGGCGAGACGATAGTATTGCGTAGAGTAGAGACTGTCGCGTCGCGTCTCGCGTGAGACACGCGACGTCGCGTCGCACAGAACCTCCTACGATTTCAATGAATCTAACAATAAAATCCTTGGAATGTTATCTACAGTTAGACACTTACTTAGAAAACCCATCCTAACGTCAAACATAGACTTGTCGAATCGAGCTTCGCTGTTTAACCGTGGAAAAATGGCGATTGCCTTGCCTCAAGGAGTACTTATATTACTGCTTATGTACCTACTCAAGGGACAAAAAGGCTTCGTTAAAGGTATTTTGGAACAAGTTTACGTTTTAAATCAAAGTTCTCGAAGATAAGGTTGACTGTCAGACAATGGTTTACTTTTATAAGTAATATAATTATTTCAAGTCAACAGCAAATCACGCTACCCAAGCAGTATACTATACAGGACAACACTGTAATACGATTAACTGGCAGAAAACAATACAATTCTCTTAGACATCCAATGCAATCGCAGAATGAATTTATTCATAAAGACTCCGTTAATAAAGACGGGAAGGGATCCTTGCCATTTCAGGAATGGGGTCGCGCGCGGAGGAATGTCCCTCCTTTCAGTGGATCATATACACGCCCCTCCTCCTTGCAGCAGTGGAAGTCTGTATGTATAGTTATGGACCGATATCGGTTAAGTTTGGAAATAAATAAAAGTATAGAAACCATCCCATCCCATAGAAATAAAAGAAAATATATATACATATGTATAGGTGACTCTGGACTGGACTACATGGTAGATACTATATTGATATGTCGGCGGTCTGCGACCCCGACGAGGGCAGCCCGCCGAGAGTTTAATGAGAAATTCCGGTACAAACGACCACAGAGAAAATATATGTATATTGGCAGTTTGGTCAGCTGCTCTGCAAACTTTTCTTTAAACTTCACGTAATTTCGGGATTCTCTAGCTAGCCTTTCCTATTAATTAATATGGTTTATTTATCATACACACAAAAAGCAACACTCGGAGTTAAAAAAAATTATGACGACAAAATATCGCATGTTATACGTCACCCCGTCACTCATTATAATTTGTATAGAATATGTAGAAGGCCTACCTACGCGCTACGTAGAGTGACGTAAAAGTAACATTCAAGCGTTTAAAATGGAAGGGCAAATGTAATATTATAAAAAAATCTATAAAGTACGTATTATTTACTTCACGAGAATACGGGGCAATAGGGGACGGACAACTTTTTTTTTTGATGCTCTTTTGAAACGTCTCACAATAATAGAATCATCCTTAAAAGAATTACATCAATAACCAAAGTATTTCCCAAGATATAGCAAAAACAATTCACATTTTTAAGCGATATTTGGGCGATACCAAAACGCCCCTAACTAAACGTGCATTCATATGACGTCACGCGTAGAAAATGGACTTTCCCAAAAAGTTTGAACTCTAATAAATTAGCTCTGGAGAATAAACTCGTGCTGAAAAGTCGCAAAATGTGTTTAATTAAATGTATTCTATCATAAAATTACATATTTTTAACAATTCTCATACCTTGGCCGGTCCCCTATTGTTTCAAAAAATCTCACTACAAAAGCTAGTGTTTGATAATAACTCAATGGGAAAATCATAGCCATAGGCTTCAAAAAGGTAAAACGGAACTTCTTACCGTTTTACCTTTTAGAAGCCATTTTCCTCACACAAGCATAAAATTAAGTCAATTGTTTTTTCAATGTTAATTAGCTGAGCATAAGGCAACAAAGGGTGAGCGATATCTGATCTGCTTTTGGTTAAAAGTCGGTCATTTAAACAAAGGCAATGGATGCCGCACCTAATCAGGCGTCACTTGTCCGTAAAGTCAACAGCACATGGACATACACAAATACATTGCAAATTGGCCGCTATTACCGCCGCATGGAGGTCTATGCAAGGTAACTTGACATGCAGCTTCATAACTATTTATCATCTGTGGTCGAGGTCCGTATTGCTTAGCAAATTTTTGTATAATTTTCATCATCGCCTGATGATGATGCTAAATATAGTTACTAGCTGTGCCCCAAGCCTTCGCTCCCATGGGAATTTCGGAATAAAAGTACCCTATGTGATATTCCAGGTTTCATACTAAGAACCTGTGTACCAAATTTAATTGAAATTCATCTGCAGTAGATTTTTCGTGATAGAAGGATTATGAAAGCAAATACATTGGTCAAGGTACAGAAAATGTACCTTTTGCAACAAGAACATCTTTTTAATTTATTATTTTAATTGAGCCTTCAGTCACCTAGTGATATTATGCCAGAATGGAACCTTGAGTTATAGGAGCTCTCATTTTGCAGCATCTGATAAATTGAAGGCTCACACTTAAATCTCAGCTCAAGAAAACTTGTTAACTAGTAATTTTTTTATCATGGTCTATGTTAGAAAACAATAGACAATAGATCAATCATTATATAATTTATAAAAAAAAAAAATAATTGCACTATGGATGGATTACTTGTTGATAAAAAAACAGGGACAAGGGATAAGAGTTTAGACATACTGTCATTATATAGATAATAAGTAAGTGAAATAATAGCCAATAGGGATTGGCAACAAAAACTTTAATAGTATGTTTGTTATGAGTAATAATTAGGTACCTAGTACAGTTTGGTATGTATTTACTTATTTTTCTGTTTAAGTCGACCTGTTACTCTTGGATTGTAAATTCTTACCATATTTTATCAAATTAGCTTTGGTAGCTTTCAAATTTTCTTTTTTTCTTGTCTTACCAGTCTACATTTATACTAACAATATGAAAAGGTAAGATTTATATTATTGTACTGAATAACTACTGGACCAGTTTCAAAAATTCTTTTGTTATACATATTCCAATGCTACATTGTATCTGAGTAACATGGCTATAGCCATGTGAAATATATTTCATGGCACCCATGTGAAGCCAGGACTAGTCAATTAGATTTCGGAAATTGTTATAAAACTAGTACATGTATGTTTAATGTTATGCATCTACATAAAAACCATTGAGATGAAATAGTAAAGAAAACCAAGTGATGATTATATTATCAATCGGTCATGCATGCCAAATAAGATCGGCATAGAGGGAAAAAAAACTACAAAGAAGGACTGTTTCATAATATGCTAAACTCAAGTTAAAAAGTACCTATTCTTCATGCATGATTTGTTATAAATAGTAATCTAACATATCAAAAAAATTAAACATACATCAAAACTCTTAATCACTAATTTTCCAATAGATATTTTTTTTTTGTAAACACTATTACATGTGAACACGACTCATCTTATATTGCATCATATTCTACCCATATTCCAAAGGTTCATAACTTGAAAGTCCATAATGTAATTACATCTCAAAAATTATTTTATGTAGGTACCTACCTAAACATTATGATCAGAAAATTTAATGGATTAGTTAAGTAAGGGTAATTTTTTACACGACTGATTTAATAAATGTAGGTAGTGATTAAAACATGGTGATTTGCGGTTTATCACAAAAATAAACTAAGCTAATTAAACATGATAAGGAGGTCATTACACCCTATAATGACCTGAATAGTAGGTTCTGTTGTTTAAATATTTTCTATAATCATGAATATAATAGGAACCATAGATTGCTTCGTATCTACTTTAGGAACACAAGTTAAAGTACATATTCAAAAATAAAGTTGATGTAAAAATCAATTTCAATAAAGCTGAGTTGGCAAATAACTTACCTCCTCCAGGAACTTGGTAACGTCATAAACGCCGTTGTGGATGATAAGGATCGCGTCATTGCGAGTGTTGCGAGCCTTCAGCTCCTCGCGGGTGAACAGTTTCACTTCATCTGCCATGTCTGTGTTGGGACCTGGTGATCTGACGACTGTCCTCGACCGCTGCCACGAGCGCACTCACTCGCTTCAGTCAGTCTCCAACTGCTCGTGGTATTCACGTGCGAAACAGTGACGTTTAACTTAACCGAACCGAACTTACTAAATGCATTAAGTTTTCGTCTGGGCAGTATCTTCTACAGTCAACGATATAAAATCTCTTAATCAATCAGAAAAATACTTTGAATCGTTTGTCGTTTCGCTTCGCTTTGCAACTTTGGACTTTTTGTTGTGTATGTAGAAAACTGTCATGTCATTGTCATATGAATAATGTCATATCATGTTGTCATGGTTCCGCTCCATTGCTCCAAGTCATAGAAATATATATATTTTTTTAATATAAGCTCCAAGTACACGTTGGGCTAACGCGCTAGGCTCGGCGAGTTCGTTCGTTGGAACAACAAAATGAAATGGGCGATTTTCTGACAGCTGAATTAAAAAAAACAGTATAAAAAAGTCTTAACAGATAGCGTTTTATGAAAGCCGAGTCGTATGACTGAACCCATATCACAGGGTGGGCGCTTCATAGAAACAGGGCGTCAAACATACCTACTACTACTACAAATGAAACATGAAACTGTATATCCGTGAACGAACACGTCAGTAAAGCTGGCCATTGACGATCAGTTTTTCGCATCAGTCTAGACGTAAAACTGTGGCATCACTCCAAATGGTTTTAGGCCTACTAGGATTCCCCACTCACTGGCGTCACTCCGGCTCTTCAGTTTTCGATCGGCCGGGCTGAAGGGGTGACCTATTATGGGCTTAAACAAGCTAATTATTAAAAAATAAAATAAAATTAAAACGTTTATTCGGATTTGTTATTGAAATGAGTATTTTGCGTAGCATATTTCTGAAAAAAATGTTAGTACAATTTTGGTATACCTATTTGAATTTTGCTTTTTAGTATTTTTTAGTATTGACCGGACAATTTTTTGGTATTTTGTAAAATTTTAAAACGGTCACACTGACTCACATAGCCTATGGCACTCGGAGGGATGCAAGAAATCTAAAAATATCTCACATCAAAATCTGTTAACCCGTTCAGGACTTATGGTGAAATAAAGAAACTTACATACATACATGAACCCTGAAAACATAACACTCCTTTTTTGGTCAGTTGTGTAAAAAAGAAATCAATTCAATCACGTCAATTTGTATCGCTAGAACCAAATGACTGGACGAAATAATTTAAGGATGGACGAAACGACATATTTCAAGCTTTTGAAACATATAACTCCACAATATATTGCTAAACAGGATACTAATATGAGAGAAGCTATTAGCCCTCATGAGAGATTGACTACCACTCTTCGTTAATTAGCATCGGGAATGAGTTACGAAGAATTAAAATTTCCAACTGCAATATCTCCATAGCGTCTAGGAGTCATCATTCCAGAAACACGCTCAATCACCGCGGGCGATGCGAGCGAACTGACGACATTGGAATGACCACAGAGCACATATGAAGTAGAGCTGTTCATAAGCTAGTAGACCTGTCCCCAGTCCACCAACTTGAGGCTTCTAACTATTTGCCACCAGACGTCACTATTGTCGCATTCGCGGAGTTCACTTCATAGTGTCAACACGTGCCGCAGATGTGTCGAAGTTACGCGAAATTTTAGATTGTGCTCATTAACAATGAAGTGCTGTATTGTGGGGTGTAAAAGTAACACACACAAAAAGGAATCACGCGATAAAAGTATATATTTTCACTCGTAAGTATTTTTACGTAATTATTCCCACAGCGGTGGATACGCGCCTGTCAGTACAGCCATCTAGTGAGTAATAGCAGAACTCAAGAGAATTAATAAAACAGTTTGCGAAAATAATTCTTTTTAATTTCTGTCTACGGTAAGTATACGTCCCCCGCTCCCCTCCCAATGCGGACACTGTCTTTCATATGTAAAATACCTATGCGCATCTCCTCTCCATACATACTTCGTGGGCGCGATGCGCCGTTGGATTTATGGTAGTCACGGAAAATTTCCGTGGCGCGTCGTCAGTTAAAACTCTGGAGTGATGATTGGACACTCACGATCAAATTTTGGAGTGACGCCACAGTTTTACGTCTGGACTGACGCGAAAACTGATCGTCAATGGCCAGCTTAACACGTCAATGCGTGCATTTTTATAGTCATAGCGTCCCAATACACACAAGAACGGGGGAGAAGTGCGGGGGGGGGGTGCCATATAGCGGGAGGGGCAGGGTGTTTCCTTTCTGTACGTAGTACTTAGGTATATTAATTCTGTGCCTATATGGTGCGCTTTTTTTGTCAACCAGAGGCAGAAAAAAATCACCTAACAATTTGACAGTTGCACAAATCACAATATTTGATGTTTTTGATATTTTTTAGATTTTTTTTTTTTAATTAGGTAAGTTTAAAAAAAAATGCCAATCCCGTGAATTTTTGCTTTGGACTTGCCTTTTACTTAAGCGCTTATCTTTGAAGTCATTTGGAACAATTTTTTTTTTAATTTTGTCTTGGATAATCCCTCATTTCATTCCCAACGTGTGAGCAGCACCACATACAAAACATTTGCCAAGCGCACTCGCCATTCGAAGCGCGTTGGCCAAACGTGTACAGGATACTCTGAAGTCATCTGGAATTAGACCTTGAAAAATAGTCATACTATCGATAGCCAATACAATAGTTTGCATGAGGGATTTTCCGAGACCCAAAAAAAAAAAAATAGTTCCAGATGAATTCATAGGTGGCGCTTAGTAAAAGGCGAGACCATGGACGATTAAAAAAAATAAAACCTAATAAAAAACATCTAAAAAGTATCAATATTGTGATTTGTGCAACAGTCAAACTGTTATGTGATTTTTTTTCTGCCTCCGGCTGACAATAAAAAGCGCACAATATAGTATAGGTAAAGCCATTATTACGACTCGGCTTTCAATAAAACGCCATCTGTTGAGACTTTTTTATACTGATTTTTTTTTCTTAATTTATTTAGCTGTCAGAAAAATCGCTCTATGATAAAATTGTAATATGAGTAAAATACAAACAGATGAACAAAACTACTTTATTTCAACAGACTTATCTCTAAAAAACATTTTGACAAAACTAAACTCTGATGGTGCCGGCCTCCTGAATCTCTTTCTGCTTGTGCGCTCCGTCACAGAACGGCCGGTTCTTTGTCTGCTTACAGTTGCACAGCCAGTAATCTTTTGTTTTCTCTACAGTAAACCTTATGGGCCTGAAATTATTCAATTTTAAAAAGTAAAGAAATATAAGAAAGAATCATAATCAGTTTTGGGTTTGGTCATAGTATCCTTATGGTTGAGAGGCTTATCATAATTTATCTGTAGACATTTCATTGTGATTCTATAAATAAATTATGATAAGCCTTCCCGTATTAGTAAATTGTAGGTACTTAGTTAGTTAACACACACACACACACATATATACATTTAAGACAAGACTAAAATTGTAGCTGTTGGTCTTCCTATAAAATTAAATAAGTCACTCAATTTATATTATAAGTACCTAGGTACTACAAACCTTTGTGTTATTTTTAAGAATATGTCCTTGTGGGTGCCATCGCATAGTGGTTGTGACTTGGAGCGACCGCAGAGGCACCAGTGATATGTCTTTCCAGCCTCTAAGACCAGCTTGAACGGCTTTTTGTCGTAAACGATTCCATTGTCCTTTTGTTCGGTAGCAGAGTACACTGTGGCTAAAGGATTCTTTGGTATCTCCGGTTTAGGCGGTTTGGTCACGTAGTTAGCCTAAAATTATGATATAGATAGAACATTAATATATTATCTTGCTCATAACCCCTAAGTTTGTTAGGTTATTGATAACATAGAAAGATGACGACTTACTACAGTTCCTGTGTTTTTGAAAACAGTGCCTATACGTAACTTGTGAAGCATTATTATGGATATTTGATTGCAATTTTTTTATTTTATTTCTGCATTTATTTTTGATCTTTCAGCTCTTCTACAATATGTAGGTACAATCAATTGTACTTATAACTTATTTTTGATTTTTCTTTCATCTAACTTAATTATTTTCCCGGCTAGAATTTGACATTTTTAATAAAATCAACGTAACGTCAAAAAAAAATCTAATGTCAGCTGTGCGTTGTCTATGGGTGCTGCTGGGTGGATCCATCCGTGGATTGGATATTCTTTTCTTTCTTTCTCAGTTATTTTGTTTTGAAAGGTTATGAAAATGAATTAATTTCTAAAAATTTTATATTAGGGCGAGAAGATGATCTTAGATGATTTAAGGAATGTCTAGAATTAGGGCATTGAAGCCAAAGTGCAAAAAGAAGTTTTACAGACTCGAGCACACGAAAGCAACATCGTAACCATCAAAAAGAAAATGAAGATCAGTCTTCCAAGTCAAAAGATGAAGTGGAAAGTAAGTTACTACTGCGGTTATTATTTTTTTCGTAATCTAAATATATAATAGTTGTGTAATGTGGGAAAATCATGATACCACAAAAAATTACAATTTTTTTTAGAGGTTATGATGTTTTATTTAACTCTAATAATCATCACTGTCAATGCTATTGCAGGGCAGCAAATCCAAGAGCTGCTGCACAAGTTACCAAAGCTGGACAAGATATTCGAGGTGCACCGTAAAATAGGCGAAGGTACATTCAGCTCTGTGTACCTGGGATCGCTGCGGCAGCACGCGGGGCTCGCGGCGGCCGACAAGCGATGGTTCGCTATTAAGCACCTGGTGCCGACCGCGCACCCCGCTCGGATCGAGCATGAACTGCGGTGCTTGCAAGATATGGGGTAGGTTGCATCATTTTGTAAGCAATACCAATAAGCATTAATGTTAGGGCACTTCAAGATGGTGGCTGCGAAGATATCAGTATTTTATCTTCGCAGGCACCATCTTGTAGCTCTGGATCTACATCAGTACATTATCTGTCAGGTAGTAGGGTTCATTTGTGTTGTTACTTGCGATGGCAAGTATTAATATTATGACACTATAAATTTATTTGGGTTGCATTTAATATCATTCTGTAAATTCATAATTTGTCATTGAGATATTGTGAATATTATCTGCCTTGTAAGTACCTACCTTCCTAACTTGGTCTCATCTGTTGCAGGGGCCAAGACAATGTGATTGGAGTAGACCTGTGTTTGCGTAATTTTGACACCATAGTTTTTATAATGCCATATATACCTCATAGAAAATTTTCAGTAAGTATAATACCATAATTTATTTTTATCATGTAAACATAAGTACACCATGTAGTTTCTGAAAAGATAAAGAAGATGAAACAGGCTTCTTACTATTAACCAAAGTAGGTGCAAGGACCAATCGCTTTTTTGGTGCGTGCACTGGCGTCCTCAACTAGGAAATCCATTTAAACAATTTAAATTTGTATATTGTGACTTCAGCTGGATCGCACTTACACCTATAGTAGTATAGTAGTGCTACTACTTATAGCTTGCAGCTGAAAATTGATGTGTCTCAAAGTAATATTACTACTGAGTTGTGGAACTTTTATTATAACATACACTTTATACTTTTTTATTTTGTATGTGTGATTGTGACAAAACATAAATGTCTAACAATAACCCAGGAGTACGTGGGCGACATGGACGCGGAGGAGCTGCGGCGGTACATGCGCGCTCTGATGGTGGCGCTGCGCCGCGTGCACTCGTTCGGCGTCATCCACCGCGACGTCAAGCCCAGCAACTTCCTCTACGACAGGGAAAACCAAAGGTGGGAGCTTTATTTTGTTTATAACGTAGAGCCGCTAACCGCAAGTGCCACAAATTACGATAGAGAGAGACGAGTGGAAGAAAAAGGGGGAGGCCTTTGCCTAGCAGTGAGATAACTTACAAGCACGCAACTTGCAAGCAAAAGCTATTAATAAGCATGTGTGTGCTAAGCTTTTTCAAATAAAATTTTCATTCATTCATTAAGACACAAAACCCACAGGCTAGTAAAAAACTTTTTTACTACATGTTTTGGAATGCGAGCACCAGACGAGTGATTTGTCCTCTTATACTGAGACCATTTCACCCTGAAAGGTGCATGTTACTCGGCCATTGTTTAGCATGCTCAGGCAGTCAGTGTCCACTTCTTTAACCGCCTCCGCTTTCAGTGTGTGGCGGCTTGTAAGTAACACCTTGAGCAATTGCAGAGTAATTCTTTTCAGAGCACCAATATATCTTTCATACATATAAAATTAAAAAAAATTGTAATGATTAGTGTTAGTGAGTGCAATTTTTTTATGGCAATAATAAGCTTTGTTTACATTTGTTTTCAGAATTGGTAGCATTTTCTGTAATTTTAAGTAATGACTAGTTTCCAAACTTGATTAAATTTCATTATCTTTTAGGACTAGTTGGTAATGCAAGATTTTACTACACTTTTTTTCAGCAAATTTTATGATATGTTTCAATGCAACTGCACGCATTTGCGAATGTCGAAGCATGCAAAAATAAATCCACAATCTTATACTTATCAAGTGTGTTTATAAGAATAATGTCAGATTCAAGTTGGCCAAAGCTCTGACATGGTTTTACGTGTTGTCTATTGGAGAAGGATACCAGGTGGTCGCAACTCCAAAGGAAAAAACTGATCTATGAAACAGGGTAGCGTTTTGATGGCCGACTATTTCCATCTCATTCATACCTGCAGTTCCTCACATAAGTGTATCTCTATTGGTACCTTTGTTTTAACATTTGTATCGGACACTTTTTGTATGGGAGTCCCACGTAGATATTGTCTTTGCCAGATACCTGCTGGTGGACTTCGGTCTGGCGCAGCGCCTGCTGGCGCCCCCCGCGCCCCGCGCGCCGCCCCCCGCGCACTGCAACGGCACGCGCAAGCGCACCAGGACAGAGGTACCATGTGCCACTTTATTATTACTTGCATTCATCATACTTTTCAAACTTAGCCATTCACCCTCTTATAAAGTTCGTTTAGGTCTCCCGGAAGAGTACCTAGCTAGATTAGTGAACACTCAACTAAGATTTCATTCTTTTAAAATATGTTAAAGCAACCAGGGTTATAACAAAATAATATAGCATTTTTCACACAAAAATTTACTTCTTCTGCATCATTCAGTTAAGCTCCACATGTCTGCATCGGATGCATCAAACGGATTGTAGTATTCTTTGTTTAGAAAGTCACAGCATCCATGTCATGTGAATGATGCAGAGAAGTTAAAAAATAAAATAATTGTTAGGAGGAGTCCCCTTGCGAGGCCAAGCGACTGGCGCTGGACCTGTCGATGGGCGCGCGCGGCGCGGCGCACGCGCAGCCGCCGCCGCTCGCTGCTGACAAGGTGAGTGGCTGGCTTTAGTGGCCTGAGTTGCAACACTTGTAAACGCTAAATGTAAACAATTTCTTTGGAAAGTTGCGTTGCTAAACCAGAGCTTTAACTATGAATGTTTGCCTGAAGTGTGGGCATTATCGTGACTCCAGCTCTTTTCTTACAAAATTTTGTAAATATGTTAACCAATAATAGTTTATTAAACATCCTGACCGTTATTCGAAGCCTAATAATAAAGAGTGAGATAGATGCCATCGTTTCCTTCCGTTTTCTATCCCTTTCTAGCTCCGTTTGCTATCTCTTTCGCACAGTCCACCACCACCGGCAGTAAGCGCCTATGGTTTTGCGCGCTCAGATTTCGTCATTGACGTCGTTGTTCCCGTTCCGTGAACACACTGCCTGAACCCTGTGCCATATCTGGTTGGTCATAGTTAGTCAATTATTATTTGTAATTTACAAAAATATATTTATATCAGGTATGTGTATCCCTTTTTAAATTATTTAACTTATATTTCTAATAAACTTTATTACTTGGCGGTAGATGAAATATTTGAAATCGTTCGGTTAGTTTCGACATGTCTCAACGTGAAAACGAGCGTAAAATTTTCTAACGGTGTTACCGTTCGGTTCAATTTAGTTTAAATTATAACGGTAAGCTGAGCAATCGTTTGATTAGCTCGACATGTCTCAACGTGAAACCGAGTGTACAATTTTCTAACGTTAGTGTTATCGTTCGGTTCGATTTAGTTTAAATTGTAACGTTAAGCTGAACACATTCTCTTTTTCTTTAGAAATATTTTTAGTGAGTTTGGTTAATTGTTTTTAGCTCCGTTATGAGTGATTCGAATAGAAATGTGCCAAAGGCTGTGAATCGTGATATTTCTAAGCGATCGAGGAAGAGAAGGCGGCGTGATAGTTCGAGTTCGAGTTCCAGCAGTTCCAGTTCGAGTAGCAGCAGCAGCGCGTCGAGGAGCCCCGTTCGTAAACGTATTCGTAATTCCGATCATAAATTAGATAAATTGATTGCTGAAGTGTCTAGAATCAAAAGCCGTTTAGATTCAAATAGATATGACGGAGGTGGGAGTTATCAAGAAGACGATGACTATATCAACGATAATGTTAGTCGCAGTCTATACAACAGTAAGTGTGTTTCAAACGCTGATGTACCGCCTATTTCTTTATCTATCGGTACCACCCTAAAAGATCCGGATGTACCTAAAACGCCGCAAGGCTATTTAGAACTTTTAAATTCGATCCAACGATTCGACGATCCTGACTGGAGGAACGTTAGATATTCGGACGTGCAAAAACGTTACCGTCACACGCCAGGCTTTACAGAGTTGGAGGCTAATAATAGAGATTTAGCTAACGCCGACAAGGCGTTTGCTTCCCTGAGCTTCGCTCTTGTTAAACAAAAGGATCAGCTGGAAAACGACCTGCGCGGTTTTTTGACTTGGGCTAAAGAAGTCTCGAACCCATGTTATGATGAGATATATTCAAAAATTCAGGATATTTTTGTAGCCGGAGATTTTTCAAAAATTAGTAATGACGCTCTTCAGATGGTCTGCGGCCATAGAGCAGAAATAATACAACAACGCAGAGAAACAATACTGGCGTCTGTTAAAGACCCTCTTCATAAAGCCCTGTTCCGCAAAATACCGCCATCCTGCAACACTCTTTTTGAAAGTGAGAAATTTACATCTGTATTAGAAAAAGCGGGCGGTGTTCGCAAGGTGTTTTGGACTCGTGAAAAGGATCGCGCGTCTGCAACGCAGCCCGATCAATCCTCGTCTGCTCAGCGGAATCCTTCCATACAGACATCTAAAAAGACTGAAAACAAAAACAATTATCATTCTTATGCACCTAAAGCTAGTAGTAGCAATAATTATGGTCATCACAACAAGACATTTCGTGGCCGAGGCGGTAAGCATACCAACAATCGACGGGAGAACGAAAACCGCAACACACGCAAGTACTCTCCCTCGTCCCACCGGGACAGGAGAGGTCGTAAGACAGGAAGTCGTTGACTCACCGAGTCCCTTCCAAGCCAACCAAGTTCAAAAATGTTTACACCAGAGGGAGGTAAATGGTAGCACCAGAATTTATTCTCAAAATTATTTCAGGCTACCGTACCCCTTTTTACAAAACCTCCCGCTCCGCCACAAAGGCCGGCACATAACTCCGCCAACGGCGGAATTGAGCGAACTCAATATGAAAATGAAATCGGAAGGAGTTTTGTCAGTGGTTCCCACGATTTCAACAAGTTTCTGTCTTCCGTATGTTTCTAGTTCCCAAAAACGATGGAACAACGAGGCCTATCTTCATCCTGTAGTTCCTCATTTATTATATCTACACAAGTCTCATAAAGATTCACAAGTTTCCCGATTTCCTACAACGAAACGATTGGATGATAAAAACAGATTTTTGCTAGGCGTACTTTCATCTGCCAAAGGACCCTCAAATCCTGAGGAAGCAAGTATCAGAGATTTCAAGCTCCCCTAAGACCCTTAGGGTGGTCAGTGAACGACAAATTGGTGTTGATTCCATGCCAAAAAGTGCAATATCTGGGAATATTGTGGAATACACTGAACAACCGACGAGCTTTCCCACAGAACAAATGTCTGAAATTGAGATGCATGATCAACGATCTCCTCAAAACCAAAGTAGCCAGCGTCAAGCAGTTGCAAAGCTTAGTGGGATTGTTGAATTTTGCCAGTATAGCGATATCGCGTGGGAGATTGAAGTTCCGCCGCCTCAGCCACGTCAAAAACTGCTCACGGATTCACTTTCCTCACCCGTCACATTACATAGTGACCGAAGCGTCAGGGACTCGGTCAGTCCTGGAGAAGGAATTTCACTGCAATTACAAAGAGCTCCTCACTCTGCTCAAAATATTAGGAGAGCTTGGTCAGAGTCTCCGCAACACAGCCGTGCATTTGCAGTGCGACAACAAAACTGCAGTTTCTTATCTCCGAAACCAGGGGGGGACCAAGTCCCGGCGGTTACTGGACCCGACCCACAAAATATTGGGACTAAGCCCCACTGTACACCACATGCTTGGATTGTACAAAATCGAAGCAGATCGGATATCCCGGTTTCAGGCTATTCCCGAATGAAACCTACTACCTCGAGCCATACATATGATTTTTACAAAATGGGGGACACCAACAATAAACTTGTTGACATCTCATATCCAGGTAGTTCCAAAGTACTGCAGTCTGGGCCATCAAAACAAGCAGGCCGAAAGGATCTTACTGCACATGAACTCGTTCCGGGGCACGCACTTGATTGTGGCACCGAGATGGGAGCGAGTGTTTTGGAGGGCAAACCTAAAGACAAGAACCAAAGATCCACCATGGACAATAAAAATTCTTCCAGAAGTTCTGATGAATGCATCGACCGGAGTAACCCCCGCGAAGGTGTTGGAGATGTGCCTGGAAGTTTGGAGATGTGGGGGTGGCGTGACCACCTCAAGGATTGGTCTGACCAGGAGCGTTCCTTACTTCTCGGAAGCTGGAGACCTTCGACTATTAAATCTTATAAGCCGGCATGGACCAGATGGTGTCGTTGGGCTCAAACAAACGAGACTTCTATAACACAACCAAGTGGGGCCCAACTTGCAAAATTTTTAGCGTTTCTTCATCAGCAGGAAGGCCTTTCGTATAGCACTATTTTGTGTCACAAGTCCGTAGTATCTACGCTATGCGATCCAGAATCTTGCGACCGTTTAAGTGCACACCCATTAGTTAAGCGTATTTTAAAGTCCATCTCTTTAGCTAAGCCTAAAGATTCGAAACCTCCTATTTGGAATGTTGAATTAGTAATAAATCATTTATCACGTATAAATACAGATACAGATAATTTATATGTTATCACTAAATGCACAGCTTGCATTTTGTTGCTTTGTTCAGGTCGACGCGTACACGACTTGACTTTGCTTCGTGTTAATTCTAATAATTGTATAATAGCCGATAATTCAATAACTTTAATACCAATATTTGGTTCCAAGACTGATTCCGCAGATTATCGCCAGTCAGGTTGGCAATTGAAATGTAATCAAAGCAATAAAAGTCTAGATCCTGTTCTCTGGATAAAAAGGTTGATTGATATTGGCCGTGAAAGGCGAAATCTCGCTAATTGTGATAATTTGTTTGTGTCAACTCGCGGGCAACCCAAACCCGCTACACGGTGTATCATAGCTGGCTGGGTAATGCATATATTACGTGAATCAGGCGTTGAAGCTTCGGCTGGAAGCTTTAGAGCAGCAGTCGCATCTAGGAGCTGGCTAGATAATGCTCCTCTGGAAAATATTTTAGAAAGAGGTAACTGGAAATCGGCGAAAACCTTTCAGAAATGTTACTGTCGAAAAGTACTGGATGCGCCTGCTAGCTCTACTAGCTCAGTAACGCAATTATTTAAACCAGTTTAGTGTAATCTTTTTGTTAAATATTGATATATTTTTTGTTTTGGTTAAAATAAAATTATGATTTTTCTTTAACTTCATCTTTAATGTCTGACGATATGTTCAACATTACACTTGCTTTCTTTACTTAAAATTAGTAAATTTCGACTTTATGGAATAATGATACCTATTTGCTTTTCATGTAATAGTTTTCATACAGGACATACATTTTGTTTCGTTGATGTATCACTACACAGGCCAGTAGTCACATTGACGTCTTCCACCACCACCAGGCGATAACAAACACGTCTCACTCTTTATTATTAGGCTTCGAATAACGGTCAGGATGTTTAATTAAGACGTTTTACCTGAAAATAAAACGTGTATTAAACATACTTACCTTATTCGAAGCCTAATAAGTTTACTTCTGCCTGGTGGCACAACGACGTAATGACGAAATCTGAGCGCGCAAAACCATAGGCGCTTACTGCCGGTGGTGGTGGACTGTGCGAAAGAGATAGCAAACGGAGCTAGAAAGGGATAGAAAACGGAAGGAAACGATGGCATCTATCTCACTCTTTATTATTAGGCTTCGAATAAGGTAAGTATGTTTAATACACGTTTTATTTTCAGGTAAAACGTCTTAATTTTTAGTGAAAAAATACCCATTTGTTTGATATGTTTAAAGTTGTTTCTAAAATATTCTGTACATACACATGGTCCTATCTATTTCAATATTAATTTCCGCCCGATGTGGCAGTGTGGATTAAATTTTTTGAAAACCTAGATATAATGACTAATTTGTGCGGAGAGTGCACATATTTTGTTTCTTTTTTTTGCGCTCAGATCGGCATGGATGGGAAGTGGAACAAAAGTGAGTATTAGTCATTTTACTCAAAAATGCATGTAATGTGGTCATTATTTTGAAAACTTTGTTTAAGCAAAGTCGACCTTGCCGTTCTGTTTTCAAATAGCGGCCGACAAAGTTTTGCTGGCCGTTTAACAGGCCGGCAAAACATTGCCGGCCGCCATTTTAAAAATCGAATGCAAAAAGATTTTATAACACAGCTGTTTGTATTTTATAGAGATAGCATAGAGAGAGGTACAAAAAGATTTTATTCCATATTTGGCTGTATAATTCCAACTACCATTGCTTAAAAAAAAACAAAGAAGTAACAAAAGCGCGGTTCAGCGAAAATTTTGTTTTTATTTAGTGACTTTTTGGCTAAAAATGAGCTCTCAAAGCGAAAATTCTTCCGATTCATTGTGTTTAACACCGCCAGACATTAAATATGAAGCTAAATTAGTGGTTGAAAATTGGATACCGCGAAACTCAAGGGGAAAATATAAGCTTACATATGAAAAATTTGTGCATCAATCCGGGAAAGTCAGTGTTGAATTTTAGTAACTGTACTTTTCATAATTGTCATTTTAATTAAATTTCAAGTTGATTAATATATTTTTATTTAAATTACTTGCTGGTTTTATTTAGATTTGGTACTTGCATTTTTGAGTAAAGCACTATACAAGCCTTGGCCCACAATGACTGCTTCGCTGGTCACGCAATGATTGCCTCGCGCTAGCCTAGCTCTGCTCTAGGCCTTCCAGCTTGGTCATCGTTGCAGCCCTTGCTGTCCTCGCTGTGTCGGCCTCGACCTACGGTCTCGGCCTTTATCTCAGCTCGTCCATCAAGTGCTGCACGCTGACCGCGCTGTGTCGGCCTGGAGCTGCGCTACGCTGCGCTCTCGGCCATCATCAGCGCGACCAGCAAAGTTAGGTCATTATAGGCCGCGGCAGTAATGTACTATTAAATTAAATTCGGAAGGAATGATGTTTGTTAACAGCAGTTTTGATCTGAGAACGAAAAGGCGTTTAGATAAGAGTGATGAGATTAGTAGTAACCCAGGTGTAAATGAAGATTAAACGCGCAGTTTGTGTTAAATATTTAAATATTAACCATATTTGCTAGTACTCTAAAGTTTAGAATAGCAAACAGCATACGACTCGAATTAGTGGACCGATTTTGTTGCGATTTTTTATAGCTAGCTAAGAAGCTGGTTTAGTGTCGTCATGGTGGCTCTTAGCAGTGCTGAGTGTGTGCCGTTGAGTCAAAGTCGCCCTTAGTGCATAGGGATACCTTTAGAATTTTCTTTTCAAGATGTACATACTGGTATAATCCTTTTTTGCGACATTTCCCTTTGTTTCCGATTAAGCTTTTAGCTAGGGTAACTTACCGTGTCATTTTGGAAATAATGGAAAGATAAATGTAACCAATATGTAAAGTGTGTGTATTGTCACCGCAGACGGCGTCCCGCCCGGGCGTGGAGGTGCGGTGCGCGTGCGCAGGCGTGGGCGGCGTGTGCGCGCGCTGCGCGGCGCTGGCCGGGGCACGCGCCCCGCGCGCGGGCACGCAGGGCTTCCGGCCGCCCGAGGTGCTGCTCAAGTGTGTGCAGCAGACCACCGCCGTGGACATGTGGGCCAGCGGGGTCGTGCTGGCCAGCGTACTCACCAACAGGTACACGCAGGGCTTCCGGCCGCCCGAGGTGCTGCTCAAGTGTGTGCAGCAGACCACCGCCGTGGACATGTGGGCCAGCGGGGTCGTGCTGGCCAGCGTACTCACCAACAGGTACACGCAGGGCTTCCGGCCGCCCGAGGTGCTGCTCAAGTGTGTGCAGCAGACCACCGCCGTGGACATGTGGGCCAGCGGGGTCGTGCTGGCCAGCGTACTCACCAACAGGTACAGTCACTATTAGTGATGTGCCGCCGTGAAATTTTCTGATGCCGAAAAATTTCTTTCCTTGAAAATTTCCGAAAATTCTCAGAAATTTCTCAAGTTTGAGAATGTTTCCAAGAAACTTTCCGTTGTTGTCCATTCTGTGGCCTAATTTTGTATTCAAAGTCGCTGCGACATCGTAGCAATGTTTGAACGGTGAGACACTGTCATACTTTTAACTATTTGTCGCACCGCTCACACACTGCAAGTCGTCACGATGTTGCATCGCAACAACTTTTAATACGAGAATAAGGTCATTGAACTTTGTCACAAGTCGCGTCGCAGTAGCAGATTTTAGGTGTCAACGGACGCTACAATGCGGGAAGAAATGTCACTCTCAAAAAGTCGTATAGCAAGTGGAATATGTTTTTTTTTTCCTTTGTAATGATCTCTTTAGTGGCAATTACGATACAATATGATACGATATATGAAATACGAGTCGTCTAACATCAGCTTGTGGACGCCTGTAACGACCGAAAGAGATGTCACGTGCTAAAATAAATTTCATGTAATTTATTTAAATTGATGTATTGTAGGTACCCGTTCTTCCGCGCGGGAGACGACATCGCGGCTCTGGCTGAGCTGGCTGACTTGCTGGGCACGCAGGCGCTGCAGCGGGCCGCCACTAGCTTAGGTTCGTTTACATACTATGAATAAAAATATAAACTGATTGATATATAAATGTAAAGACGGAACCGTTGAATGTAGAAACTCGACATTTTGTAGAGATGGTAGCGTGAGTACTTAAAATTAAATTTTGGAAATCTTACTTCTAAAAAAAAATAAAAAAGGAAATTCACGGGAGCAAAACCGAGGTCAAAAGCTAGTAATATTAGGTGTAAGTGTAATTTACATTACAATAGGGCAGATGTTAAAATTCTGCAAAGTAACAGGTAGATTCAGTGGGTCGTCACCAACGTGAGTTACCAGGTAACTCAAAACCCTATACGGGTCTCGGGGAATTGGGTGAAATGGTCCCAGCTTAATTGGACTGATCACTCGTCTGGTGCTTGCGCTGGCGTCCCCATATAGTAAACTAGCTGTCGCCCGCGGCTTCGCCCGCGTGAGTTTCGCTTAGATCAGCGGTTCCCAAACTTATTTTGTCTACTGCCCACTTTGAGAATAAATATTTTTTTAGCGCCCCCATTTTTTCACCTTTTTAAAAACCACTATAACTTCAAATTAAATTAATTAATTATTGTGACCTTATCTCATTCGACGCTCAATCGTACTCAACAAGTCCGAACAAGTATTCAATGAACCAGCAAACTGATACAGGAATGCACAATTCGGGTTATTTAACAAAAACTTGTTAAAACATGATAGATATCTACCGAGTACTAATAACTATTAAAATGCGAAAGTGTATCTGTTGCCTTTTTATTTGTTTGTTTGTGTCTACTTTCATTACGAAACGGAGCGACCGATTGACATGATTGTATATACAATAAAATAGGACAGATATATGAACTACGCGGAGAAAAATATAGAACCGAGTTTGAGCAATCTTTTAATTCATATTAGTTGATGTTCACAAGTTGTTGTTGAAAATCGAGAGCTCTTGCAGTCGTTGTTTAAGAGGCCTCCTAGCTAAATAAAGCTCCTAGCAAAAAAAAAAACATTTTCTTTCTAGGGTCTCTTACCGCCCCCTTGAGACCTGCAGCGCCCACAAGGGGGCGTTATCGCCCACTTTGGGAACCTTCTGGCTTAGATGAAAAATCTCTCTTGGAGCTTTTCATCAGATGTTCCAGATCTTCAATTTTTATACGTCAGCAGAAAATGCTCATCAGGTTGAACGATTTTTGCTAAGGCGCCATTTCCATATATGTTATAGTGTAGCTGGTCTCTTGGAGCTTTTCATCAGATGTTCCAGATCTTCAATTTTTATACGTTGGCAGAAAATGCTCATCAGGTTAAACGATTTTTGTTAAGACACCATTTCCATATTACTTATAGTTTAGCTGTTCCGTTATGGTTCTTCATCAGGTGTTCCAGTTTTCAAAATGAATTATAGCCTATATTTTGCCCAGGCTTAATAGCTATACAACAAAAAAAGTTTCATTCAAATCCGTCCAGTAGTTTTTGCGTGAAACGCGTACATACATACAGACAGACAGACAGACAGACAGACAGACAAGAAATTCCAAAAAAATTTTTTTGCTTTCTATTGTTCTTTTTAGGTCTTCCTCTATCCATTTCAGTCAAAAATATTAAATGTACAGACAAAATATTTTTACTGTTTTATTATATGTATAGATAATAATTATAATAAAAGTATAATTTTAAATCTTACATGAAAAGTGCCTGTGAATGTCTAATTTCTGAATGGACATGTAAAGTTAACTTAAGTGTCCCCCTCCCCCCAGGCCGTCGACTGGTGATGTCATCGTCTCGTCGCGGCGTGTGCCTGCGCAAGCTGTGCGCGCGCCTGCGCGGCGCCGCCCCGCCCCCCGCCGCCCCCGCCGCCTGCCCCTCCCCCGCCCCCGCCCCCGCCTGCCCGCGCTGCCAGCAGCCTGCGTCCGCCTGTCTGTGTCAGGATGACGAACAGGTGAATTCGATGGGTGTTATTTCCGTTAAAAACTTATTTTTTTCTCTGGCATATTAGGCGACCAAGACTGTTTCATGAGTTTCTTTCGGCATTTCTTCTCAGCAGTGGTCGTTCCGAAATGCTAGTAGTTTGTAGCTTTGAAACATAATATATTATGATTAAATAATTAGTTATCGACGTGAAAAAGAGCCTTCTTTGAAGGCCAAGTTTCAACAAAAAAATTTGACTTTGACTCTAAATTATAAAATTATTCTATTCTTATGTTCCACTGTTAGAAAACGACCTTTTCTATTTTCCTCTATGTATGTCTATCTTTGGTCTTTTTTTTTCCATTCTTTGTCAAACGCTCTTCGTCCATCTCGTCTTTGGCCTTCCTCTTTTTCTCCTTGTTGGTTAAAATTTGAGTTCATCTCCAGGGTGCATGCAAACGTGACTTGCTCAGTCCCCAAAAATTTATTTTACAAAAATTAATAACACCTATTTTGAACACTCACGTAGCAAAATTAACATGCGGGGTTAAGATCTGCGAAACATTATTTACTCAAAAATGCATGTAATGTGGTCATTATTTTGAAAACTTTGTTTAAGCAAAGTCGACCTTGCCGTTCTGTTTTCAAATAGCGGCCGACAAAGTTTTGCTGGCCGCTCTAACCGCCATTTTAAAAATCGAATGCAAAAAGATTTTATAACACAGCTGTTTGTATTTTATAGAGATAGCATAGAGAGAGGTACAAAAAGATTTTATTCCATATTTGGCTGTATAGTTCCAACTACCATTGCTTAAAAAAAACAAAGAAGTAACAAAAGCGCGGTTCAGCGAAAATTTTGTTTTTATTTAGTGACTTTTTGGCTAAAAATGAGCTCTCAAAGCGAAAATTCTTCCGATTCATTGTGTTTAACACCGCCAGACATTAAATATGAAGCTAAATTAGTGGTTGAAAATTGGATACCGCGAAACTCAAGGGGAAAATATAAGCTTACATATGAAAAATTTGTGCATCAATCCGGGAAAGTCGGTGTTGAATTTTAGTAACTGTACTTTTCATAATTGTCATTTTAATTAAATTTCTAGTTGATTAATAATATTTTTATTTAAATTACTTGCTGGTTTTATTTAGATTTGGTACTTGCATTTTTGAGTAAAGCACTATACAAGCCTTGGCCCACAATGACTGCTTCGCTGGTCACGCTATGATTGCCTCGCGCTAGCCTAGCTACGCTCTAGGCCTTCCAGCTTGGCCATCGTAGCAGCCCTTGCTGTCCTCGCTGTGTCGGCCTCGACCTCCGGTCTCGGCCGACATCTCAGCTCGTCCATCAAGTGCTGCACGCTGACCGCGCTGTGTCGGCCGCCAGCGTAGCTCTCGGCCATCATCAGCGCGACCAGCAAAGTAGTCATTATAGGTCGCGGCAGTAATGTACTATTATAGTTTTAATTTTGTTTTTACTACTCGTATTTTGGATTTTGTGTGCATCTCAGATGCAGTAAAGTTCTAAAGTACTCTCATATAAAAAAAAATTGATATGGTGAAAAAATTCCATGCGAGCAGAACTTGAATCCGCGACCAGCATGAAGCGCAATTAATAAATAAATAATAAATATATACAAACAAATCACACAGATTGAGTTAGCCCCAAAGTAAGTTCGAGACTTGTGTTACGGGATACTAACTCAACGATACTATATTTTATAACAAATACATATATAGATAAACATCCAAGACCCGGGTCAATCTGAAAAAGATCATTTTCCATCTTGACCCGTCCGGGGATCGAACCCGGGACCTCCGGTGTGGCAGTCCGGCGTGATGACCGTTGGGCCACGGAGGTAGGCAATTTTCGCACCATATCTAATGTTTTATATGAGAGTATTTTTTTATATTTAAAGTCGATAAACAGCAATTAATTAAGTTGTCATGTCCCCCCAGCCGGACCCCTCTCGCATAACGGCGGGGTTCCCGGAGAGCGCGTTCTGTCTGGCGGCGCGGCTGCTGGAGCCCGACCCGCGCCGCCGCATCTCCGCGGACGACGCGCTGCGACATCCCTTCCTGGCCGGGGCGTAGCCATGTGCCGCTGAAACATCTCCTGTTTCCGAAAAATCTCGAGTTTTAAAAAAAAGTTTCCGTTAGCCATGTGCCGCCGATTCATACAGTTTCCGGAAATTTCTAAAGTTCCCAAAATTCTCAGAATTATATCGAGTTTTCAGAAATATTTCCAAGAAACTTTCTGCCTTTCTTTGAAAATTTCGGGAACAGCACATGACTAGCCACGTGACGCCGGGTTCCCGGAGTGTTCCTTCCTCGCCGGGACATACCTTTATAACGCATGCACTATTATCACCCAATTTACACTAATGTATTTTTTATTATTATCAACTGACGTATAGTCTAGAGGGGATACGCAAAGGTCGATGCAGAGCACACGCGGTTAACAAACCCGTTGCCATGCTGCACAATGTCAAAAATCTTATTCAACAGTACTTTTTTTATTTTTTTCAACTTTTTTATTGTTTTAGCAAGTGTCTTTCTTAACCTTGACATTGGAAAAATCATTGGCCGAACGATGGAGCATACTAAAAAGTGAAGTGAAGGATGGTGGTACTGTTTACAGTGCGACAAGGATCTTTTTGCACGTGGTAGAAAACGGAACTAATGTCTAAACTGTTAAAATTTCTTATTTAAAACGTAGGTGGCGCCCTCACTAACGTGCAAAAAGATCCTTGTTGCACTGTATAACGTAATGATTTTCTTCATCTATTGTACTTGAGATAAAATTACAGTTATTCTCTATTTTTGATGGGAAAGGAACTACCAATGCTTTATAAAGGTTCAATGGGTTATGTTTTCTTTAATAGTACATTACTGCCGCGGCCTATAATGACTACTTTGCTGGTCGCGCTGATGATGGCCGAGAGCTACGCTGGCGGCCGACACAGCGCGGTCAGCGTGCAGCACTTGATGGACGAGCTGAGATGTCGGCCGAGACCGGAGCTCGAGGCCGACACAGCGAGGACAGCAAGGGCTGCTACGATGACCAAGCTGGAAGGCCTAGAGCGTAGCTAGGCTAGCGCGAGGCAATCATAGCGTGACCAGCGAAGCAGTCATTGTGGGCCAAGGCTTGTATAGTGCTTTACTCAAAAATGCAAGTACCAAATCTAAATAAAACCAGCAAGTAATTTAAATAAAAATATTATTAATCAACTAGAAATTTAATTAAAATGACAATTATGAAAAGTACAGTTACTAAAATTCAACACCGACTTTCCCGGATTGATGCACAAATTTTTCATATGTAAGCTTATATTTTCCCCTTGAGTTTCGCGGTATCCAATTTTCAACCACTAATTTAGCTTCATATTTAATGTCTGGCGGTGTTAAACACAATGAATCGGAAGAATTTTCGCTTTGAGAGCTCATTTTTAGCCAAAAAGTCACTAAATAAAAACAAAATTTTCGCTGAACCGCGCTTTTGTTACTTCTTTGTTTTTTTTAAGCAATGGTAGTTGGAACTATACAGCCAAATATGGAATAAAATCTTTTTGTACCTCTCTCTATGCTATCTCTATAAAATACAAACAGCTGTGTTATAAAATCTTTTTGCATTCGATTTTTAAAATGGCGGCCGGCAATGTTTTGCCGGCCTGTTAGAGCGGCCAGCAAAACTTTGTCGGCCGCTATTTGAAAACAGAACGGCAAGGTCGACTTTGCTTAAACAAAGTTTTCAAAATAATGACCACATTACATGCATTTTTGAGTAAAGTTACTTATAATAAGACCACAGAATTCTGTAAAATATCATAGAAGTAGAAATGGCATGTATGTATGACAATGAATGTCGCATTCGAGTGTACATCACGGCAAAACAACATGAACCAAAAGTGATGGAATGGGGGCAAAAAATAGAAATATGAAAATAAAAATATTTTTCAGATTTCTGTGAAAAAGATCCTTATAAGACATTTTTTTTTTAAATGATTTTTAATCACTGGACATAAGATTCCGTTTTGAATGGGAACTTGGAATATAGCTTACCAGTGCCTTATAAGGTTCTGTTGGTTATGTGGTAACAGAAACGTGAAACGATAGGTAAAGAATATAAAAAAAACATGGTTTTGAAGGAATTTAAAAGAATCGAAAAATTAAAGCATAAGCAAAATGTACTCTCGACGATTCACTATTGTTTCACTTTTCTGACGTTACCGCCTTTTTAACTTATGTACTTCCATCGTCGCAGTCAAGAACCGCCAATTTTTATGTTTTAAAATGTATTTACAAGTGGATGGTATTTGTTTATTCCACTTTTTACTTCACGATCGCTTGCGTTGCTTGATATTTGGAGCCATTAACTATAATATTAACGGGACTAACCACTAACCTTTTTTATTTATTGTAGCTGACGTTTCGTACGAACGTTGCAGTCATACCGAGGTCGCCTTACTGCAACGTTGTTACTAAATGTCAGCTACGACAAATAAAAAAGGTAATATTATAGTTATGTGTTTGCGAAAGTTTATTTAGGACCATTGTTACTGGAGTTGTACTTCTGGAAGACTAATAATTTAATTATAATATGGTATGGCGTGCTTTGTAGCGTTGCAGGACTATCGATAGATCTATCGATATTATGACTATTTTTCAAGGTCACAATACTATCAACACTATTGCTGCAACGCTAGTGCTTTGGATACAGTCAAATATTTACTTCTAACTAGCGGCGCCCCGAGGATCTGCTCCCGAGGGAATCTCGGGATACAGTACCCTATGTGCTATTCCACATTATATTCTACCAGTGTAATCATTGTGTGCTCTAATGTTAATGTTACAGCCATGTTACAGCATTATATTTAATAGAACAACAAAAATAAGTAGTAATGTGTTGTGTATTTAAGCAAGTACGGCGGTTCTTGATAGTCGACGACTACGGCAACTAGCAACTAAAGTGTTGGCGACAGTTTTTGAAGTGAAAACTTCTTTAGGCGCGCCGAGCTTATTTTATGTGTATTGAATGAGACTTAGGTGAAACGCTCGGCTGTGATACGCTCGATGGTAAATTTATCTTATTAATCTTATTAGGTAGCTCGCCTTGATGAATTTTTTACATCTGTCGTGTGTAGTAGCAATTATTAATTGTTGACTTCGTGCTACAAGGATCTCAGAGTTTTTAAGTTTTACTTAACTTTAAGTTAGGGCGCAGTACAAATAGGTTAGTGCAACAAGTGCCTTGTTGGGACTAGGGTGTTTTTGTTACCTAGCTGTTTATTGCATTGATTAAACAGACATTTACATATCTTTGTGTTTTATTTGTAACGAGGCGAATATAATCTATTGCCTTGTGCGAAATTATTGTGTCGGTCGCCGCTCACTTATATGTATTAAGCAATACATAATTATTGAAAGTTTAGATGTATGATGACATGTTTGCCAAATATATTCGTTTCAGACCCACCGTTACATGCATTTTGTATCTTTCGATTGCGTGAGTCCTATGCGGCTTATGTTGGACGACAAAATATAGATTACTAGCTTGTGCCCGCCGCTTCGCCCGCGTGAATTTCCTACGGGAACAGTGTTTTTCCCGGGATGAAAAGTACCCTATGTCCTTTTCAGTACTTCTATGTGTATGCAAAATTTCAGCAAGATTGGGTCAGAAGATAAAGCGTGAAGAGGTAACAAACTCATATTAGGATATTATAATATTAGGATTTTGACACTGTCGTGAGTTTGCCAATGTTGTAGTAGCAAAGCAACAAGTGCTCAATAAAAGGATGCGATATATTTAATTAAATTTTATTAAAAATATTTTTCACAAGCAGTCTTTGATAGCTATATTGTACATTATTAATAATTGGAAACTTATTATAAACTTGAGTCATATTATTTGCCAAACAATCGCAATATTTTCATATGGTAAAGCTAATTTTAGTCAAAGACGACCAGTCACTGGTGGTCGGGTGTTAAGACTAAGACGCCTGTGGCCGAAAGGTCCCAGGTCCACATTTTACTCGTGCCTGATGTGAGTCGTGCTCGTGACCAATCCGACTCGTATTATTTAGCTACCGAAATAATCATGATATCGTATCGAAGATAATCCTTATGTCGACATCGGGCATACATTGCGTCATTGTTATCTAAAACGGTATGAAGTCATACCGAAATTTAAAGGGTATCTTTATTTTTTGGTATATAATAATTGTGATATTGAAATTAAAAGATATGACGACATAGCGAAATTCAATGGTATCCATGTAGTTCGATATTGCAGTCTCTATCAGTTGAAGATCTTTATTTACAACTAGCTTTCGCCCGCGTGAATGCTTTCTCCTGGGATTAAAGGTATTTTGTCCTTCTCAGTACTTCTAACTATGTGTATGTGAAATTTCAGGAAGATTGTTTCAGTATAAAGCGTGAAGAGGTAACAAACAAATAAACAAACTCACTTTCGCATTTATATTATTAGTCAGGATTGCTTGTTTAAGTACTATGTATATTTTTATTACGAGATCTAGTAATTTATACATTTGATTTCTAATATTCACAATACTCTATACTCAGGTCAAATATTAAATGGTATTTAACAAATGATAAAATATACAACTGATATTTGCATATCAATACATTATACATTATTTTGCATAAACCTGCAAACATATTTCAGCCAGATTTGGAAAAATAATTAAAATTAACAAACAGTTTGCTTTACACACACACAATCTTGTCTTTCAGTTCAGAGTCCTGCAAAACTGAAGGTATAGGCGTTTTTGGAGGTTTACAACTGTCCAAAAATTTTACAACATTAAGAAAACTGATTTATTGTTTCCTTGTTATATTTGAATCAAGTGAACCTCCAAGAACAGCCATGACTGTGTCTACTACCAGACATTATTATGACAGCAACGGACAATATGGTCTTAAGCATAAAATTAAACTATACTTACAGTATTTTGTGTAAACAATACTAGACTTTCCAGAAATTAGGGTTTTGCTGTAACCTCCGTTCGAAGTTCTGATACCACGTGTGCAGCGTGCTGAGCGGGATGTAGGAGACGCCGGGCGTGGCCGTCATCTGCTCCTGCGTCACCGAGAACGACGCCACGAAGTTCACGAGGTTCTCCAGCATCTTCTGGGCGAATGTGATGTAGCTGTTGGCCTGTTGGGCCTGGAAGAAACGGTGCATTTTGACATTGTGCTTGTTAACTGGTATTTACATACTAGCAGTGCCCCAGGGCGCTCCCGTAGGCACTTCGTGATAAAAAGTACCCTATGTGCTATTCCCGGTACTTTTTTACCCATGTAACAAATTTCATTCAGTATTTTCTGCGTGATTCAGTAACAAACATCTTCACAACTTACAAATTCACATCTAAACTTTCGCATTTATAATATTGGAGGATTCAAGGAAACCCTTACATAGTTGCACAATGGGGCTAAAGCCCTTGTTTTTCTGGGTATAAATGCTGCGTAAATAATTTAGATTATGTGGATGATTCTACCAGCAGCATATTTTGTGGTTTCAATATCGCATTCATGCTTGCTAGTCTTGCAACAAATATTATCAAGCAATTTTATCATTATACAAAATTACTTCAGAATTTTCTGGCATTACTGGATTCTTATAAGATCATGTAAGATACTCACAACAGAAGATGCCAGCAACTGCACATTGGCTTCTGGTTCTATTGAGATGCCGAGCTGCGCATTGTGACAGATTTGCTGCTGACCAAAGGCACTCATAAACTTGTTCTCATCTGAAAAGAAAATTGGGACTTGTAAATATCTGCGGCATGATGAAAATCTTCACCACTCAGCAGTAGTCCGAATTTTTATATGAAATTATTAGCTACACCTTAGGGGGCCCTAGGTGTAGCTAATAATCTCATTCACTTTCATGCACTCCTGTGGGAATTTAAGGATAAAAGTACTGTATGTGCTATTTCTGGTATATTTTTGTACCTGTGTACCAGTTCATTTTCATTTACCTAATTAACATACTAGCTCGTCAGCTCAAACTTTGAAACAAGTAACTGGTTAACTACGATATTAAAAAGTTGAATCTAACAAATAAAAATGTTTTGGTACCTATAATGAAACTTCAAATAAAAATAGACCTAAAAATGGTAACCAGTTACTTTGTATACAAGTTTGAGCAGCTAGCTGTGGCCCACAGCTTCACTCCTGTGGGAATTGCAGGATTCTGGATCTTCCTCATAAATGAGGCTTTCTTACACAGAAAGGACAAACATAAATTGTTTTCTTTAGCTTTTTAACATTATCTTAATAGTACTTGTCATACAGATTATTAGTACTCAGGTGCTCAATCCTTCAAGTTATGCGTAGGAATATATACTTCAAGACAATTAAAGAACAATGATTGAACTGCCAGATCTGGGTGATTGCTGTTTGAAGGATTAAATTGCATTATTATTTTATAAATTCAGCGGTTTTGTCTCTGCATTGATATAGCAATAAGCTTCTTCTCATCAGCTTCAGCTTCTTGTATAATCAGCTTCTTGTATTTTTAACTACATTTAAGTAATAAGTATATCTACATTTAAGTAAGAAGTATATTGTCTTTATAACTTACTGTTCTTATCAACCTTTTTATGTTGTTACACAGACACAAGTTCACAAGAAAGCTGGTGGACAGTATATTTCTTGAACACAATTGTCACCGAATGTAAACATTCTATGGATCCTTCTAGAACTTACCTGTCAATTCGTGAAGTTTCTTTAAGTTTGAGATCTTGAATATTGCTGAAGGTTTGGAGTTGGATATGTGTCCGAGGAGCTGCCAGTTCGGGGGCGCCGTGGGATCGGGCCAGCTCCAGTAGACCATGCCAACGGTGCCGGCCGGTAGCGGCGTCAGGCCAGTCAAGAACACGACCACATGGTTTATGGCGTCGGCTTCATTGATCGTGATGAGGAACCGCGTCTCCTCTAGTGGCGTGAAGTCTGTCTGCACCTACCCCAGCACACAATACTTTATCAAGATTTATCACAATCATAACAAAACAACGTAAACAATAATCGTATGGCCACCTACACTTACCAATCGACCTGAAACTATTAATCCGAATACATTTGCCATTTTCACTTATGTTATGGTTTTATGTAAATGCAGAAAATAACAAGATAATTGATAAAATAAAAAATTCTAACCAACAAACAACCTAGGTAATTACTTTGGTTATAAGATTGAATGAAAAATATGAAAATGAATGAAACAAACACGATAATGACCGAACATAACTTCCTTGGACCGAACATATAGCCTTATACCATTGACATTGACAAGACAAAGTAAAGCACAGAAATGGCGTATTTAAGCCAAACTAAAAAAAAAATTTTAAGTTTTGGTTTTATTAATTTTACCTGAGAATTTAACCGATTGTAGGTATATGCGGTTAATATTAATGTGACCGTACAAGATCACATCTTGTTATCTCCATTAGAGAGAGATATAAAATAACTGAATTTGACCGATTCTGACAGTCAAAAAGATAAATAACCGGTCAACTATTGTCAAATTCAGTGAATTTGACTCTAAATGATGTGTGTCATCGTTGTATCGAAACACAACGATGACCACGACCTTCAGTCATGAGGAATACGCATGGAAGTAATAAGTACTTTGTTATACAAAGTACTTATTACTTCCATGTAGAGATGGGCATTTACCCGATAAATTTCCGAGACTCGGAAATTTATCCATTTATACCCATTTTTTCCCAGGAATTTTTAATTTATACCGGGTAAAAATTAAAATCAATTATAATGTTTGTAATTACGATATTTTATAATATATCGTTAAGATTTATTATGAAATAAAGTGTTTAAGCACATATTTAGTTTTTAAATTAAGTACTGTGTAAACAAGTACTTATAAAGTGTACAATTTACGTTTTGGTTACATAAAGACCTGACAAGATAGATATAGGTATCTTTATTCTGACTCATTCGCAGCCAACTGGTTTTAGACAATAAATGTTATGCCGGGGCTACGAACAAATTTGCCAAATGCCGGAATTCTATTGAACGGCTAGGCGATCATCGAATCGTAAGGCCCGCCGTACACGAATGTCAGCCAACTTAATTACTCTCTCTCTCTCTTTGTCAGCCGAAAGACGTCCACCGCTGGACAAAGGTCTCACCCAAAGATTTCCATAACGACCGGATGCGGGCAGCGCAGGACAGGTCGTTATGGAACTTAATTACTAACTCTCTCAAAAACACGCTTGCATAAAATTTTCTCGATAGAAAAATATTGCGAAGTTACCTCCAAATCCTAACTAATATTATAAATGTGAAAGTGAGTTTGTTTGTTACCTCTTCACGCTTTATCTACTCAACCAATCTTCCTATTTCACATACACATAGTTAGAAGTACTGAGAAGGACATAGGGTACCTTTCATCCCGGGAAAAAGCACTGTTCCCGTGGGAAATTCACGCGGGCGAAGCCGCGGGCGAAAGCTAGTCCATAATACAATTGAAGATGTTTTGATTTTTTTGTTAATTCTACTTTAAACAGCCATATACTAAATATGCATCATTATTTTCAAAATATTATTTGAATTCATATGATCTTAAATCTGTTATTTTTGTTTTTTTTATATTTGAACCGAAAACAACTAGTTATTTATCTTCCTTATAATCAAAACACACCTAATATTTATACTTTAATTATTATTTTATCAGTATTAAAGAAAATAAGGATAATTTACTTTCATTTTAATTTCTTCCCGGTATAAATAAAAAATATCGGGTATAAATGGGTATAAATTAATTTTTACCCATTCTACCCATTCTTTCCCATTTTTACCTTCCCGAAATTTATCCAAGCGCCCATCTCTACTTCCATGGGAGTACGACTAAGGGGGAATCTTATCGATTAATAATCGAAAACTATCAATATATTTGCTTGAATCGATATCTGGTTCGTGACAATACTATCGAGTGTAATTTGTATTAATACTTAGCAATTAAATCGTTTATATCGATAAAATCGATTTTCGTTATCACTACAATTAGATCGATAGAATTAATATTGGTTACCAATACAGGGTGTCAATTCCACTATTTTACTTAAAATCACCGACCAACTGCCACACAATACTCATAAGACATCAATAGGTCTTATAAAGGGTATTCTGCAACAAGTTATTCATGTTCCTATAGTGTGGGAATAAAGTGTCTATAGGATGTCAGTCTAGGTGTTGTTGATTAATCTTTGGTGTTTCCGTCGCTGCTAGAAAAAACTACTATTATTTAATAATAAAATTCAAACTCTTTTTTTCCGTTAAAAACGTATGAAATATTATC